>CM045567.1:14404608-14923592 GCA_024721245.1 Mitragyna speciosa
TAAATTAATGGATGAAGTAGTAGAGTCCATAGGAGAAGAAAATATTGTACAGATTGTGACAGATAATGAATCTAGTATGAAAGCTGCTGGACAATTACTAATGCAAAAAAGGAAACATCTATATTGGTCACCTTGTGCTGCTCATTGCATTGACTTGATGTTGGAAGATATTGGTAAGATGGATGAGGTGAAAAAAACCATTGCACAGGCAAAGAAGATCACTAGTTTCATATACAACAGTGATAAAGTAGTGAATTTGATGAAGAGATATACAAGCAAAAGGGAATTGTTACGCCCCGGCATCACAAGATTCGCTACTGAATTCATTTCTTTGGAAAGTCTTCTTCGGCATTGTACAGAATTGAAAAGAATGTGCACCTCAGATGAATGGATAGATTTCAATAACACTACTAAACGAAGAGCAGAAGCTGCTAAAGTAGGTGAATTGATACTATCTGAAAGGTTTTGGAACAAAGTCAGATATGTTTGTGCAATAATGGAGCCTTTGGTCAAAGTCTTAAAGACTGTTGATCAAGACAATAAACCGACCTTACCAATTATTTATGAAGCCATGGATAGGGCAAAAATGGCCATAAAAAAGTCGGTGAAACATTACAGGAGTATTTGGGATGTGATTGACGACAGGTGGTACGACCAGTTACATTGTGATTTACATGCAGCAGGTAATTTAAAATAATACACGTAATTTAAATATGGATTATATATTTATTCACTTGTTTATTTAATTTTTTTATTTTATTTTATTTAGCATATTTTTTAAACCTGACTCTGCAATACTCTGGAACATGTGAGTATAATCTTGACGAGGTTCGTAAAGGATTGAAAAGAGTCATTGCAAAATTGGAGCCAGATTTGGATGCACAAGTTGATGCCATAAATGAGGTATATTTATCATTATGCTATTTATATGTATTAGTGATCATATACATTATTAAATTCTAGAATTTCCACATATATGCATATGTTATTTTTGTAGATCAAAATTTTTAGAGAGAAAAGAGGAGGATTTGGAAGTTCTGTTGCAGTAAGAGCATTATCGAAATCCTTACCAGGTTTGAGCTCAACTCAATATATACTAATATTAAATTATATGAACGAAGTTAATATTTTTTATGTTATTAAGATTATTATTATTATTATCATAATTAATTATTATTTTATTTTTTTAGCTGAATGGTGGCTCAATTATGGTGAAGATGCTCCACATCTGCAAAAGATTGCAGTGAAAATATTAAGTCAAACATGCACATCCTCTGGTTGCGAAAGAAATTGGAGTACTTGGTCATTGATTCATACAAAACTTCGCAATCGTCTAGCAATTAAAAAATTGCACAAATTGGTCTTTGTGCATTATAATATGCGATTAAAGGTGAAAAATCTGATGCATCAAAGGGACACTGATGATTTTTACAGTCCAATTGATTTGAATCACATTTTTCATCAAGATGACATATTAGATGAATGGATAAGAGAAAGTGATCAGCCTGCCTTATCTGAAGATAATCTCGAATGGTTGGATGAGGGTATTCGCCAACACGAATCAGAAAGAAGTCAAGATGACTATAGACGTGATAGTGATGATGATTTTGGTGATACATTGTCCCAATTTATTACCAAGAGAAACAAGAAAAATACAATTCAATCATCATCTCAAAAGCATAAGGATAAGGGTAAGGGTAAGATGGGACAAACGAGTAAGCATATTGCTATTTCATCTTCATCTGATAAAAGTGATAGTGACAGTGATGATGGTGATGACAGCGGCGATGGAAATGGAGTAGATAATTCTTTGAGACATAGTGGAAGTCACGATCAAGAGAGCCAACAAACAGGAGATACGTTGTGGGCTCGAGGTCAAGATAATTATTATGCCACTCAAGACACTGATCACGGCTATCGTCCAGGCATAGAAGCACAACGAGAATATCTCAACAAATTAACTGAGTTTCCAAGTCAAGATACTTTCTCTTATCCTTCAGGCTCACAAAGACATAGAGGAGTTGAAGAGCATATGCAAAATTTGAGTATAGATCCGGAGTATAAGTGCGATTCTAGTCCAAATCAGAGCACTAGTCAACTGAGGTATGACTACGACAGGGGCTATTATAACCAATATGGTTTATTTGATGGAACTGGACAAGTTGACAGCTCTACTAGTAGTCATGGTGGTAGATATTATGAACAAGTAATTGATAGACATCATGACAGTTCCTCTTTTGACTCTAATAGCTTTGGCTATGATCGTACTAGTGATAGTGCTGATTATCGAGGATTCGGATATTATCATTATGCTCCGAATTCACTGGCAATCAATCATTTCCTACGTATCATGATCATAGAATACCAAGTCAATCCTCACAATCAACAAATGCACAAGATGGCTCTTATATGTTACCTACTCAAGATCATGTCCCATATCCACATTTGTTTTACCATCGATCGGGGGAAAATGAAAGTGATTTTGAACCGCATCGTCATTCTACTTGGTATTGATAGGTATAAACATTCAAAATAATATTAGACTTTTTTCCAAGTCTTTGCATTTTGTTTAATATGATTCCTTTTTTAAGATATAGATTGCTTTTTTTTATCGATAAAAATGGTACATTTTAGAGAATTTATTTACTTATTTGTTGGCTATTTTTGTTTAGTATACTTTTCTTTATATTTTAAATGATTATTTATATTTTTTGGAATAGAAATTGATTCAAAATTTGCGTCTCGCCGAGACCGCGACCGATACGCCGAGTCCGAGGTGGAACGGTACGCGCCGCGACCGCAACCGCGACATTGAACCATGCTTTACATCACAAGCCATCGAAGGGTATAAAAGGTGACAAAAAACTTAGATTTAAAATCTTTATTATGTAAAAGTACGGCAACTGCTATAGCTTCATCTTGGTGAAATCAAATTTTATTTCAAAATGATCTGTAAAATAAGGATATAAAATTCAAACAAAATATGTAAAAATAAACAAAGAAATATGTCAGGCGGTTTTGGAAGTAATTTGAATTTATTAAAAAACCAAAAAAGGAACAACTAAGAAGAAGACTTTAATGCATATTATGCCGCTTATGTGTCTAAATACCAGTTTCGATCTTGATTTCATAGATAAACTATCATTTTGTAGTTTCTCTTTTTGCACAAATCCAATACGTCCATTACTGATTATGAAGTTAACATTTTTCAACCTAATGGTAACACACGACAAAAGAAAAAACAAACACTAACAAATAAGAATTTAGTTTCATCACTTCTAAATATTTGAAGTTAGAACATGACTCATATTATTACCACTTTTCTAAGCAAGATTACTTAAATTGCTTGATTCGCTTCTAGAAGAATGCTGGGGATAGGCAAAATGAAGCTCCTGATTTTTTTTTTTTAATCAATCCTATACTGTTACATCTGGAGAAGGGGGAATGGTGTTGATAGACGGGTGAAGTCATAGAGTTCTTACTATTCGATCTTCTATTCATTATCAAGCTCCGGATGTGTCCTTTACAGCCAAGTTAGGATTGCTACAGTAATTTGTTTTATTAAAGACATTCACAAAATTATACTACAAAAATTACATCTTCAGGATCATAATTAGTTAGGGTTGCAAAACTACACGACTTAAATGCAAAATGGTTGTACGGCTCATGATGGCAACTGATTCTTTACGTGTATTTCTTTGCTGTTTAAGGATAGTGTGAAATTCATGCTTCATTTTGAAGCCACACTTTCTCTAGCGTTGATTCCTTGTACAAACTGTGAATTATAAGCAGACAGGTGGTTTTAGCTGTTTGCGTGAGAAAGCGACGTGCATTCATATTAGCAACTCATTGTATCTCGGTATTTCACTGTCAATCTGAATTAAACAAGATGATCTTGTTTCATATACGAAACTTCTAGTCGATCTAAAACAAAAATAAGAAAATCATGCATCGACTTAAAAACGACATTTAGCTACTTTCGATGGACGTTCAAGTTCTCAATGCCTTCTAAGATGCCATAGCCATCAGAATAAATTTCAAAGGTGCTGATCTATGCAGTTCGGTTTTTCAACATATTATGCTTGCCACAAAGACAAGAATATGATAAAATGCATATCCACGTAATGTTAGGCCAATGCCTCGTACATTCAACTAATAACACTGCTAAAATAAGGATTTCACAACTTTTGCCCACAAGTCTTTAGTTTCAAAAGCGAAATATGTAATTAAAAATCGCATACTTGTTTAATATTTGAAGTATAAACGCCTACAATCTACCTTCTAGTTTACCTTCTAATTTTCCTAGCATGCAAATTCTAAAAAATACAAAACCATGCTCCAATCGAAAATGAGGCAACTTGATGCAGTAGTGGTACTATCTCCTATTAGTACTGATTACATACTTTGTATATTTCAAAGGCACTAAACTATTTTTCGAGTCAAGGAATAATTGAAGATTTGTTTCTGCAAACAACTATGAGATCTAATTTATTTTAATTATTTCTTTTATTTATTGGTATTTGTATATTTCCAGAGTTCACTGCTTATTGTTATTTAGTTTGGATTGAATATCAACGACCAGATATGTAATTTAACCATATAATCTAATGTCAGTTGAAATAGTTAAATTCATAATTGTTCAACTACTTTAATATTTGTGCCAACTGGTATGATTGGCTTTGTGTTAAGGAAATATACCATCTAACTTAAATAAACACTCACAATGTGGTTGTTGGTTAGAATTGGACTTCTCTAATTCTGCAATTATGAGATTAAATTCTTTAGTGTATCTAGGGTTATCCAACAATTAAGGAGGTAGTTAATGATTTTACCTTAACTACCGAAAAAGTAAAGAAAGATTGGGTGTTAGAGCATCTCGGCAACTATATCTAATTTATCAATAAATGTTTAAATTTATTCTTGAATTAGTGATCAATTGTATGAACCAATTCTAAAATTAATTTTTTCGGCTAGAGCTTAGTTATTATTGGTTAAATTTAATTTAATTCTTGCATGTTTATTAGTGTTTGATTTAATTGTTATTTTTAATTCTCTCGAAAGCCCCTTATTCCTGTGATTTTAAAATAAATAAATCGATTAATCCTTGTAAAGAGGACCTTACTCAACGCTGTATACAGAAAATTATATTTTCTTGAATAGATATTTACCATTAATTTTTTTTAGGTAGACACTCGTTCAGAATTTGTTAGCCTTTGTTGCATAAGAATTTTGCATACAATCGAAGGAATCATGATAAAGTTCTATTTTATCTGCTACAACAAAATTTAACTCGCATGTTGTGATTTACATGCCTAGAATAGATGATCCCTTTCCCACTCCTTTCCAATTCTACATGGTGGTTTCTAAAGGGACAAACCAACCCTAGTGACAGAATGCGCGTCTTATAGATGGGAAAAAAATGATACAACCTTAAATAGCTATATTGGGGCATCTTGTTAAGATGATCCTAATATAATAACAAGCCATACAACTCAAATATAGTATGAAAGAAGTAAATGAGGTATATCTAGATCAAAACCGAAGTGGTTCATATAATAATAGGCTCTACCAATTTTCATTTAACCCGTTTTTATAACACAAAATTAATCAATGATAGTCCAATAAAAAATGTTCAAACATTCATCACTCTTAAATATTCGGAGTTAGGACATGACTCATATTATTACCTCTTTTCTAACCAAGACTGTTAAAATTGCTCGCTTCACTTCCGGAAGGAAGGATGCTGGATATAGGCAAAACCAAGCAAAAGTGGTCGGGATATACCTTTTACATCCAAGTTGCAATTGCTATAGTCCTCGCTCCTGATAATTTGTTTTATTGAAGAAATTCATGAAATATACTACTAGAATTACACCTTTAGGATCATACTTAATTAGTCAAGGTTGCAAAATTGCACTAGTAAATGCAAATTTGTTGTACAACTCATGATGGTAATTGATTCTTTACATGCATTTTTTTTTGCTGTTCAAGGATTGAGTGAAATTCATGCTTCGTTTTGAAATTACACTTTCTGTAGCATTGATATTTTCATAACTGTGGTTTCAGCTATTTACGTGAGAAAGCCACGTGCATTCATATTAACAACTCATTTTATCTCAATATTCCATTGTCAACCTGAATCCAGCACAACGATATGTATCATATAGGAAACTTCTAGTAGATCTAAAAAGAAAAATGAAAGTCGTGCATCGATCTTAGACGACATTTAGCTGTGCATTATCAATCAAAATGTCGGTACTCCTCCCTGTGAAATATCTTCAATGGACATCAATTTCTTAATGCCTTCGAAGATGCCATAGCCACTAGAATCTTGAACTCCGAACCACCAGAAAAAATTTCAAAGGTGCTGATTTATGACGTACAATTTTTCAACATAGTATGCTTTGACACCACAAAGACAAGAGTATGATAAAATGCATATCCACGTAAAGTTAGACCTAATACACTTCATTTTTGAAAAAAATATTATCGACATCTAAAAGTTAGCTACATGTTTGTTCATAATCTTGACAAAAACTATTATAAAGAACTTAACAAAATTTATTGTGCAGCTGAACAGGTTGGAATGCCAACCATTGTTGCTTCAAATATGTGTTACAACTACCATGAAGTGATTTATGGTCACACTAACTTTGAGGCCCGGAGTTTCTCTTCATACTATTTTATTTGCACGATTCAAGTATAATCATCATGTAATTGGTTGCTTTCAATATTCTTAGATGGTGGAAAGCTGTGGGTTTAGCCGACAAATTGAGCTTTGCAAGAGACAGGCTCATGGAGAGCTTCTTTTGGACCATTGGAATGGCTTTTCAACCAGAACTCAGTAGATGCCGAAGAGGACTGACCAAAGTAGTTTCACTCATTACTGTCCTTGATGATATTTATGATGTTTATGGTTCTTTAGATGAACTCGAGCAATTTACGGATGCTGTTGCGAGGTTTTTACACCCTATCACTTTTCTTTTCTTTTTACACTCTATCACTTTTCTTTTCTTTTCTTTTCTTTTTTTCTTTCTTTTCTTTAGTAATACGAACTCTTTTGTTTCTTATTCTGGCTTTCATGTTGTTGTTTTAGATGGGATCTTGATGCTGTGAAAGATCTTCCTGACTACTTGAAATTATTCTTTCTTGCTTTTTACAACACTGTCAATGAGTTGGCTTATGACACTCTTAGGGAACAAAGAGAGATCATTATTCCGCACCTCGTAAAAGCAGTAAGTAAAGATAAAACCATTCCTCATTTTCCTCCTCTAAGGGTGCAAAACTTGCAAATCGAAATGTTTTCTTGCATTGATCTCCAAACCACTTTATATATTGTGGTCAAATTTCGGCTTCATTATTGCTCAGGTGACCTTTAGTGTTTTGATCGTTTTATGAGTAGTCTTTTGTGTCAAATTTTGCTTATCAAGTCTAGTTCCAGCTGATCTTTACTAGTTAAGAAACATCAGAACTTAGCTCAAGTTAGATTTTGCTAGTTGATGAACAAATTTTGAATGAACTCACTATTTCATGTTTGAGCCCAATTTCACTCTCAGAATGTTCACAATTTATGGTATGATTACTCATTTAAAACTATCAATCTTTTGATTTTGCAGTGGGCAGACTTATGCAAATCATTCTTGCAAGAAGCTCAATGGAATTACAAGAAAGTCACTCCAACCTTGCATGAGTACATTGAAAATGCCTGGATTTCATCATCTGGTGTGCTTCTGCTAGTTCATTCTTACTTTTTAATCACTCAAAAAATCTCAAAATAGGCCATACAATGCTTGGACAACTATCATGGCATTTTACGTCGGCCGTCCACAATTTTTCGCCTTTACAATGATTTCAGTTCCTCATCGGTAAGTAAATTTAAAGTACGTATATCTAGATTAACATCTTTTAATTAACGCATCTAATCTGATATATAGTTTCTGATACGTTTCAATTTATTCTCTAACCTTTACATCAAACAACAAACTACACCTGCAAATGACATAAATAAAATGGACTGTTAAATACTCTTATGAAACTGAATTGCAAGGCACACGTTTGGGGATGAATAGAAGTTGTGAAGGATCAAATGCGATACAGAAGGCAAAGAACTACATTGAGTTCGATTCGTAACACACAAACCAAAATTACGATTCTCCCTTGTTCTTATAATCCTAATGCTATGTAAAAAGTAAACATTATGACGTGTTTTTTGCAGGCTGAGTTAGAGAGAGGAGAAACTACAAATGCAATTACATGTTACATGCACGAAACCGGCCAATCTGAGGAGCTTGCTCGACAACACATAAGCCAAATGATTGAAGAATGTTGGAAAAAGATGAACAAAGAAACGATATCTCCTTCACCATTTGAAGAAATGTTTATTGAAATTGCTATGAACGTTGCTCGAATTGCTCTCTGCCAATACCAATGTGGAGATGCTCATAGTGCTCCGGATGTTATAGCCAGAAAGCGCATCATGTCAGTGATTATGGAGCCTATCCAGATCCGGCAGAAGATAGAAAATAATACCTTGGATATGAAAATGTTGACTGCCTCTTCCAAGAGATGATAAATTATGTGGTCACACTTATCTATGGAAGAACAAAATATTCCAAACATTTTAAGTGTTTTCTTCCTCATTCAGGTCTCACAAGTACTATAGCAAGTGGCAAACATAGCAAAATTAACAAATAGGAAATAATAATAGTTTCAAAGGTAATTCTTTAACAATAACAATAATTCAATGCAACAATTAAGCTCAAGATTTTACTAGGCTTCATTGGCAATTCTTGGATATCCAGTCTTAAGTATTCATCCCGTTAGATAGACCATATATTCAATGTCAACTATCCATCGTACTGAATAGTTCAGAAGTCCAATAAAGATTAAAAAACTAGGTCCCACCAGCTCTACTACGATTAAACTGACTGTCAAAATAATGATTAATATTAAAATAGCAACTCATGGATCAAACATTTGTATGTACATTCAAAGTTGCCACTAACGTATTTTAACCGGTCAAAAAAAAGGTATTTTAATAGGTCAAAACAACCAAATAATTGTTAGGGTATTAAATTGACATATTTATTGTAATTAACTTCCCCTTATTTTGGTTAAGAATTGTGTTTAATACTTCCATTTATTCACTTTTTGATATTTGGCCTTAATATAGGAAATTGTGGAAAAATGTTCTAAATTCGTCTAAAATTCCAGAAGACTATGTCTGATAGAGCGTGACCACGGGCTACTGGTACTGCTGTGCAGCATTCTGGACGTGAATTAGACGAAATTTGCAATTGGAGGGTCCCACTTTCTTTTGTGTGGTGAATCTGAATTGGGAAGAGGTTTAGAGAGAATTAGAGTTTATTAGAAAAGAGGAATCTTTCCAAAAAGTAAAGATTTTACAAGGAAATTGAGTTGGAGAAGGAAACAAAGAGCAAAAAGGAAAGAAGGAAGGGAAAAAGAAAAAGAAACGTGGAGGAGACAAAAAAAGAAGACATTGGGAACGCAATTTCTGCAGGAGTACATACGCAACTTTGCAGAGAAAAATTAAAGAGTCTTCTTTTAGTTTTAGTTTTTAGTTTTTCTCTCTTCTCTCTCTAGAACAAATTCTTGTTATTTTTCTTTTGGTATTTGAAGACTCTTCTATCTAGTTGAAGGATAATTGAAGCTTTGGTTCATCTATTACTGTGAGATCTAATTGTTTTTATTATTTTCTGCGTTTTTGGGTATTTATTTATTCTCTATTTAATTCCAAGGTGATTGTGTTCATTCTTGTGTGATTATTCTTGCCAATTAAATAACTGATCACTATTTAATTGTCAAATAATCTAGGGCCATCAAAAACGTCAAATCCGTAATTGTTTGATAGTTTTAGTATTTGTGGCAAGTGATTAATTCAATCGTAATAGAAACTTTTGAATTATATCACGGGAATAAATAATCTAATTTGAACAAAGCCTCGTAGGTATTTGCTGGTTAGAATTGGTGGCTTTTCTAGTTTTAAAGCTGTTGAATAATTAAATCCTAAGGTCGTACCTAGGGTTATTATTTAATTAGGGAAGTAATTAACGGTCGTACCTTGATTACCGACACAATAAGGAAGGGCAGGTTGTTAGAGCTTCTCAACAACTATAACCAATTTATTCATGAACGTAGAAATTTATTATTGCATCGATGATCAGTTAAATTGAACCAGAGTGGAAATTATTCCTTTGACTAGAGTTTAGGTTTTATTTGATTTCGTTTGACTTAATTTTGTGTTTTTCCTTTGAGTTTCTTAGGTTTAAATTTCTTTAATTTAATTATTCTCCAAACCCCCCCGTTATTGTGATTTGAAATAAATAAATCGACCAGTCCCTGTGGATACGACCCTACTCGCTACTATACTTGAGTATATTTTTCTTAGAGTAGGAATTTATTTATTTTGCTGGTTTGACACCCAACAATAATTGGTGCTCAAACTCATATTTATGCCAATTATATACTTTGTAAAATTGTAAATTTATAAAATGGCTTCTCAAAGCATAAAAGTGAACGAGAACAATTTACCTCAACCAAGATTCCAAGAAATATTGCTTAACTTAAATAGCCTTGAAACTTACGAGGCGCTTGTTTCGTAGATTAGAATTGGAATTAGAATCATGCATGTTGAAATTAGAATTAAGTTTTGTCCAAAACTTCTCTATTTTTTAAAGAATGAGGAAAATCAAATGTTAAAAAATAATTCTAAAAAGTTCATTCTAATAAATTTAATCCAAGCAACAAATTTATGCATAACCGATGTTAACTTATATTTAAATACAAAACAAACCACCCGATAAGAACAATTGAAAGCGACATGAATATAGCATCTAAGGCCCATTTGAATATCGGGCCCAATGCTACCCGACGATATAGCATTTTGCACCAATGTCATTCACGCCCCCATTTCGCTTCACATATAGCAGGCCAGACGTCCATGTGCTTTATATTTTATTCCTTTTCTTTTGTTCTCTTTCCTTTTTTTCATTCTTTCTTTACTTAGTTTATTCTTTTTCTTCTTAGTTTATTCTTTTTCTTTCTTTCTTTCTTTCCTTTCTTTTTTTTTTTTTTTTGTGTGGTCCTTTTCACAGCCAATGCTACCAGACTGAAGATAAAGCCTTCAACATTGTTTTCAGCATTGCCATAGATGATACTTCAGTGTCATTGGGTTATTCCTCAAATCTTGTTAATCTTTTTTTAGCTCAATAACAATTTTCAAAATCCTAATTTTCATCTAAAATTTACCATTTAAAAACTAAATACTTCCAATCCAACAGATCAATTCATGAATTTCAATAGCATGATCAATGACCCAATCAAGTATTTAAACCTCAAATCACCAAATAGTCAATAGATTCATATACCCAACAAAAGATTCGTCCAATAATATTGTAAACAAAACCCCTAGACATAAACTCTGCACAAAATCATACCTTATGGACTATTAAACGAGATTTTTTTCGTTGGTTGGGGGGGGGCGGGGGGAGGGGGTTTTGATTTAGGACAATCAAAAGGGAAATAGATATCAGTAATAATGATATTCACAGTGATAATGATTGAGAAATTTGATCCAACTCCTAAATATTATTACCTTTATTCCCACAATACTCAAGGGCCGTTTGGTTCAAATTCCTCAATCACTATCACTATGGATATCATTAATCCTACTATGAGTATGAGTTTTGATAATTCCCCTCAACATGTTTGGCTTAATAATATAATGGATATCATTATAAAAAATACTTATTTGGTTTACTGGAACGAATTTCAAGTAAATTTTAAAATTTTTAAATCTTTATTTATGATATACATTTTTTTAGATTTCTTGTTTTGTATCTTTTTAAAGAAAATTTTTAAAAAGATTTCTTCAATTTTAAATATAGCCATACTCTAATTTGAGTTTTATGCAAATGATAACCTTAAAAAAAAAGTCATTTTTATTGTATTAATATTGAGTACTATATAGCTTCAATTTTCAGTTCAATTTTTAATAAAAAAATGAATGTAAAAAAATTATTAAAAAGAATTTTTATACAAAATTTTATAAAGTACTAATAAAAAATATTCAAAATCAAAAGACAAAATACAGAGAGAGAGAGAGAGAGAGTATATTGGGGTGGATAACTCAAAAGATATTTATTTTTTTAGTGTGTGTGTTTTTGCCCTTAACATAAGAGTTAATGGGTTTGATAGAATAGTATTTTGGAGAAAAATCATTAACACCACAATTAATCACTATCATTCCCATTGAATGATAGTCATAGTTGTTAAACAAACATCAACAATGAGTGTCATTACTTATGATACACATTCCCCTCCTTAACTCCCCTAAACTAAACACCCCCTTACTATTCAACTCATTCCTCGAACATTTGCTTTCCTTTGAATTTTCTTATCTTGCTATTGCAATCGTTTCAAGTAGAGAATAACGTGATGTGAAAATAAAAAATTTAAGTCCCCTTAAGACGTCAGTTATAAAATAATTTTTTTTTTCAAGAACATAATCCCCATCTTATAATTAATTTCTAACAAACTCCAACTAACCTAATGGACGAAATATTATTGGGTTTAAATATTAGGATTGTTTGGCCTGGGTTTCATATTCAACTCTCCTTACAGGAGTTCTGTCCTCAAAACTCAAATGACGCAATTTCACAAGAATACAAAGTTTCTTATGATTACACTTCCATCATGCTTCCACTACACACTCTCTCGTACCACCTCATTTGATTTCTTTGTTGTGCTTTATATCAAATTCTCCCCAACCCTTGTTAAACATTAGTCTCGAAACTAAAATGCCATCCTCAAGACTTACCACATGGTGTGCAACATATTAAAGTTCTCAACAAACTTTGAGGCGCACCAAAATCGAACGAAGTGTAAACTACAATCGAATTTACTTGATTCGTTTGCGTAATACGTGATTCAATACTAGTTTGTAATTTAGTAAAAACTTTTCCTTTCCTCATTAAACACAAGAAAAATATCTATATACTATTGATACGAAAAGGAACTTGTCCAACATGCAACACATGTTGTCCCAATGCAGTATCATTTTAAATACATTTGGTAAGGATCAAAACATGGTTAATGTTTTATCAAAAAAAAAAAATAACTGCTAATGTGTTTGGTATTCGTAACATAAGAATAATGTAAAGGTTCAAGCTAACCCAAAAAAAAAATCAAAAGGCTCAAAATTAAATGTACTAGAATAGTAAATGAGTTGATAGGTAACTGAAGAAATTCTTTTGTACTAGAATTTCCCTATTTATGCAAACAGGTTAGCAAAATTCAATAGATAGATAATTTCGTTAAGTAGTAGAGAGATAATTTTGTCTAGTAACACTAATTGTTTAATCTCCGGCGTTGTTTCTAGATAATAGAAAGAGTCAACTAAATTTGAAGTTGCTGAAATAGCAAGTGGTGTCAACATTCAACATATTCCTAGCCGGCAATTCATCAAGTGGAGGCGGCTCTAGAACAAGCATTTCCGCATCTGAATAAAAATCTGAATCATAATTGAGAGATTCAAAATGCCGAATCCATCAAAATTCAAGGTCCCAGTAAGCTAATAGGTCAAAGGTGAGATGTAGCAGCTTCTTTTGAAAGCAAACGTCAAAAATTCAATGCGAATAAATACATCTTCTCGCCTCATGTAGCCACCTTTAATAAATAACTCATAATAGAATTTGAGGGCTATGGGACTCATGAGTTTCATTTGCAACAAGTGCACGGTCCAAATTAAAAGTGTCAAAAATAAACAGCTAAGATTGAGCCAGCATAGAGAATTTTGAAGTAAAAAAATAACGTCATTTTGGAGTAAAAGTAGTTATAAATTTTAATTAGTCGGTTACATATTTTCACTGACTAATTACATATTTTCACTAATCAGTTACATAACTTTCAACTTGTCTAAACTGACACAAGACCAACTTGCGAGTCCCAACTTGCGAGTCCCGTACTCAAATTTGAGTCTTACATGGGGACCATTGGAAAAAGTCAAATCTAGAAGGGTGCTTCTCAATCACTTTCATACTCTCTTTGTTACTCTCCAGCAATCGTGGGCTTAAGGTGCACTTGTCATAAACGTTTGTTTCCATTGTGTGTAAACTTACTTTACAATTACAAGGTAAAGCAGAATTGACAACCATAATATTAATGCTTAAGCAACATTGCAACAATTATACACATGGTTGTCGAGCTTTAATTAACTACATCAACACACAAGCAAATGCGTGTGTGTACATGCACATTGTGTTAATATAACTAATTTCATTGTAAATTAAGTCTTCTAGTTTAACACGAGATAAACTTTGAAAAAGAATTGAAGATACATAATAGTGTAAAGAGTTAATAAGCAACATGTGTGACTAACCAATTCAGTTAATTCAGCTTTATCTTTCCAAAAGGGGCAAAAAAAAAAAGGAAAAAAAAAAAGCTAATTCAACTTTAAGGAGATGGTTGTCTGGTGGATGCCACAATAACACGTAGTCGTATTGACATTATTGATTGCTGCCGCTCTAGTTCGACCAAAACAAGTTACATTCTTCAACCGTGAGGCTTTGACCCCTAGATTGTTGACCTCTACATTAGCCGTCTTTTATCCTTTTTTGGCCCCCATGGGACATCTATATAGCAGTTAACAACGTAATCTTTCTATCCTGGCATCTATATATATCAAGTAACAATCGATGAGAAGAGCAAATTCATCGTCTCTTCGATATGGCAAATATGACTTGCACGAGCAAAGTTTCCTCACTATCAAAATCTTGGCCAGTTTTTGATGTCTCTCGTGGAGTTCATTCGAGGGCTACTCGTTCATGGCTAAAAAGGCAATTCAAGTTCAAAACTTCACGCATTTGCATGTGCCTGCCACCACAGACTTTGACTCAGCGTATTGCAACGCCATTGATCACAGATAATGAATCTTTGCTCAAATATTTGCGTCAAACTCTGGTATGCAACCATTTCATTGTCATATTCCTACTTTCGTAGCTAACCTTATTGAGGATTGTTTTGTAGACAGATAGCATCACATAAGTTTATGAAATTGTGTCCACTTATGCTTTTGTTTTAATGATATTAACTATCTTTAGTGTCATAAAAATAATTTTAAAATTGAAGAAAAATTTATGCTAGTATGAGTGTGTTGTGGATTTCTATGCAAACACATTAAGATACTCGAGGGCAGACAACCGTAAGTTTGAATGGTCAAAAGAAAAACACATTAGAAGTAACTCTGTCAAACTAAAAAATTTTCAACATCTTTAGTTTGTCATTTTTTACAGTCCTTTGAAATTAGAAGGTAAGGCTATATGTTCCCTTCGCATGTACTTACTCATTGCAAATGATGACAGTCCTCTATGATTTTTAGAAAAAGATTAAAACAAACAAAAAAAGAAAAGAAAAGAAAATCAAGAAGGTCGTATCCGTAAAATAGGAATCATGAATTCTTTTGTTCTTATGTTAATTTGGTGGAATTGCGATATTATTTGTAGGTGCTTCCGCATGAAGTCGATGAAAATACCAAGAGGAAGGAATTGTTAGAAAGAACTAGAAGGAAGCTGAGATCAACTTCAGAACCGTTGGAGGCCATGAGATTGATAGACGCACTTCAGCGACTGGGAATAGCATACCATTTTGAAGATGATACGAATGCTATATTATCAAGATTTTCATCAGATGGCCAATCTGATGAAGATCTCCTTACTGCTGCACTTCGTTTTCGATTGCTAAGACATAATGGTCATGAAATTAGTCCTGGTAGGCGTCAATCATGGTTTCTTTAAGTGCCTTTGTGTTTTGTTCTCTTAGGAGTGGGAGAATTCATTCAATTCTTAAGGGGAAAAATAAAATGGAAAAATATGTTACTAAGAGGGAAAAAAAAGGGTAAAATCTACTGAAAAAGCAAGTTATAAGTTTCAGATGAGAAGATAGTGTGTAGGGTTTTAGGGAAAAAAAAAAAGTTTAGCAATTACAGAAAATATCGAATATGGATAGAGAGGTTCTTTTTCTATTTATATTTAAAAATTGAAATTCTTTTATTTACAAATGGATATTGAACAAGCAAAAGACACTTTTTTTTATTTTATCAATCATTTTGTGGCTAATATTATCCATATCTTTTCTTTTTTTAATACAGATATATTTAAAAAATTCAAAGACCACAAAGGAAAATTTAAAGACTCTTTGCAAGAAGACACACTAGGGATGTTGAGCTTGTATGAAGCCTCAAACTTGGGAGCAAATGGAGAAGACATATTGTCAGAGGCCATGGAATTCAGTGAAAGCCACCTTAAACAATCACTTCCCAAATTGGAACCGCAACTTGCCAAAAAAGTTTCTCAAGCCTTAGATCTGCCGAGACACAGAAGGATGGCAAGGCTGGAAGCCCGAAGTTATATTGAAGAATATGGTAACGGAACTGGGCACCACCCAGACCTTTTGGAACTAGCGAAATTGGACTATAACAAGGTCCAGTCACTGCACCAAATGGAGTTGTCTGAGATTACTTGGTAAATATCTTTACGTTTTTCTTGTAACATCCAATTAATGAGTGAAGTAAATTAATTAACTTCCTAATTTTTTGTGAGTTTTATAAAATTATGTGGAAAAAGATTTTTAAATTAATAGGATTTTGACGGAAGCTAGCATAAATTTAACAAATTGAAGGGGGATTCATCTAATTACGATAAAACTCTGGCTTATAATCGTAATTTTTTTATTTCGGGTACAGTTGGGATTTAGGGTTCAACTATATTGAATGTCAAAATAATTTGAAAAGGTCTTGAACAATTACATATTTTAGCGTACATATTTCTAAATAAAACAAAGGCTTGAACGGTATACTTATTTCAGAATTTGAGATAATTATGCTGGCTAAAATATAATTGTACAAAGAAATTAATACTACTAACTAGGCTGACAAAATGGGATAAGCTATCTCTGAATATGCTTCAATACTCTTTCAGGTGGTGGAAACAATTAGGTCTTGTTGATAAGCTGACTTTTGCTCGAGATCGACCGCTCGAGTGTTTTCTCTGGACTGTTGGAATACTTCCAGAGCCTAGGTATTCAAGCTGCAGAATTGAGCTAGCCAAGACTATTGCCATTTTATTGGTGATTGACGATATTTATGATACTCATGGGACCATTGATGAGCTTGTTCTCTTTACGAATGCAATTCGAAGGTTCACAACTTAATTGTATTGTTGTTTGTGCTGTGCTTGGTGTTAGAAGTTTGATTGATTTTAACAAGATTGTAAATGCAATTTGCAGATGGGATCTTGAGGCAATAGATGAGCTACCCGAATACATGAAAATATGTTACATGGCATTGTACAATACTACTAATGAAATCTGCTACAAGGTCCTCAAGGAAAAGGGTTGGAGTGTCCTCCCATACCTAAAATCAACGGTAACAAATGGTCTTTTCAAAATATACTATAGCATTTTTTTCATTCAGAAAAAAATGATGAGCATCCATGATTAAAGGTCTCAACAGTTGACAAACGAATTGTCTTTAAACGTTGATGGTAAAAATGTGGTCGCATTAATAAGGAATTATTAACTAAAATTGCATATGAACTTGAAAATAGTATACTTGCATTCCAATAGTATCTTCGTACCTCATTCAAGTTGTTAGAAAAAAAAGATTGATGGATGTGACCATAATCCACTATTTAATGTCCTAATTGAGGAAACAACTGTTTGGCCTGCTTTTTGGTCAAGCCTACACCGATATGCTAAAAGATTCTTTTTTTGAAATGACAGTGGATAGATATGATTGAGGGGTTCATGCTGGAAGCAAGCTGGTATAACAATGGACAAGTACCAAACATGGAAGAATATGTAGAAAATGGTATTACAACAGCAGGAGCCTACATGGCCTTGGTGCATCTATTCTTTCTTATTGGGCAAGGGGTCACAGAGGACAATGTAAAATTGTTGATGAAACCATTTCCAAAGCTCTTTTCCTGCTCAGGGAGAATTCTTCGACTTTGGGATGATTTGGGAACTGCCAAGGTAAGATCCTCAAAAGGAATGGTTTTAGAAATCTTAAATACTATTGCATAGAAATTAAGAGGTAAAATCATTTATTTCTCAGAAATTAGAATTTTCAATTTGACCTTCAAATTCTACTGTGGCGTCATTTTAGCCCCTTAAATATTATGCTTTGTAATTTGCCCCTTAAACTTTGACAAAGTCAGTAAAGGGGAGCAATTGCCACAATATTACAAATTGGTAATTTTGAAAGTTGAACAAGAAAAATCATTAAGGACTAAAATTGCACTTTTCCATTACAACTTTGAACTATCACAACTGGTCAATCTAAGAACCAAACCAAAAAATTCGAGATAGCTCGTTAAAAAATTCGTATTTTTTTATGGTGGCCAATTAGATGTAATTCTAACAATACTTTTTTTTCTTCTTGTGTTTGAAAACCTTAGGAAGAGCAAGAAAGAGGTGATCTTGCATCTAGCATACAATTGTTCATGAGAGAGAACAATATAACTTGTGATGAAGAAGGCCGAAAACGCATCTTGCAGCTCATAGACAACCTATGGAAAGACCTCAACTATGAATTAGTTTCTCGAAATGAATTGCCACTTGCCATCATTGAAGCTGCATTCAACATGGCCAGAGCTTCTCAAGTTGTGTATCAGCATGAGGAAGACAGCTACTTTTCCAGCGTAGATAATTATGTACAGTCTTTGTTTTTCAGTCCTTTGAGTAATTGATTAATGTAAAAGTAACAAGAAACACGAATAAGCATTCTTCTTTCAAGATGATCAAATATAGAAAATTTTGCTAATAAAAAGAGTCCAATGTATTTCCTCAAAAACGGAATGAGGAAAAACAGGAAGAAAAATAGTACAATATTCTTTGGGTAAATATATATTTTAGCTTGCCTTTTTGAGTAAACTTTAATTTGTTTTTGTATAAAACTCCCTGGTTTTCATATAACAAGTGGACAAGGATCCTCAAGTACACAATTTAGCCAATTATATGAAAGTAGTTTATGAAATACTATGAATTTTAAGCTCATATTATAGTCGGCCTCAAAATTTAATAGTAAATCAACTCATAATTAATTTTATAACTAGTGAAAAAGGGACTCATAAAGTGTGTGAAAATTTTTTTTAAAAAAATTATGAGAAGAAAGGGATAAAAGTTATTAGAGGTTAACATTTTTTTGGTAGATTTATTATAAAAAAACCTTTACTGGTGAACAGAAAATGTTGACACCAAAATCTTTACTCTCGCCTTATATTTATATACTAGTATAGTATTTTTTTAATACGCTTGATATCTACTAGTGTTTAATTGGTGATCTAGAAAAAAAAAGTAAAAAAATTATCCTAGTCATTTCATTTTACGTTACCAACTAAATGATCAAGTCAAGCAATAGGAAATACGATCACTTGAAACGAAAGTTGATATCATATTTTTTAGGCCAAATTAAAAATAGTAAAATACTGAGATGATATAGCATTAGGACTTAATAATGGAGAGAAGCCAAATTTGCATTTCATAAACTGAAATGATACCAATTCCCATAACTCCTCCGTAAAAGGAAGCAAAAAGGAGAGAAAATGATGAATTCCATCAGCAAGTGGAACAGTGCCAGATATTTGACTAAGCTAAAAGTAATAATTTAATCATGGTTGTACTAGTGCTAATGATCCAATTTTTTCCCATGAGAAATGCTAGCTTAGCTTCGCTTGTCCCCCACCCAATCTCTAAATGCATAAAAAATATGATGAAATTTTGATCGAAAAACTGTCATCACTCAAATTTTCATCATTTACCCCCACATGCAAATGGTCTTCTTCAAGGCCCAGAGAACAATTAAGGCATTTTTCAGTGGAATTTCTTCAAGGCAAGACTTCCTTTACTATTTTATCACTATTTGTTAATATATTAGCAATTGTTAATCAAATAATTACAGAAAAAGAAAGTTATAATTGAACAGTAATGTCAATACAGCAAAAATGTGGAAAATGGGGAAGAAAACCTAGTTTGTTAATTTTTCCACATTTATATAGAAGGCTTTAACGTGCTAATGTATTAGGATTTATACGCTAATAATCTCTTTTCAGCATTAATATTTGTAGTTCCTTTGCAAGAGATTTGAACTTAAAGACATATCAAAGGTTTGTAAAAAACTCCAAGGAGCTCTAAACCTTAATACTATAATTAACAAGAGACAAATTTTATTTAACCTTTTAATTCAAGACAACCTACTTAACATCCGTACTAGTTGAGCTGGGTTTTAAAGACAAAAATCGTTCATATTCACCGCTTAACTTCAAAGGAATCAAAAAATTGTTGGTTCCAAGGTTTTCCTTAAAAAAAAAAAAAAACTCCTCTTGCATTACCATCTTCTATCTATATCTATATCTATATATATATAAAAGCAATTAATGTATTTCCTAAAATGCCCTTATTTTTTAAGTTGTAGTCATGTTACAAAAAAGGATATTAGTAGAACTACAAAAAGTGGATTAATTAAATCCTAATCAAACTCAACCTCTTTAAAAGTCTTTCAAACCTTTTATAAGTACAAATTTAAACTAGATCCTACAAAAATATATACTTATCTGTTAGTATAAATTTTTATATTTTCTTCTTTAATACTTTTAATTAATTTGTATATAAATTTAAATTTCAAAATCTACAACAGAAACAAAGAAGTCATTTAGCAAAAAGGATTAATTAAATCCTAATCAAACTCAACCTCTTTAAAAGTCTTTCATACTTTTTATAGTACAAATTTAAATTAGATCCTACAAAAATATATACTTATCTGTTAGTATAAATATTTCTATTTTCTTCTTTAATACTTTTAATTAATTTGCACATAAATATAAATCTCAAAATCTACAAAAAAAATTAAAACAAAAAAAAGTCATTTAGCAAAAATAAATAAATAAATAACCAAAACATAGAAAGAGAAATCAATATTTAAATATTTAAATATTTATATTTTTAAATTTAATTTTAATTGCAAATACTTATTTAATTCTAAGTGTTATTGTTATTTTAATATTTAATGTATTTTTAAAAAAGGCCTATTTTTTTAGTCTAATCACATTAAGAAAGAACATCTACAAAAACATAAAAAACTAGATTAATAAGGTTCTACTAAAACTCAACATTCCTTCAATAATTTTTTAAGTCTTTTACAATAAGTTTAATTAGTTTTAAATTAATAAAAAATGAACAACATATATAGAAAAGGAATAAAAGTCCTCCTCACAAATAAAATTAGAAAGTAATTTAATGCAAAATTGGAAAACTTCCTATTTTGCATCAGTTTAAAAATCATTACTGTAATAATAAAGCTTTACATTGTCTAAAAGAATATTATATTAGTAATAATTATACCATGGCTGATTCAGAATTTTAAAAGTTACAGGAATAGGAGCCAACTAGGTATGCAATGGGTTAGAATGTGAAAACTTTTTTTCTTTTTGTTTTTTTGTGAAATTATTGTTATGTTTATCTCAATCATTATTTATATGTAAATGACTAAACTTGACACGTATTTGGCGTTAAATTCACACACAAAAATCCAACTTTGTATTCATAAATTAAAAACAATACAGATTACATACTGTGATTATAAAATTAGATAGAGACAACCACACCTGTATTAAACCAAAATTAATAAAAAAAATACAAGAAAGGAACATTTAAATATTTTCCATCTAGCCCTCTCTTTTTAATTTAATGGATAATTTCTTGATCAGGCAGGACCATTTGTTTAATTTATTTTTCATATTAAAATAAAAATAATATCTTAATTTTGAATTTTTTATTCAAAAATTACTCTTAGACATTACATAATAAATTCAATTAAATTATCAGCTTGAACTAATTAGCTCACATATTATAAAAAAATGGATGTTGTGTTGCCTTATTTTAAATGCCACAAAAGTATATAGCATAGTAGGAGGGAAAATGAAAAATATTATGTTTAATTCACCACACCAACTTGAAAATCATAATACAAAATTAGTTAATCAAAATTCTGAACTTTTGAATATCATTAAAATTAAAATTTAAAAGATGTAGTAGTTAGTAAATTAAATTTAAATCATAAAATTAAAAATAAAATCACTCTATCATGCATTAAGCAACATGAGTTTATAAAAAAAAGATTTATTTTCAAAGAAATATAAAATGCCAATCTCATTTTTCTAGATCCTAACTTAAACTTAAAATATAAAAAAATTACACTATTGTACCTTGAATTCATTTAACACTATTATTTTGTTGCCTTTTTACTATGATTTCATTTATAGAATTAAAAAATAACAACTTTAACATATTAAATTCAATAAGAAAATTAACTATTATTACACTACCTTACAAAAATAGTAAATAACATATACCATGGACCAGAGGACAAGAAAGTTTTTTTAAAATTAATCTTGATTGAAAAAACCTAGACAATACCTAAGTTGAATACAAAAGACGTGCCCAAAATGGTTAGATTTAGAATTTAGGTGAATTATTTGATTACAATATTTACTATTTGAGAAATTTCCTTATTTTTCTATTTTGTAATCACATTATTGCATTAACATAAAAAATAATCTTAGAAACCTAAACACAAAGTGCCCTAGAAAATTACTTTAAAACCTAAAAGTATTATGAAAAATTAACTAAGCCAAGGTTTCAAAGACTTAGGACTAAATTCTAAGAATCTACTTCCATTATAAAGAGTCACCAAGAATTGAAATTTAAAAAATGTAAACCTCATTCTTGTGAAAAAGGTCACAATGCATAATAAGGTTGCATGACATCTTTAATCTTTAAAACTTCTTTATATAAAAATATATGATTCTTTTCTTTAATATAACCTGAGATTTTGAATGTGCTATTTTGAATCAAATCAACGTTCTTAACAACTCACTGAGATAGTTGACAAATATTTATCACTTTTTAATGTGAAATTTAATTAGTGTTCAAACTCTTATTAATATTAAAATACTTATATTTTGATAATATACAAAGTAATTAATTCATTACAAAATGATTTGGCCAAAATATATATATATATATATATATATATATAAGTTTAGTTAACGAATGCGTTAGGGTGCTGGTTAAGTAAGCTCTCGAGCGCTACTTATTCAAAAAGTAAAGTTAATTTAAAAAAAGTTTCTAAATATAAGAGTGCCATAAACATGAGTTTATGCATTACAAAATTTTTGCAGTTTTAAAATTTCATATAGCACAAAATCAAGCCATATCTTATTTTTTGAACTCTTATAGTAGGAGAGGAAAAAGGAAAAACCAAACTAATAGAAAATGGAGGTGAGAACTTCAATACCTTCAAATGCATAATTTTTACACTAGATATAAAATATAAGATTTTGCAAGTCCTTTGAGGCTATAGTTATTAACAAATTTCAAAATTCATTATTCTCACAATATATGATATTTTAATTGATACTGAAAATTTATATATATATATATTACATAATTTTTTGAGTTTGATGAGTAATATTAATTGATTTTATTGAGTGATTAGTTAGGTCAATGTCCATGAAAAGGCCAAATATTCAATAATATTAATTCATAAAATTAGAATTCATAAAATCTATATGTCAATTGCTTAAGATCATTATAGTGAGACAAATTTAAGGAACATATACTTAAGAGGACTTTATTATAAATATATTGGAAGTGTATCATTCAGAGATATCATACCACATAAATTTTATTATTTATGACATACATATCTAAGCTCTATCATTAAAAATATATATATGAAAGAAAGAATTGGACTATTATCTTTTTAATATATATGTAAAATGTACAAAACAAAATCATATTAATTTTCAAGTGCATGGTATACAATTAGAGAGTTTTAGTATATAATTATGCTTATTTTGGGTAAAGAAAATAAAACATAATATATATATTTTAGAATGTTTAGGTTTACAATTTTTTTATGGGTAAAGTATAGAGGAAGAAGAAGAATATTACCAATTATGCGTAAACAAGATAAAAATTATGATAAAAATAGAAATAAAATAGTAAAAAAATGCCTAACTAAATAAGATAAGTCATCACAAGATTGCAAATGATATGTTCAACAAATAATTGTACAATTTTATTGCATAATCAATCAAAATAGACGATATAACTTAATTTTGCACAATAGTAGCATTATCTTTGTATGCAAGAAGTGCTACCTTTGAAATAATTCATTATTTGAAAGTTAGAATCACTAGACTTATATGTGTCTTTGTAAATTGTACTTATTTGATATGCTCAAAGGACAAAATTATCATAATTCTTATACACATCTTAGATTCGTTAAAAATAGAAATCATAATGGACAAATTTAAAATTAGTGAAAGTATAAAAAAAATTAAAATAAGTTATTTGGAAATATTAATTGTGGTACAATTATATTAAAGTCTCATTTGATGTTTTACAGATATAACAGAGACATGCAAATTTATTAGTCAACTTATCAAAAGTTTAGGGATTTCAAGCATAATTACATCTTTTTATAAAATAACATGTTACCTTTTATATGATAGCGATTTAAAATTTTTTAAAAATTTTCATAATTTATTTCACAAGGATATTTTAAAGAAACTAACATTATGCCAAATGCTATTAGAGATATTCATATGTTCTATTCAAATTCTTTAGAAAAGAAAATAATACTGTGAAGTTAAGAAAAGATAAATGTGAAACTAGTTAAAGTAAAGTTAGTAGTATTGTAATACTTGAAATGTAGGTTTTTAATAATAGTGGTTATCCTTTATTTGGTTTATAAGGACATAATTAACTTGAATACTTACATAGTTTTTAGACATGACTTTGAAAAATACAAAAACCAAAATTACTATTTTTTTGGCCTTTTATTATATCATTTATTAAACAACTTATTAAACGTGCGAAGCACGTGCCCCTATTTCTAATATATATAAAAGCTACGAATGACCTTACGTGATTTAACATTTAACATTTAATGTATTTCCTAATATACCCTTATTTATCAAGTCGTAGCTATATTCAAAAAAGGATATTATTGGAAATCATAAAAGGTTACACTAATCAAGTCCTAATCAAATTCAACCGTCCTCTCAAAGTCTTTTAAACCTTTTACAATTACAAATTTAAATTTAATAGTTTAAAAAATATATTTATTGGTTAAAATAAATATTTATATTTATATTTATGTTTATATTTTTAAAATAAATAGATGAAGAAAATCCATAGGAATTTATACAAGAAACACAAAGAAAAATATTGGAGAAAATTCAATATTTTCTTATGCCAAAAAACATGAGGAAGAGGCTGCCAAAAGTCTTAAAAAAAACACAAAACCAAAACTTACAAGCATAAAGCCATACGGCTTTTTTAATCAGGAAGAAATTTACAATCCCATACAAACTACCACTTAAACTACTATGCACCCTATTAAACTAAGCAATAGAATTACGACACATCACACTAACTAAAACAAATAATTAAACTATGTAAAGCTTGGTTTAACTTTCCTAGAATGTAAAAGCATACATGACCTTAACTAATGTGGTATTTTAACATTTAGTAAATTTCTTAACGCACCTCTATTTTTCAAATCGTAGTCACATTATATTAATGAAAACATAAAAAAGTTAAGTTAATTAAATTTTAATCAAATTAAACATCTTTTAAAGGTGTTATAAGCCTTTTACAATTAAAAATTTAAATTGGATAGTCTATAAAAATGTAATAGGTTAATATAAAAATTACTTTT
Organism: Mitragyna speciosa; assembly: GCA_024721245.1. NCBI lineage: Eukaryota > Viridiplantae > Streptophyta > Magnoliopsida > Gentianales > Rubiaceae > Mitragyna > Mitragyna speciosa. The sequence goes on from CM045567.1 coordinate 14,430,410, forward strand.
CTATTTTTATTTTCTAAAATTTTTAATTACTCATTCTAAAAATTTAAATTTCATACTCTACAAAAAGAAGTTGAATAAAAAAATAGCAAAATAGGAAAAAATAGTAACCAAAAATTGAGAGAGAAATAATTTTTTTCAAATATTTTCTAATAAGAATTAATTAATTTTAATATTCAAGTCTTATGTATTTTAGAGTTTTAGCATTTAATGCATTTTCTAAAATAGCATTATTTTAGTCATAATCACATTAAGACTGGATATTAACAAAACATAAAGAATAAGATTAATAAAGTTCTAAGTCCTTCCAAAGTTGCTCAAGTCTTTTATAATATAATTTAAATTAAATTTAAATTAATATAAAATACAAAAAATGAAGGGATAAGATAAAAGTGGACAAAATTTTTCCTCACGAATAAAATTGGAAAAAAATATCTAATGCAAGACTGAAAAACTACCTACTTCACGTGAGTTTTAATATCTAATTACTGTAATAATGAAACTTTATATTGCCTAAAGAAATGTTCTATTTGTATATGGTATTAACAATACAATGGCAAATTCAAAATTACAAGTTATAAAAGTCGGAGCCAGTTGGGTATGTAGTGGGATAGAATTAGAAAACTTTTCTCCTTTTTGTTTTTTAAAAAATCATTTTTATGTTTATATCAATTATTTTTTACACATACATGACTAAACTTGACCCATTTTTAGATTTAAAGTTGACATATAAAATGTTTGCTCTTCATTACAAATAAAAAAACAAGAAACAAATTATGTTATTACTAACAAAACCTAATAATAATAGGAGTATAAAATTAAATGGAGGCAATCACTCACTTGCTATTACACATATAAACAACAAATTATACATTTAGTTATAAAATAAACTAAGAACAATTATTTAGACCAATTGTTTAGCACGAATGACCTTTGTGCTTTAGTATTTTAACATTTATTTTTTTCTTTTTGAAAATAATCTTATTTTTTTATATCACAATTGCATTAGAAAAGGGACATTAATAGAAATATAAAGAGCTAGAATAATTAAATCCTATTGAAACTTAATATTTGTTCAAAAGTTTTTCAAATCTTATAATAAAAATTTTAATTCCAATCAAACTAATAAAAAACATAAGAATAAAACATTTAATATTTTTCTATTTATATTTTCTTTTTCACTTAATGATGATGCACATAATATCACATTTTGTATTTAGGTGGGACCATTTCTTTAATTTATCTTTCAAACTAAAATAAAATTAACATATTAATCTTTGACATTACAGAATAAATCAATTTGATTATCTATGTAAATCAAGTAGTTTACATATTATTAAGAATGAAATGCAATATTTTTCTACTTTAAAATGCCACAAGCATATGTAGCGTACTGCCAAGAAAGATGAAAAATTATTAAATTCAACTTACCTGCACCAATTTAAAAATCACAATACAAAAATAGTTATTCAAAGTTTTGAACTTTTGAATCTTATTAAAGATTGAATTCAAAAGATGTAGTAGTTAGTTTAGAGAGTAAATTTAAAATCATAAGGTTATAAAGAAAATTAATTTATTATGCATTGATCAACAAAACATTCAGCTGTAATTCTGAATTTATGAAAAAAAAGTGCCTTTTCAGACGATATAAGATGTCAATCCTATTTTTTATCCTAATTTAAGCTAAATATAATGTAAAAAAATGTCTATTGCTATTATACTTTTCAATTCATTTAACAATATCACTTTGTTCTCTTTTTTACTATGATTTGGTTGCTTAGTTTCAAACAATAAACTTTAACGGACACTTTACCAAAATAATAAATTAGCATATACCATAGGCTGGGGGCAAGAGAGTTTTGTCAATTAATCTTGATTGAAATAACCTAGATAATATCTAAACTAGAGATAAAAGACGTGGCCTAGATTGATTGTATTTGGAATCCAGATAAACTATTTAATTATATTATCTATCGTTTGAGAAATATCCTCATTTCTGTTTGTATTCACATCAAGCAAACTTATTCCAAGGAATTGCTACAAAATCTAAAAGCGTTACAAAAAATTATATATATATGTATATGTATATATACTCTTATTTATTTTAAATTGGCCTATCGTATTTTCTATTTTTATCTAATCTACCATATATATAAAAGTGATGATAACTTTATTACATGCACTTACCAAATAGGGATATTTTACAATCTAAATTGATAATATAAGTACTTAGTTCAGGCAATTATAACTATAACAATTTCAATTTTTGAGTAATGAATCATTTCAAAAGTAGTACTTGCTTATTGCATATAAACATATTGATGCCATTGTGCAAAATTATTAAGTTAGCTAAGTTATATCATTTGTTTGAATTGATTTTTTTTTACATATTATATGTTATTTAATTGATATCTTTTTTACCATTTTAATTCTATCTTTATTATAACTGTTATCTTCTTTCTACATAACTGATAATACTTTTATCCTTCTTTATCCTATAGCCAAAAAAAATTAATTTATACACCTAAATACTCTAAAATATATGTTATGCTTTATTTATTTGCCTTAACTAATCCTACAAAATAAAAAGATAATTATACAATAAACTACAATTCTATATTTATATTATGAACTTAAAAATTAATACCTTTTGTATTACTTTTTTACACATATATTAAAATTTTAATAATTAATTCTTTTTTCGACATATTTTTTTTAAAGACAAAACACAGGCATGTATTGTTATAAAAAATAAAATTTATATGGTATGATACCTCTAAAGGACACATTTTTATTTGCTTATAATGAAGTACTTTTTAGTATGTGATTTTTTAAAATTTGACTCATTTTAATGATCTTAAATAATTTATAAGTAGATTTTATAAAATTATTATTTTATGAATTGGTATTATTAAATAGTTGGCTTTTTTTTTTCAAATACTAAAATAATTGATAACTTGGTAAAATCAATTAGAGTTATTCGTCAAACTCACAAGTTTGTAATAAGTATATTTAACTTTTCAATATCAATTAAAATATCATATTATTATGAGAATGATGAGTTTTGAAGTTTGTTAATAAGGCTTGCAAAATTATCATATTTTATACGTATTGTAACAATTAATATTCTGCCTCTCCTATAAATAAAACTATGCATAACATATATGAATTTTAAAATCACACGTTTTTTTGTTTATAATGCACATACTCACACTTATTGTAGTTTTACCTTTAGGCAGTTTTTGAATTAACTTTACTTCTTGAGTAAATAACATTTGAGAGTTAACCAGTACCTTAATGCACTTGTTAGATAAACTCATCTATTCTTTCATCAAAACCTTTTGCATTCAATTAATTACTTTATATATTATCAAAATGTAAGTATTTTAATTAAAAATGCAACATTCAAAATCTCAGGCTGTATTAAAGAAAAAATTATATTTTTTATCATAAAGAAGTTTTAATGATTAAAGATGTTATGCAATGTTGCTATGCATGATGACCCATTTGCTAGAATGCATTTTGACATTATTAAAATTTAAATTCTTAATGACTCTTTACATTAGGAATAGCTTCTTGGAATTTAATTTAAGTCTCTTGAAATCTCCTCTTAGTTAATTTTTTTTTGTACATTTTTAAAGTAATTCCTGGAGATAAAGTTTTAGTAAGATTTACATTTGACTCTTTGTGTTAGGTTTTAAAGATTTTTCTATGTTACTGTCCTAAGGTGATTACAAAATAGAAAAATAAAGGAAATTTCTTGAATAAGAATTATTATAACCAAGTAGTTCATCTAAATTCTAAATCCAATTATTCTACTCATATCTTTTGTGTTTAGTTTATGTATTGTCCAGTTCATTCCAATCAAGATTAATTAATAAGACTTTCTTACCTCTCGATCCATGGTAAAATAGTACAATTGTAGTTAGTTTACATATAAGATTTAGGCCTTATTCTCAATTGATTTTTTACCCAACTTTTAGATTATAGATTAATAATAATTTGTATTAATAGTGCTATCAATTAAATCTCAAATTAGATTTTAGATTTTTTGTACAACTAAATAATCTCAAATTAGTTGTACAAAAAATCTAAAATCTAATTTGGGATTTAATTGATAGCACTATTAATACAGATTATAGTTAATCTATAATCTAAAAGTTGGTTAAAAAATCTATTGAGAACAGGGCCTTAATATGTTAAAATTATTATTTTCTAAATTCAATAAATGAAATCATAGTAAAAAAGGAAACAAAGTAACAGTGTAGATGAATTTAAGATACAGTCACCTAAACTTTTGTTTTTTTTTTTCATAAATTCGATATTATAGATGAATATTTTGTTGATCACTGCATGACTAATAATTTTTTTTACATCTTTATGCTTCTAAATTTACACTATAAACTAACTATTACATCATTTAAAATTAAATTTTAACAAGATTCAAAAGTTCAGAGTTTTGATTAATTAATTTTGTTGGCCATTAGAGATATTTTTCTATTCTATACAAATTCATTAAAAAAAAATAAAAGAATATGTTAAGTTATGCAAAATAGATGTGAAACTAATAAGTAAAGATAGTACTATTTCGGTATTTGAATATTTCTAAACGACAATTGTAATAATGAAATGTAGGTTCTTAATAATAATGCTCGTCCTCTATTACTATCTATAATATAAAAACCAAAATTACTATCTATTTTTCTCTTTTTTTCATTTTATTATATTATTTACTAAACTAAACGTGCAAAGCACGTGCCTAATTCCTAGTATCTGAAAAACCACCAAGATTTTTGGGGTTGACAACTTCAAAAACCCACCATGATTTTTTGTATTTGATATCTATCACAAATTCATTGGCGACTACCTTGGAGCACACAATTTCGACAACCTACCTGTTGGTTTGTATTTTCCAAGTGGAATAAGCAGACGAACTTGGGTAAACAAAATAGATATATTTAAAGTGGGTGTAGCTAAGTAGAAAATTTCAATTATTTGAAATAATTTTTGCTCAATTCAATTACTTATTTGGAATAATTATTTACAATGACATAATAATAAATATCAAAACAAGCCCTTTGATCATTGAAAAATGTGAATGAAAATTTTTTATTCTTACTTTTTTATTATTATTATTTTTAGTATTATTTTGTTGGAAAGGAAGGAATACATGCGTGTGCGTGCACGAACTTGTTAGCAACCTTTCCTTTTATATGTTATTCGTTTCATCTTTCGATAATTAAAGTATAGTAATGTAGTGCCATTCCTATTTTCTTTTCCTCCATTGGGCAATGCAATTTTCCATTCCCAATTGAACAGCCGTCACCGCCATGCCGTGAATATTTCCAACACTAGACCACGTGCCTCCTGTGGCACTTAGCACTTGGATTGTCTTCGACTTTTTCCTTTTCCTTTTTTTTTTTTGGGTTTTTTTTTGTAGAAACGATTATATAAAGATTAAAGACCTTGTTTGTAGCAGGATTTTTTTTTTTTTTGGAGGAAATAAGTTGTGAACACATTGATTCATTGGAAGATATTGACAATTGAACATTTTTGTGGTCAACAAAGAGAATTAAGCGTACTCCCAAATAAATTAATATTTCATCTTTCTAATTGGAAAATGACAGTTATGTCATTAAACACTCTACTTATATCTTGATTAGCAAAGACTCATCAGGAAAAAAATAATGTAAAATGAAAATTATGGTAGTTGAAATTAATAAGAGAAGTATACTTCTGTCACAAACTGTAATTATGTTGAAGTAAGTGCATTATCGGGCATGACTTTGAGGGTTTCAACGTATTATTAAATGCTAATTTTGCATTGTGAAAAGAAAATTTTTAATGAGCCGCCGAGTAGATAGCACAGTTTATAATGCGCGATGATCACCAATAATAATGCAATAGTACGAGGGACTTTGGGTATAGTACGAAGCTTGGGAGAAAAGATTAGAGACGTCATTTCTGGTAAAGACATCATTAATTAATATGCGTGCATTCCATCATGAACTTATCTTGGGGAAAATTCGTGTACACTAAAAAAAACCCAATGTAATCCGTTTTTGTAATTTTTTTTTTTTGGAAAAATCACAATATATACGTGTGTACATACATATATACATGTACACACACATATATATATGAGTAAAAAAATAAATTACAAAGTAATTTGAGAAACAGCAAGATTATGAGCTTGCTAAGTCTCAAATCTATCCACTTTTCTAATAATACATGAAGATAAATACGAAATTGCTATTGATATGTTTCTAAAACCGATGGAATTATCTAGTTGTTGTGTATACATTGGATTAGATGCAGGCAATCTGTTTCTAACATAATACATTGAAAACCTTGTTCTAATGATAATAATATAGCCTGAAAACAAGCAACTTGGCTTTGCAAAGCAGCATACGCCTCAATCTGGACTGATATAGCAAATAGCTGTGTACCCTCAAAATTCTTACAAACAATATCTATTACCGACTTACCTGTTTTTGTAGTATACGAACCGTCAAAAGTGAGGATTATAATGCTAGGATCGTGGAGCATTTGAGAGTAATCAATCCAACAGCCATTTCGCAAATCATATGAACGAGGTTGGTATGAATGAATTCCTTGATTTTCAACCTTCTCAACTGCTTGGGTATCCGACTGTCCAAATGATGTCATGATCTCAGAGAAATAATTTTGTGCCTTTCCTATGACGATAATCTGTTTTTGTATAAAAACTCCCTGGTTTTCATATAATAAGTGGGTGATATGGAAAACAAGAAAATAATTCTTCAATAATTTGATTTATGTGGTCAATTAAATGATCGAGAGTCTAGAAATAGGAAATACAACCTGCAATGAAAGTCATAATTTGCAATCCCAATGAAAAAATAGTGAGATGATATAGCATTAAGAAAATTTAGAAAGACAAAAATAGGAAATACAACTTGAAGTGAATGTCGGTTTCATAATTTGTCGTCCTAAATAAAAAATAGTGAAATATATACCGATAAGGAAATTTAGAAAAATTCCAATGGAGAGAAGCCAAATTTCATAAACCGAAATGATACTGGGTGGGACAATGATGAAGTCTATCAGCCACATATAATTTTTTATCAATAATTTTCATTACAATGTATTTTTATCTCACAAATTGATGTAAAACTCTCAAAAATGTGTTCGAGTGTAATTTTCAAAATTTTGCCACGTGCAAATTTAAGGTGTGACTCTTAATTTGCCTATCTAACCCCCCTTCCCTTTTCCCTTTTCTATTTTCCTAATTGCCAAGGTTGGGGTTTGAAACCCCCACCTTGGCAGGGGCTTTCCTCTTGCCACTAGGCGAATAGCCACATATTTGAATAAGCTAAAAACAGTTTTCTCATGTTGTACTAGTGGTAAACTAGTGGTAACGATCCTCTTTTTACATGGGAAATGCTAGATTGGGACGTTTGATCAAACAAGAAGTGTGAAATCTGAAATTTAAAATTTAAAATTTAGAATTTAAATCATGAAAATATTAAGTTGTCAAAATGATAAAATTATAATATATCACATCATAAATATAATAATTTTATCTCTACAAGATGAAATAATGTGGCGATAATGTGAATGAGAGAGAGAGATTGTTTGTTTGTGCAATAATATTAAATTGAGTCATCAAACCACCCTTTGTCTACCACTCTTAGGGGTGGCAATTTCTGACACGACCCGAAAACCCGATATGAATCTAACTCGAAAATAGCGGGTTTGGGTTAGAAGTTTGTGAGTTCGCGGGTCGGACCCGACTGACCTACGAAAAAACATTGGTCGGGTTCGGGTCAACCCACGAGTTGACCTGCGAACTTGAAAAAAAAAAAGAGGAAGGAGAAGAAAAAGAAAAGAGGAAAGAAAAGAGATTAAAGCACACGAAAAAAATTATCAAACATATTTTTTGCAAATAGTAATATCAAAGTCGCTCATTAACATACACTTAATTCCTCTTACAATTTACTTTCATAAACCTAAGTAGAATTCTTAATTTTTCTTACAATTTACTTGATTAATTATCCAATGAATGAAATTTGTGTTTGAATGTGAATAAGTGAAACATAGCTACAAAATGTTAGTAGCAGTTTTTTTTCTTTTTTTTTTTGAAGAAAAGAGGAAAGAAAAGACATTAAAACACACACACACACACACACAAATGATCAAACACATTTTTTGCACATACTAATATCGAAGTCATTCACTAAAATACACTTAATTTCTCTTACAATTTACTTTGATAAACCTAAGTAGAATTCTTATTTTTCTTACAATTTACTTGATTAATTATCTAATGAATAAAATTTGTGTTTGAATGTGAATAAGTGAAACAAAGCTACAAAATGCTAGTAGTAGTTTTTTTTTTTTTCTAGGTTGGTGGGTCAACCCGCCAACCCGTTTCAGATCGTGTTCGAGTTGAGCATTTTTGGATTGGCGGGTCGGGTTCGAATTGACGAGTTGACTGTTATACCTAAGTCTCAACCCGACCCACCAACCCGACCCGTTGCCATCCCTCACTCTACCCTATTTCTTATTATATAAAAAAAAATGATGAAATTTTGACGGAAAAGCTGTCATCACTTAGAAAAACCGAAAAAGAAAAGATTAGAAAAGAAAAATAGAATAGGTAGGAATGTGATTAGGCCTGAAAGGAAATTGATCGATCGGCCTAAACCCAATAATTGTCTAGGTCCCATAGGAGCATTTGGTATACCCCACACGTAAATGAATTTCGTCAAGACCCAGAGAACCATTAAGGCTTTTTTGAGTGGATTTCTTTTTTTTTTTTTTTTGAAAAATGAGTGGATTTTTTCGAGGCAAGACTATCTTTACGATTTTATCATTTGTTTAATATTGGTAAGACTTATTCAGAAAGTTACAGAAAAAAAATTCTGATTGAACGGTGTGTCAGTGTTGCCAGAAAGTGAAAATGGGGAAGAAAGCCAGTTTATTACATTTTCAGCATTTATATGTTAGGCTTTAATGTGTTAACATGTTAGGCTTTGAAACGCTACAAATCATCTCTTTTCCGCATTAATATTTGTTGTCCCTTCGCAAGACATCTTAACTGAAAACACATAAAAGGTGTGAGAAAAAAATCCAAGGAGCTTGAAACCTCAATACTACAATTGATAAGAGACAAGTTTTCCTCTTTTTTTTTTTTAATTAGAAATAAATCCTAAACCTAGTTAACATTCTTACCGATTGAAGTTTTTTTTTTTTAATTCGAAAGAAATTCTAAACCTAGTTAACATTCTTACCAATTGAGTTGGATTTTGAAGAGGACAAAAGACATTTTTTATGATGATTTATCGTTCATATTCACGACTTAACTCAACTTCAAAGATGTCAAAAAAAATTTGATTCCAAGTTTTTTCCTGGTGGGGGGGGGGGGGGGGGGGAGGGGGGGGGAAGAAAAAGTAATTCTTCCTCTTGCATTACCATCTACGGTAGCTAGCGATCTACCTTAATTTTCCATATAAACAACTTCTTACCCACCATAATCGGTTAGTATTTAATCTTAGATCTATCACAAATTAATAGGCAATCACTTTCAAGAACACAATTTCCACAGCCTACCTCGGCTTGATAGTTATCTATTTTGAATTTATCTCAAATTGATCGAATAGTATAAGGAGGAAGTAGAAGAATTTGAATGATTTCCAGAATAAACAAATTCAGACCGCCATGATTTCTTAGTATTTGATTTTAGATCTATCACAAATTGATTACCATCAATCAATTTGGAGAACACAAGTTTGACAACCTACCCCGACCTGCTAGTTTTATCTAAATTTATCCCAAATTAATCCACAATGGTAGAGGGAAGAGGTAAAAGAACTCGCAGGTTTAAAAAAAAAAAAAAAAAAAGAACTCGAGAGATATAAAATAGGCATGAGGTGACTTGTGGAGTCATTATTTAGATTGGAATTGGAGAAAAAAAAAGAATTACAGTAGAATATTTCGAATATTTGAAATAATTTTTCCAATTCTAACATTCAGTTAAGATAAATTATTCTAAATAATAGAAAAATACATATCCAAGATTCCAAACACAGCTATGATCATTAATGGCTGTGAGCGTAAAGATTTATGGTTACTTTTTTTCTTTTAATTTTCTTATGGTATTTTTACTTGGAAATGAAGGAATACATGCGTGTGTGTGTGCACAAACTTATGGGAACCTTTCCTTTTTAATGTTTTATTTTCTTCTTTCGATAATTAAAATAAAGTATCTTTTCCGCCATTGGGCAATGCAAATTTTCTTTCCCGGTCGAACAGCCGTCACCGCCATGCCGTGAATATTTCCAACAATACACCACGTGCCTCCTGTGGCATTTAGTCCATGGATTGTCTATGACTTTTTGCTTTTCTTTTTTTTTTTTTTTTGAAAAATAGCTCTGTTTGTTTGGATTGTTGCTTTTGGGGTGTTTTTAATAGATTTTATTTGGATGCTTGCTTTGAGGTATTCTTTTAAAAATATTATTGTAGTAAATTTTTTTTAATAAATATATTTGTAAAATAAAAAATTAGTCAGAAAACATATTTGAAATTAAAAAAAAAGCCAAACAAACGGAGCTAAATTCTAGCAATTTAAGAGATCTTTTTTGTAAAAGTGTATTGAAATAAAATAATGGTTGGAAACGTGTTCAAAATTTTTTAAAAATATGTAAACCCCAAACAAATATAGCCTTAATTTTTGCAGGAAATAAGTTAAGAACCCACTAATCCACAGAAAAATATTGAAAAAAAAAAAGATATGCGGTCTGAGAATTAATTACCTAGTTTTTACGTCTTGATTATTAAATTTTTTAGAAGCTTCTACATAAATTAGCAGGACGTAAGTTAAAAACAAAGTTTAGTTTCTAAATAAATACATGAAAAAATAGAAGTACAATATTTACTCCCCAACAAATCGCTATTTGATTTTTCTAACTGAAAAAAGAAAATTTATATCATAAAGCGTGTACTTATATCTTGAGAGCAAAGCATCAAAACAAATTAACAAAAATGAAAATATGGTAGTTGTAATTAATGATAGAATATACATCTAGTCTCCTATCAAAACTTGTAATTATATTGATGTAAGTGCATTATCGGACATGACTTTGAGGGTTTTAATGCGTTATTATATGCTAATTTTGCATTGGTAAAAGAACTTTTTAAAATGAGATTGCACATTTTACAATGTGTGATGATAACCAATAATAATGCAAGGGTAGGAGGGACATTGGGCAGGGTACAGTAAGAAGCTTGGAAGAAAAGATTAAAGACGTCATTTCTGATAAGACATGTCCACCTTCATCAAGATGCGTGCAGCCCATCATGAACTTTTATTTTTTGGGGAATTTCGTGCATTGGTAAAAGAAATCCAATTTTTTCCTTTTTTTTTTTCTTTTTGAATTGGTTGTGTTTCGTACTAGTTGAGTAAGTTTGAAGCGTTTGGATACTTATTATTATTGGGAAAAAAAAAGAAAATTGTTTTCTTGACACATTTTTTTTTGAGCTATTCTTGACACATTTTTTTTTGAGCTATTCTTGACACATTTTTAATCACTTTTAATTATATATACATCCTTAATCGAAAAATTGTATAAACATTTTGTAACATGCTTTTCAAAATGTTGTCATCCAAACATACAGTATTGTCAAATTTTGATAACGAATATTTTTCTATGTTGTTTTAAGTAACCATAACTCAAGCAGATACTGATAACAGCAAAAATCTTCTTATTCATACTTATGGAGGGTTAACTAATAAAATAGCTAGCTTTACCAAAATTTACCAGGAAAGACGTAGTGTAGAAAAGTATCTTTTGGATAAATAAAAACACAGAAAGTTGATAATATGAATTTGATGCCAAGTAAATCAATTCTATCCGAAGTATTGAAGTTTTTTTTTTTTTTTTGTTCGTTGGGATAAATTCTAGTTCAAAGATTAGGGCGAATTTTTGTTTAAGGAGAACAGAAGTTTTATAATGAATAAAGATGTCAAAGTGTTTGCTTAATTCATATAAAGAGCATTATTATTAAAAATGTAAAACTCCATATACTAGAATGTAATATTCTTTCTAACTAACAAGAGTGCGGTATTGTTTTAATTAGCATACTTGGGTTATTTACTTGAATATTAGCATTGTTAATCCAAAAGATAAATACTAGCATTTTATTTGTCTTCTTAAAACAATGAAATTAATTTCTTCTGAAATTTAGGTCACATTTTGTCCAAGCACAAAATTACAAAAAAATAAAATCCAAAAATAAACTTGCTTTTGTTTGCTAGCTTAATCCCAATGAGATCAAAATGAAATTGATTTGTTTTGAAAGTTGACTCTGAAGTTGATTGAGGAATTTTATTTTCTTAGAGGAAAATTTTTTTACTACCTTATAGAGATGACTAAACTGCTTTTTCTTTTTTTCATTTTGATTGAAAATGCAAATATTCAAGTCTGTCCTAGTGATACTCTTTTCAAGAATTATGTAAAAATTTTGTCCTCTTTATTTATTGTTAAAGTTCCAAAGCCCTTATTAGAAATTCTGCCTAAAGCTTAATATTCTCCGTACAGCTATAGCTATTTTGATGCGGCGAAAAAAAGTCAGACAGAATTCCAAAAAACCACTTATCTACTTAGCCAATAGAATTTAAACAAACAAAGAAAACGCTTAACCACGTCTTCCTCGTGACAAAGACCGGAGATTTGACAAGGTTTTTATTTTCAAGACACTATCAAAATTCAAAGCCCATCAATCAGCTAACAGTGCCAGCAATTGATGTTGAAGTGTCCCAGTAAATTTGTTCACGAAACAACGTAAAATCTAAGCCCTTACACGGAAAATTTAATCTAAGCCCTTACACGAAAAATTTTTGAATGGATCGGGTTCATATGGACCCCATGGTCTAAATTGAGTCACCGAGGCTCACCAAGATTTGGTGAGTCTTGGTGGCTCAATCTATACTATGGGGTCCACATGAACCCGGTTCATGTAAATATCTCTCGCCCTTACCCTATGATTCATACAAACTTCTTGGCTTCTTTTCTTTGTTTTGTAAGATTATTAAAGTAAATAGGAATCAAGTTAACTCATAATTTAATTGTACATAATGATATTTTCTTATAAGTGAATATTTACTTTTCAAAAAATATTTTTAAAAATATTACAATAGTTGTTTTAAAGATTTTTTTTGATAAATGCGTATATGAGATAAAAAGATAGTTAAAAAAGATAAATAAAATTTATAAAAAATATGTTTTAAAAAACTAGTAACCAACAAACAAAGACATAGTATCTTTCATTTAATCTTTTTTTATAAAATTTTCATCATTAAGAATTTATTTTCAGAAACATATTTTTTAAAAACTCAAAATTCTTTTTTTAACCATTATTTTATTTACATGCACATTTATCAAAAATAATCTCAAACTGTTACAGTAATTTTTTTAAAAAAATCTTAAAAACAAATATCCAAACGAAATATAAATTATCCCTCAATCCAAAAAACACCAACTTTCACTGTAGAATCCGATGTGTTATTGAATATCAAATTGCTATAATAACTATATATAGAAGGGGCAATAACTCGAAATAAAAGTACGTTCTGTTCTAGTAGTAGCCAGCTTGCCTGAAGGTGACTCATAATTTAGGACAAGTCATGAATGTGTGGTTCATCTTGTTTTATTTTGTCATTCTTGCTTTTTTAGCCCATTCCTCCTTATCCGATGCATGCATCCGCCAAAGTTCATTTCCACGAGCAAAAAAGCTGTATTGTTGTCCACCGATTTACGGCATTTGATGTCAAATAAGAAGTCACCGTGTTTCACATAACTCTATCATCTGTCACATCAATAAATAAGCACCTCCTTCAAACTTTTTTTTAATTTTTTTTGGTACTATAAATTATTCTCTTCAAACTTCCAAATGAGCCATGGTGGCTTGTGCTTGCAAGATTCCAAATTTAACATGATCTCATGTTCAAATTTATGAGTGTATATGATGACTTTTTTTTTTTAAATAATATCTTCCCATAATAGAATCGTGCCCAAAAAGAGCAAAATGTAGGATTTTCATTCAAATTTTGCACCTATATCATTTTCAATTTTGCAATTGTTGACTTTGCCAAATAAACCTAATAAGTTGAACTTAAGCTGTCAAATGTATGCAAAAATTTGTAGTTAGCAGTTCATTTAGTAATGATGAAGGCGTTGTATTCATTTAAGCTCGGTTTCAATCAAAAGAGTTTTCGTTAAATTTGTTTTGAGAAGGTGTCACATTTTTCAACTATCTTTTTTATTTCAGAACAAGTAAGCTATGGTTCTATGGTTAAATTTTTCTTTAAACTCCTCTAGAAAACACAATTGGAATGGAGTTTTAGACAAGTTTCAAAAGTAAAATAAGAAACTATAAATGCTTCTCAAGTACTAGAATATCAATTCCTTTTTAGATCGCTTTATGTCTTGAGTAAATATAATCAATTCTTTAATTGTTTGTCACGATGTGATGATACTCCCCTACTTTCTCAACCTTATGCACTCAAACATAGAATATTGGCTATCCTCACTTAACCAAATTAATCACGATGAAGCATTTTATGGAAATTTAAATATTTTTAGTCACTAACTAATAGAAGTGTAAAACTAATTCTAAAACATACAATGAAAAAAGATGACGACATACTAGAATTGAGGGACTAACAAAATTATTTCTCTTGGGTAAAAATAAATTATCATTCCAAAAAGTTACTTCGAGCTTTTAATAAACAATTCGGTCTCGATTCATTAAGAGTTTGATTCGAGTTCGAGTTTTAACGAATTTGGTTTGCGCTCAATTCATTAAGAGCTCGATCTAAGTTCCTGTTCAATTCGAGTTCGAGTTCGAGTTTTAAAAACTTACCAGTGGTGACATGGAGAGAAATCCTTCCACTAGATTATTATTACATCAGCAGATTAATATATTGATCTATGCTAAACTGAGATTATAGGTTGATAAAAAGAATAGGATATTCTGTGGGGTGGTTGCACGCATTTGATTCTCAATTAACCAAAAACTATTATTTAATAGTAGGCTCGGTCTTCTTCCTGAAGATATTTTTTGGAGCTGTCTAGGGTCTAGTACAGGTATAGTACTTAGTAGTCTCAGTCTGTACTGTATGATAGATCTGTTCACCTCACCTGCCCTTAGTCCTTTTTGACGATTTCTTTACCAAAACAAAATTGCATTTCAAATTGTTATGATGGGGATAATCCGTAATATTTGTATCCACTCGCCTCCGCTAATAAATGCATTAATTATGGCAATTTTTTCTAATATTTAGAGGGACCTTAAAATTCTTTTTTTTCTTCTGGAAGATTTCATACGTCTTCCCTTTTCCTTATTTTTATTTTTTAAGAATACAATAATGACATTATTTGTTAATTTTGAATTATTTTTATCACGCATAATTTAAGATGTGTTTTCTAATTTTAAGGATTATTGTCCATATACTATAATAACGTATGCTATTATATATCTCACACACACGCTTAAATATATCTCACACACACGTACTCTCCTAAAATGCCAAAACTGTGGTTTCAACCTTGAAACTTGCAAAGTTCCTAGTAATTCTGAAACGGTCATAAAAGTTTTTTTAAATTATACTTACCAATGTGTTTAGATAAATTTTCCAGAAGATTTTTAGAAAAATACTATTCTAGCATTTTTTTTTGTATAATTGAAGTTGTAAGATTAATAATTAGTTGAAAAACATATTTAAAAAATAGTTTTTGGAAAAATCATTAACCAAAAAAAAAACATTTTTTTCTAACATAATTAACGTGATACGAAGCCAATCAAACTCATTTAATTATACCACAAATATACACTATAATAAATTACTTTGTGATCAAGTTTCGTTTATTTCAAATTTCAAAAAACAATTATATGGCTCACATCTCTAGGCTTGAAAAGTGTAATGCTTTTCACGAACTAAATGAGCATCTTCTTCCTAAAAAAAAAAAGAAAAAAGAAAAAAAGAGCATAATAATAAACAAAGGTGATGGCACAGTATTGAGTGCGCCTGGCAGAGTCCAGTTGGCATAATTGCCGTCAGCAAAAGAAAAACCCTAAAAAAACAAAGGGGAGGATAAAGTGCAACCCTCCCCCCATCATTGATCATTCTGTGGGCCCCATCCCCCCAACGTTACTGTACTCGCCTTGCAGTTTTTGTCACAGCATCTTTTTTTCCTTTTTTTTTGTTTGTTAAATAAAATAGTATTTGAATTGAAGTAATTTTTATTATTAATGCAAATTTCACAAAGCTTTTTCTATTTGCTAATTTCAGTTACTCATTGGTGAAATTGAAGTTGAAATCACAATTTGGTCAGGTTGGAAAATATATTTTATTTTCTGTCCGGGTTTTCATTAACTTCTTCTTAAGTTAATGCCTTTTTAACTAAGAAAATCCAACTAAAAATTGATTTTCAATATCAATCCCTGTAATTAAGTTGGATTGAAATAAAAAAAGTTATATGAACTGAAATGCTCGTCATAAAACCAAAATTTGGTTCGTACTTTTTGCTTATAAAACGCATAATTGCTTATTTCTCCCATCTATACCACTAACATTACCACTCGGTTTTGTGGTCCAATTTGCTCATATTTTTAGCTTAATTATTTTTTTTGAAAATTTCAATATTATAATTTCCAGCGAAATCTTTAATGTGAACTCATACTTCTAAAAACCCAAGTTTGTTTTAGAAAAAAAATTGACAAAGGTAACAGTGTTAGCAAAAATAAAATACTTTTTTTTTATATTTTGTAAAAATATGGTAATTTTTTTTATTAAATCTATACTATTACAATGAGGTAAGAAAAATTGATATTAATGAGATTTGAATCTCGAACTTTTGGAATACCTATACTATTATAATGAAGAAAATAGAACTGGTGCTATTGGGATTTGAATCCTCGACTTTTAGGATAAAGTCATAAATCTCTAACTGCTCGATTCTATTAAAAAAACACATAATTAAGTGTTAACCATAGTAATTTTACACGTTTTCCTTTTCCCCAAAACAGAAAAAGAAAAAAAAAAACCGCATATCTCTTGCGCACACGCAAAGGTTAAAAAGCCAATTCAGAATTTAAAGATTCAAATCGAGGAGAAAAAAAATAAAAGAGTGCAAGCCCCTCTCTTTTTAACTGCATCTGCCATTGACAACTGGACTGTGCATTATCCAGCTGTGACTGTCCACGTGTCTCCCAACAATTCGTCCGTATCTGTACTGTCCCTTTCTTTTAGGACAGAGACTTGTCCTTCCCTATGCCCCCACCAAAGGGACCAGCTCCAAGCCAGCTAAGCCGTGACCACTCACCAACGGCTACTACCGTAACAACAACGTTTGATTTCTCGGAGTAAGGACGCCAACGTGGCAGATGATTTTTTTTTTTCACAAATTTATATTATAAATATTTTGTGCTATATGTAAATAATAATAAATTTCGTAAATTTTTTTCACAAATATATATTTTAAAATATTTTGTGCGATACGTAAATAATAAAAATCGCCCAATGAGTTCCTAGCAACGTGTAAAAATCTATATACATTATGCATTTGAGAATTCAAAATCAAATTTTAGTCATGGACATTTTTCCATTACTGTTGTAATTTAACAGTTGATTTCTTGATTTAACATCTACTCGATTGCTTCACTTTCTTTTTGCGTCTGTCCCAAATTATAAGACTATTTCCGTTTTTAAATATTAGTTAACTTCTTATTTTACTAATATACCCATATTTAATACACGTTAAAAAACTAAGTACTCTATGTTCCAATACAAATAGTTATATGTGCATTTTGAATGAATGATCTAATATTAATAAGGGTATTTGAGAAAAGCATGAACAAAAAATAATTATTATAATTATATTAATTAAATTTTTTAATCTGTGTGAAAAATGAAATAGGTCTATTTTTATGGGACAAAGGAAGTACTTTGTTTGCATGTTTATTGAGTTCTTTTTTTAAATTTTATTGTAACAGTTATGGAGATTTTCTTTAATAATTGAACATATAAATGAAAAAATTGATTGAAAAACTTGATTAAAATTTTTGGACAACATATATTTAAAAAACGACATCAACCAAACAAAGTCATCTAATTGAATTTCATGATTCATCGGAAGCCGAGCCTGACGTGTACAACATCAATCTGACGTGGCAATATCGCTTCCCATTGAAGCCTCTCTCTCAAAAAATTTTGGCTATAAATTCCCACTATCCTTCCACTGGCCCTCTTGCATTAGAAGCTTCATTCAGCTGAGCTACCTTGCTTCTTTCTTCACTTTCTCGAGTTCTCCTGATTCATCAATGGCTTCTTTGAATCTGATTCCACTGTCAAAATTGTGGGTTTTTTTGGGTTTTTGCTGTTTTTTTCTTTCAATGGTGGGAATGGTTAGCTCAACAGCAAAATTTGATGAGCTTTTTCAGCCTACTTGGGCTAATGACCATTTCATCTATGAAGGAGCTGAGGTTCTAAAGATGAAGCTAGATTACAATTCTGGTAGATATATACATAATCTACATTATTTCTGTTTTCTTTTACTATTTAATCAGGTCAGAGAGAATCAAACCTAATACCTTTGATATCAAGGCTATGTCGTTAACAACTGAACTTTAACTAAGCCTTTCCTCGTTTGAACCTCGCCCCTGTGTTTTCTAATTCACGTTTATATGTCATTGGATTGATCAGGTGCTGGATTTCAATCAAAGAGCAAGTATATGTTCGGAAAAGTCACTGTTCAGATCAAGCTTGTGGAGGGTGATTCTGCCGGAACCGTCACTGCTTTCTATGTAAGTTTTGTTTAATCTTGCTATTGGATATATAAAGTCACTTTCACTTAGACACTAGCTTTAAGGTCACACAGTAATGTCTGTTTCATCTTGGCAAAAATTTTCAACCCTATGACACTATTGATCGGTAGTAGTACAGTTCATTCAATGCATTCATGTTAGATTTGCAGAGCCAGAAAGAAATTAATTTGGTAATTTTTTCAACGCATGCATTTGGTCATACTCTCTTACTGCCCTGTTCCTTTTCAATCTTGTGAGCATGATCAAATAGTTATATTTACTTTTCATTATTAGTCCTTTTTCTACCCACTCCTTTGTCCACAGACTGTTTATATTTAAATAATCAAGATTCTCATTTCACTAGCACCAAGTCATAAGTGGCTCTATTGGTAGGATAATCAATTGGCTTTTACCTAGTTAGTGTTACCACCTTTTGAGATTGACTTTGATAATGATCGTAGTAAAAAATGACTTGGTAGATTATCTGAGTTTTTTTTGGTTGTGTAAATGCAGATGTCATCTGATGGTCCAACCCATAATGAGTTTGATTTTGAGTTCCTTGGCAACACAACTGGTGAACCTTATTCGGTCCAGACCAATTTGTACATCAATGGTGTTGGTAACAGAGAGCAAAGGCTAAACCTCTGGTTCGATCCCACTAAGGACTTCCACTCCTATTCCATCCATTGGAGCCCTCGCCAAGTGATGTAAGCTCTCTGAATCATTAATTTTTATGTATTTTAATTTTTTGGGCATGCCTTTTATATTTAACTGATATTTCCAACTTTTTTATTTTGGTATAATTAAATATAGTGATGCTACGATTAGTGAAGCCGATAGGATAAATGGAAAATGAGATGGAAGTTCACAGCTGATCCAATATGCATAGGATGCAAACAAACCTTCATTACATACAAAAAGAGAAAAAGACATTGAAGCAGCAGAACTATGCTATATTCCACTAGGGGCCCCTGCATAATTATAAATGCATATTGTCTTCTATACTTGTAATCAAGCAAGGGGTTTTGGCATTTTTCCATTGGCTCCAATCAGAATATGTTTAGAGCCTCAAAAGTTAATAGTATGGTATCCCACAATGTGTCAATATCACAAGTTCCTTGAATTTTGACATACATCTCAAAGCTTTATTATTGATACTAATGGAACAGTGACTAAATGACTTGTATAATCTGACTCTAATAATGTGCAAACTTTTCAGATTCTTGGTGGATGAGACACCTATTAGAGTGCACTCTAACTTGGAGCACAGGGGCATACCATTTCCCAAGGACCAACCCATGGGTGTCTACAGTTCCATATGGAATGCTGATGATTGGGCTACACAGGGTGGTAGGGTCAAGACTGATTGGAGCCACGCACCCTTTGTAACTTCTTACACAGGCTTTGAGATTGATGCTTGTGAGCTTCCTGCATCAGTGGCTGTAGCAGATATTGCTAAGAAATGTAGCAGCAGCAATGAGAAAAGGTACTGGTGGGATGAACCAGCAGCAGGGGAACTCAGTATCCATCAGAGCCACCAGCTCATTTGGGTTAGGGCAAACCATATGTTCTATGATTACTGCACAGACACTGCAAGGTTCCCTGTTGCTCCTCTGGAGTGCGAGCACCACCAGCACCGTCCCTAGTCAACAAGCCTATGTTCATTTTGGTGAAAAAGGGGTTCAGATCACATTGTAAAAATTAATATCTAGCCTTGGTGCACTGGACATGAACTCCATGTTACATAATTTTCATCACTATGTTTTCAGTATGTAAAATATGAATGCTTAGTTGTTGATTCATTAATCTACTTTTTTTTTTGTGATCTGTTTATGTTTACTTGCATAACCCCACATCCTTTATTGTTCCTTTTTTGAAGTAAGACTCCATATCAATGTCCAATCAAAACATTGTTCTATCAATACTATCCCAGGATAGCCCAATTTGGATGTTAGTGTGTAAAAAATGGTAAATGTCTTCCTAAGAATTGGATTAGCCCTTATCCACAAATTGTGAGCCACTCGTTTGTGGTGGAAGATATTTTATCCTCTCCAATTGAAGAAGAATAGGACAAAATAAAGCATGCCTTCTTTGTTGTTAACCGCTTTAAATATAATTAATATATGTAACATGTGAAACTCATGAAATATGTAGCTTGGATTGTACAATGACATTCGTGAAGTCGAAAGAAAATTTGGGTCTTAGTTGATGCCCTTAGCCTAATGCAGTGCTCACGGGCACCCCTCACGGGACCATTAGGAGAAAAAGGGACATTGAAATCTGGGGCCTTGATGACACAGCGCTAAAGAAAAAGTTAACCATGGTAGGCCTCAGTTGCTATTCAGGAATCAAGATGAAGGGAAGGTTGGGGATAATTTCACATACCTCCTCCACGTTTATGACAATTTCACTGACCTCCCTTCACATTTTAAAAATAACACTTACTCTCCCTCATTTCATTTTTGGTTTAACAATCTCAGCCCAAGACATTTAATTTGACTTAAAAATTTGATTCTAAAGCAAAAGTAATATTTTCTTTCCTACTTTACCCTTCTCATGGACCCACAACAAAAGTTTTAATAGAAAATCTTTCATTTATCAAATTTTTACAGTAACAATGGTATTAAGAACTCTTTCTTCAATTTTCTTTATTTATCTAAGGGTGCAAGTAAAAATCACTTGTCTAGTAGGATGGACATGTGCTTGACATCTTAATCTAACCTCCTACTTGCTTAATAAATGTCCATTACAGTGGAAGAATCAAAATCCCACAATTTGCAGCCAAAAACTTAACAATAAAAAATAAAAGCAAATACCTTCCAGGATGCACTAATGGATTCTACAGCAGATGGCTCTTCAATTCGGAAAATAAAGGAAACGACATGATCTATCCAAAGCCATGGAATTGATGCGAATGACGGGATTGAGCAGCACAATGAAAAGTCATTTGGAAAAACTCTAGTGAGTTCATAAACACTTAAATTAAAGAGTAAAGTTGATTTACTCTAGATTTTTTGACTGATATATTAATCAAAATAAGAGATTGTTTCAGGATGGCATTTATGTCAAATCACTTATTTTGATGGTGACTATAGGTCCCACAACTCTATAAGGGAGGTAATTGTTATTTTTAAAATGTGAGAAGAGGTTAGTGAAATTGTCATAAACCTGAAGGGAGGTATGTGAAATTATCCTGGAAGGTTGTCTTTATGAGGTCACCTAATTTTGAGTACCTTGTGGATGTGGTTGAAGTAAGTATTGCGTGTATTATGCGCGTCATGTAACATATCACATAATACATTAGAATTAATTATGTATCGTTAAATAATATAAAATGTAACTCACTATTATCATATGACAATAAATTATTAGTTTTAGTACACCACATATATTGACACGTGGTGCATTAAATAATTTTCCATGTGGTTGTGAGATTTGTCAAGTGAACTTGCTTTAATTCTTGAAACCAGTAGCAGGCTAGCTAGTAGCTGCTTATATAATATATGGCTGGAAAGGTTGGTCAATTATGAATTGGGAGGCAGAGCATAGTCGTGGGGTAATAGTTATTGGTGATGATGAAATTGAACGGTGGCCCTTTAAAGGACAGTATTCTCAAGTAATGAACAGCCAATTTGTCGGTGGATGTTCGGTCTATTTTTGTATGCCTAGATAGAAAAATTGGCTCAAGAGCAATAATCAAAAGATAGCAAATGAATTCAGTTTTTATACGTACAATTTTGCCCGTTTTAGTTATAAAAAAGAGAGAGTAAAGCTCCAGGACTAAACTAATTTCATTATACGAATTATGTTTCAAGCACTATCCTTTTTTTTTTTTTTTTGTTGCTCCTAGTAGATTTTCCACTAAGTTTGTGAGGTTCAGAAAGAAAAGAAAAAAAAAGCGAAAAGAATTTATCAGTAGAAAATAATGTGCATATTTAGACTTGGCATGCTGTAGAGTCTTTCAAAACATCAATAAAGGCCTTGAATCCTTTCACCTTTTTATTTTTCTACTTTTTTCTCTGATTTTAAATTTCCTAACAAATGACTTAAGAAAATTTCTCCAAGAATTATTGCTTCTATAGTCTTTTATTTTTTTTTTCCTATCTTCAATTGAAAAGGCCTTAGCATAAGAAAAGTGCTATACGCTGCAAAAGCATTTTGACGCCATACTATACATAAGTTGTGGAAAGCGTGCTCCTAAAAGGACCTTTAAGGAATGTGTCTAGATGCATGGTAGGGTTAGATAAACAATTGCAGCCGAGCATAAAATATGCAGGCATGAAATGGATCAATGTAACAGCTTCTGGCACAGTATCTTTCTTCTAGCTACTTCTTGGATTTTCTCACCATCGACCATCAATCCTTAAGGGGGTGGTTGTCCATGCACAATAATTGTCCGACATTATGCTCAGATACTACTTCAATACGAAAAAAAGATGAACACGGAAGAAGAATAAGGGGAGGGGAAGGGCGAAACACACACACTAGACTGGCAATTTATGACATGACTCGAAAATACGATATGAATATAATACGAAAATAACGAGTTTGTGTTAAAACTTGGCAGGTTTAGGTTGAAATCGAGTTGAATCAGATTGACCTGCCAAACAAACAAGTCGGATTTGGATCGAAAATTAAGTCTACTGATTTGACCTACGGGAAAAAAAAAAGAAAAAGAAAAGAGATTTAAGTGGACAATAAATATGTGTGAAATTTTTTTCGACTCATACGAATCGTCTCGCCACCCCGTTTTGAGTCATGTTCAAGTCAAGTTTGTTGATTTATTTCGGGTTGGTGGGTCGGGTTCAAGTCGACGAGTTTTGTATTATATTTGGGTCTCAACTCGACTCGCCAACTTGTTCCCGACCCGATTGCCATACCCACACATAGACAGGCAACATTATATTGGCAACTCTAGGAAAAATAATGGTTACATTAACTAGTGGCATCGTATACCACAGTTATATTCATCATGCTTTAAGTATATGCAATCAACCAAAAGTTTTTAATAGATGGTATATGGTAAGCCAAATTTTCATTCATAAAACTTCGATTATCAAACGCGAAAATTCTTAATATATGGTATATAGTAAGCCTAATTTTCGTTTACAGAACTTGTATTATCTATGTCATAATTGAAAGAAAGATGATATGCTCATTATGCTTGACTAGTTTATAATAAGATTTGCTTTATTTTTTTTATATGGTATATTTATCCTAATTTGGGATTGATTTTCTTTTTAAAGCAAGCGGAGGAGTTTTGAAAAAAAAAACATTAACACTTTTTAGTTTAAGTGTAAGTGAGATAAAAAGACTTAAAAAATGTGTTTGTTTTTTGAGGAAAACAATACAAACATAAGTATACTTGGCTGGTGAAAAGGACAAGAGGAAAGATTAGAAACCTATGCGGATTGTATGTAATAGATCATACTATATTTTAACACCTATATTGGTGAATAATTGACAACTGCAACCCAAAATTATGACACAATTATACTCTTTGACAGATACGTTAGTGCTAAATTTTCACTTTGGAATAGTTAAATCATTGGTTTAGAATGTCCATTATAAACTCTTAATCATGATCACTCCTGTATTAAAATGAAGGTGGAATACAACTGTGTTATTAAGCATCAATCAAACCAGAGCTACAATGATGGCAGATTCGAAATAGAGTACTAATGCCTGCTGTAATGGCATCATGAATTTAATGGCTTCACAATAATTATCAGTTCCATCAGTGGACCACAAAAATATTAATCTTCTTTACCTAAGCACAAAAGGTAAATGTTCTGATTCCCATAAAATATTAGACATATGCTCAGTAATGCAATCTGAAAACATATCCTATTAGCCACATGCAATGTCTATTAGTAGAATTTAGAGGCATTCTCATTAGCTTTAATTGTCAAACACATGTGATTTGGGACTGAAAATTTCCTCAAGTCTAGACTTAGTCCCTACATAATGTGCAAGTTCTTCATCTCCAATGGTGCTCTTGCACTTCTAAAAGGAGGAAAACTTCAAGCCACGTAACAAGATCAAACAAGATATGATAGAGGTTTAAAATCTTCCTAAACTATCATTATAGAAGCTGAAGTGGAAGAGCTCTTCAAAATTTGCTGTCATCTTTTATTTGAAATTTTTATATGTTGAATTATCCAGCTTAAGATGCAACTTTCTTACACAGATATCAATCTGGACTGATCATTACTTACTATAAGAAGTTGAGTTGAATTATCCAACAAGTAGTTGAAAGTGAAACAATGAGTAAAATACACACACGTCTGTGTGTATGCGTGTGAATGTGCGAGCGCACACCCATACAGATATATGTATATGTATTTATAGGATTGTTTAGAGAGTTCTTTTGTGTGTGTTTATAGGATTGTTTGGAGGTCTCTTTTGCTTTCAATTCAAGCTAAAGCCATTCTTTTTTCCTTTTTTTTTTCCCTAATGGACCAGTAATGTTCCTAATGAAAGATTCCAAGAATTTATTTCTTTTTCAGCATTTCTTAATTTGGAAAAGCTAGAAATAGATTTAGCGGCAGCTTAAGCATTAAAGTGAATGTCCTCGAAAGTTGTTTTTATGCCAGTTCAGATAAGTTGGAGGTAGTATAATTGGTCAATAAACATATGTAACCGATTAATTAAAATTTGTAACTACTTTTCATTTTAAAATGATATTATTTTTTATTTTAAATTTGATTAAGCTAGACCAATTTCAGCCGATCATTATTGGTTCTTTTAATTTGGATACTAAATTCGTTGGAAATATAAATTGTGACAGCGCCATGGCCTCAGTGACTCTAGTGAGGCAATAAGAACACAAACAATGTAGCTGGCCCTTTTACACCGCTGGAGACAGTGAATGCAACAATAATTACCTGGAACTGTGGACCAGCATGATTTTAGTTTGATGGAGAGCCATGCACCCAATAGGGTCATCGTGGACCCTGATTTTAATGGTTTACGGAGCCTCCTCTCATTCTGGTCTCTCATCGATGGCTGGATAGGACAAGTGGCTCCTTTTAAATTGTGGTTGCAGACGGCAATTATTGAGAGTAAAGCTCCCAAAAACGAGAACTGGGTAGAGGAGGACAAAGGGTAAATGACTAGGAACAGATGGCTATCTTCAAAGGAATGGACATGGAATTATGGACCACCTCCAATAATCGAGTGCTGGATTGGAAATTACAAAAAAAAAAAAAAAAAGATGATGAAATTGACTTCAGATTCATATGGTACACATGAAAAAAGTTATGCTATTCTCGTAAGGAAACAACAGCACGAGATACCAGTACGATATTATGTGAAGATCGTTAAATTGTTATAGAGGTGTCATATCTTGAAGATAATTTTTTTTTACGTAGATTCGGTCTAGTAAAAAAAAAAAAAAAAAAACTTTCATGTGTTACGGGCTACAAAAGATTAATCCTATTTATGCCTAATTTGTTGATATATGTTTGTTCTGTATCCGAATAGTCTATTTTGCACTAAAGTGAAAATTAAAAAAAATTAAAATTTCTCTCTCACATCTTCGCCAAGGCACAAGAGTTTGCATTGGATATAAAAAGCATTTATTATATATATATATATATATATATATATATATATATATATATATAAAGCTCTAGTCCAATTGATGATTTTACAATTGGGATTGACTGGCCAGAGACAAAATTCAAATTAGCTACTTAAAATAATGCCCAAGCAAGAAGGTATACAGTACACTAGTACGCTACCTTTTCTGTACATGGTGAGTATTTCTTTTTAGCTACGTCTGATGGCTTCATTCAAGAAAGCCAATGGACCCTAAGAAAAAAAAAGAAAACAACAATTTTGCCCCACTTGTAAAATTTTGGTGCCTGTAAGATGTGTGCTCTCGCAACCCCACCAACAAAAAAAGAAAAAATTAGAAGAAGAGCAGCAACTGCACAAAGGAAAAAAAGAATAACGTCTCTTATTATCTGGAATTTCAGGCATGATGTTTATGTCTCTGTTTGCTTAAAGAGAAAACAGATAGTTGAATATGAAGAGAATTGAATCTCTAATTGAAGTTGTCTATGGTATCTAACAACAACCACTCTATTTATGTCACATTGTATATCTTTACCAATATCTAGGCCTTTTTATTCCTGTTATTTGTTACTTGAGATTTTTTTTTTAAATACGGATTCTTTTTTTCTACATTCTTAGTAATTTTTTTTTTCTAGACAAAGCATGTAAAGAGAGTTTTTTAGGTTTTCTATGAGACATTACGTAGCATAAAGCTAATCCGCTGTCATAAAGAAAAGTTTAAACGTATTTTTCTATTGATTTTTTATTTTACAAATACATCTATCGAAAAAGAACTTTTAAAATTACTACAGTAATATTTTAAAAAAATATTAAAAAATATCCAAACGAATAATCTTGCATTTTTTTTTCAGTAACATAAACCTTAGAAAGAGAGAAAAGTTATTTATTTTAAAGTCAAGCCACCAGCGCATTTTTTGTAGCTTAATAATATTCATAGGGATGGTTAGAACTTAGAACTCATAGTTATGGTTTCTTTTTCTACAATGATGACCCAATGGGCTTGCTGTTTTTGCCAAGGAGTAAAGAGTGAGAAAACCTACTAGATTGAATTTGGGCCAAGCCTATCCAAATTTAACTCTGTTCCCGATCCCCAAAAAAAAAAAAAAAAAAAAAAAAAAAAAAAAACTCTGTTCCTTGCCCAGACGAATAGAACCCTCAATTTGTGAAACTTTATTTTGTTTACCTAGTGAGAAGAAATCCAATTTTCAGTGGGCTAAGTACATCCAAAATTTCCATTCTAACGAGCCCACTTTGAAAGAATTTCTAAACAATTTCCCGCCCAGCACAGTTTTTGAAGAAATTAGCTTGAATTTGAATTTTTGTTACGAGATCTCAAATGTGGTATTAATTGTTGGGCAAAATTAATGACGTGACCTCACTGTGAAATTTGTTATTATGGGGGCTTTGCTCCTTAATTGTGATTCCTTTAAACTACATACCAAGTTACACCAATATCCAATTATGATTGGCACAATTTCATTTGTAGCAATAAAGAAAAATTTTTAGAGAGAATTGCAGATGTGGTTTTTCACATTTTCATATATATATTTTTTAATTTCCTCACATATAAAATCACATATTTTGTTTCCAATGTAGCAATTTGGTCCGAAACTTCATTTCGAATCGATCTTTTTTTTAAATTTTTTTAAAAGACATTTCCATATGTGTTCTAATAAATTAAAGATAAAAACAGAAATGCACAATTTTTCCACCCAAAAAACATCTGTTAGCATTATATCTTTTTTTCCAACTTATGCTTCAACTTTTCAAATGAACAATATGATGTAAATACACGCCTTTTTCTCGGAATAAATGTAGTGTATTTATAAATTTTTAATTTGTTAGGGACCAAAACGTCTTATTTTACATGTGAAGTACTAAAAATTGATAATATGAAAATGTAAAATGACCATTAGCATTGTTTTCTCCATTTTTTAAAAATGCTATATGCAATGGAAGCTATTAAAATTGAAATATTGGTAACATGAGAAGTAATAAAAGAAACTAGGAGAAATAAATTGGTGCAATCTGGAAACGCCCAGAGAGATATCCTTGTAAGTGGACGGTTTGGAAGATACGTGGTTCGCGTCTTTGATGCAAGAAGAGCTTTTGCCTATGGCTTTTACATCGACTCTTCGAAGTCTGAACTTTGAACTTTTGACCATCTTTTTTCAAGCATGCTTTCCTGTCTGTATGTGTCACTTATTTGCGATCCAATTAAATGACGAAATCTGATCCTTGGTTGACCAACGTTTGCTCGGTTCGAATTTCCTATTCAAATTTTTTTTTTTGTGTGTGTGTAATTGTGCCTGATAAAAAATTACATGTATAAGTGATATAGCGTGATTTTATATAACTGACACGTTATAATTTTACATTAAATATAGTTAGCTACTTAAATAAATTGGACAGACGATCTGAAATGGTTATTTGTTGAACAGTTGAAGTCTTGAAGATGGTACATTTTTCTTTTCTTTTTTGTTTTTTCTTTGGGTGCCTGATGGTACGTGGGATGGAAGTTCGTTGGTACTAGTAATTTAGTGGAAGGGTCTCGGCAAATATTATTACTATCAGGAGTTTATGAAGTGGATTAACTTAATTTGAAATGGAATTAAATTATGAAAACAAAAAAAGTATATTATTGTTGTCAAAGAGTATTGATTGGAAAATGCTTCGGTGACGTATGTTGCAAAAACGAGTGATAATTTTTATCAAATAAATTTTCAACTTTGTAATGAAAATTGTAATAACGTTACCACGACTTTGTCTTATTTGTTTTGTTATGTTGCATACTGTCTTTTGCTATTGGATTTGATGGGAAATCCTTATATGGACCGTGTCCACTGTCCCACACGCACATCTTATGATTTAAAAAATTGTTATATCAGTATAGTGATATATGTTGAAGTAAAAAAATAATGTAAGATTGCCTGTTTGATTCTTTTCTAAACCATAAGTTATAGTGGTGAGTTTTAGAGCGATTCATATAAGAATTTTTCGAATTTGACAATAGCTGAATATCCTAATTTTCCTTTTTCATTCATTATGCTATCAACAAAAGACTTATATATCTCATAAAAAATAAACTTGCGACTGGACATCGTAATAGAAAGAGTTAAAAATATGAATCTTTCAACCCCAGATTTTGACAGAAAACGCACAAGCGAAGGAAAGATAATTTATAATACCAATAGTCACTGATGGCAATATGTTAGGCTCTTTTTTGTCAATACGACTTTGCCATTTTCATAGCTTGTCTCAAAGACACGTAGTAATCCCATCATACTAAATGTCTACTCTATCTTTTCTTCCTTTATCAAAATATTTTTGTAAAGATAAATAAAGTTAAGAAATCAATTCTCTGAATATTCATACCAACAAACAACTTTTTTAGGATTGAGGCTGTTTTACTGTTTCTGAATAAAATATTTGCTTAATTTTTGACATGAAAAACAAATTCCATGTACTTCATGTGTATATTGTGAATATTTTATTTCAATTTCGAAGGCACTAATTAAAAATCATGCATGGGAATTTGTGTCTTGTTACGTAGAATATTATATAAAAAACAAGATCTTAGCAATATATATATATATATATATATATATATATTGCTTTGACTTTTTTTTTACTGAAAAAAGTTACGAAAATACATCTACATTAACAACTAAATAATCTAGAATTCTATATTTACTCAATAAAAATTAAATCAACATTTGTAGATTGAAAATCACAAGATGAGCTGAGTCCTATATAGGATTATATGAAGTGAATATATATATTTTTTTGTAAAAATTATATCGTTGAACAAGAAGATAACTTTACTATTACATGATTACAATTTTTTTGGACATATGAAATAAAAGGATTGCGTGGGTACGTTTTGAAACCTTTAAGAAAGTGATAGATTGCCTGCAATAGACACAGAATGCTTATATCACCATACAATGAAGGTTTGATAATGTCTCTCTATGCATGGAACTGTAGTTAGCCACCATCAAGGGCTTTCAATGCTGGCAAATGGCAACCCTCCATGGCCCCTTAGTGTCAGTTATAACTGCCTAAACTTGATAATAATAGAGGAAATTGAGGAACATAGAAACATTTCTTGTCCTCAGAAGCTGATAATTGTTCTAAATCTGGGTAAATGGGTGTAACATGACCCGAGTTAATTGAGTTGAACTTCAAAGCTTTCAAATTTTTAACAAACAGATCATTTTTCCCAATTATTTTTTCTTTTGCCTTTCATAGTACAACAACAACTACTAATAAGACTTTATCCCACTATGTGAGGTTAGCTATATAGATCATTTGTCGCCATTGTACTCCATCAAATACACATGTTCTCATTGAGTTTAAAAAAACGAAAATAAAATAGCAAGAAATCTTGTTCTTGACCTCACTTTCCAACTTAAAAAGAACTAGAAGTTATTTAAAGGACTTCGACATGCACCAAATGGTTTAAGGAGGAACTTTACATGGGGATGAGAATCAATCTAACACTTTCTTGATATTTTATTATTCTATTCTTTAAAGCAAAGAAGAAATTCTATGCATTATGTTAAATTGATATTTTTCTTTAATTTTCTTCTCATTTTGAAACTTCAATTCTTTTCCAACTTGATCAAGAACAGAAAATTGCTTAAATTCTCGCGTGGTCGTCATCAAAAGACACAAGTACAAGTACCATTCTTGGTGCATCACGTAGTTTTGGATTGTAATATATAACTCACTCAATTATATGACATGAAATGCTTGCTGGATCATAAACTTAACT
Source organism: Mitragyna speciosa (assembly GCA_024721245.1). Taxonomy (NCBI): domain Eukaryota; kingdom Viridiplantae; phylum Streptophyta; class Magnoliopsida; order Gentianales; family Rubiaceae; genus Mitragyna; species Mitragyna speciosa. The sequence continues at coordinate 14,461,611 of CM045567.1, forward strand.
TTCGACATATGATATGTCTCTATGTCTCTGCTTCCTCCCTACCAAACCACCAATATTCAACTTGTAATGCTTGATTCTGACAATTAATAAAGACTAAAAACCAACCAGTTTCCTCCATTGTCATCCATAACTTTTTCTACATCAACTACCAGAAGTCCATTGCCGCCACCAGCCCTTTACAATTTATCAATATTTGCAACTTGCCATTTGTAGCTTTAATTATCTTTGACCTCAAATAGGACTTCGGACAAAATAATTTGTGATTTTACGTATTGTAGATCCTTTTGATTTACACTTGGAATTGCGAATTTTGTGGATGTAAACTTTAGGTTTATATATGAAGATTCAGGTTATATGATACTGTTTTTCTTCGGCTTCAACTCGCTCATCTATTGAATTATTCCATAATTCAACTATATGATTCTGAATCAGCCTGTAGGTTCTGTCTTCAAGGGGTGTAATACCTAGCGCATTTACTAATTGCATTACTCAGCACCATTCATTTCTGTTGAAAATATATATATTCTTGCTAAAAAATTTTAGGACCAAATTAATCATTTTCGTGTAACATGACTAATTTGTAATATCTAAATAGATAAAAAAAAAAAAAAATTGAACCATTTGGCTAGACTCAAAATATCAAATGGAATGAAGATGGAAAGTTCTCTTCCTCTTTTTGGTAACAAAATTAGGAAGATGAAAACATTTATCCCATTAGAAGATTATGGCAGACTATGAAATTTATGACCGTTCTTAGAGATCTCGTACCAATAAAAGGCTGTTGTTACTGGTCTCTGTTAACAAATTTTGTACCACTTAGGGACAGCTGACATCAAGATTCGAACCTAAGTTCTTCTTAAATAAGGTGAACGAGTTTTACTACTTAAGCTCCCTCTCATTGGCAAAAGTTATCTTCTTCTAATCAGATGCAACAAAATCGCTGTTGTAGCAGTTCTCTTGTCGTACTACATTAGCATTAGGACGGATTCATGTTTAGTTCCATGCTAAAATTCAGAATCTTCTGCTTTTGTTACTTTAATCACTTTCGAAGTATGAACTTTTGAACAAGCCCATGCATAATGCACCGTCCAGGTTTGCTCTGACCAGTCTTCACCATCCATTCGTGCAACTCTTTTAGGTTGCATCCAATATATATATTTTACTACAACCAACAGTCAGTACACGGAAAACGAAAGGTCGAGCTATTAGAATTTTATGACTCCACTCCAAAGTTTACAGTTCAAATTTCACCAATACAATTCCTCTCCTCCAGTATAATAATATAGGCTAAAAAAAAAAAAAACAATCTGTACACACCTATTTTCATTTTTTATTTGATATTTGGCACCAGTTTATCCAGTTGTCCGCACAAAATCATTCTTTTGGGCAAACGACAAATGATACAACTTTCCAATTCTTGAATTAAATATTATGTTGCACTTTTAGTTTGAAATGGAAAATATTAGCTAAACATTTTCAACTAACCCATTGTGTCGACATTATTACCAAATAATTTTGCTCACGAAATTAGTAGGATGGGAGAGATGAAATGTTTTAGATAAATAATAGCTATATACAGTGAGAATTATATTCTTTAGTGGCATTGTTAAAATTTTAGGAGAACTTAGTGACACTTACGAATAAAAAAGGAAAAAATTTCCTTATTATGGAATTTAACATATTTGAGAATATCGCTTAGCAAGTAGGTGAATGATTGGATTTCTGCCACATATTAGAAGGAGAGCAAGAATTCGAAAAACTGATTTCCACTCGAAATCCCAACCACCCAACATCCATCCACACAAAAGCACAGAAATTTAAGAATTTTAACACTACCCCAACAAAATGCCACTGTTGCCACCAAAATTTTCTAGGTGGACCTGATCTTAGGTGGACTTGTGGATCCAACGATGGATTAGGGGCCAAATGGGCTCAGTGGAGTCTATCGTGCCTACTTGGCCCTTATCTAAGAACGGCTCGTTGCAACTGGTAACTACAATTACAAGCTAATTACTAGAGGAATATCTGGGCTTTGATTAAATTTCTTACTGTTTCACCTCGTTAATTGTAGTCACTTTCCAAGTTCATAAATAATTTACTACTTCCTTCATCCCACTTTGTTAAGCTTGTTTTTTTTTTCATCTGTTCTAAATTATATACTACTTTCTAATTAAGGAATGTAATTAACTTTTAACTTCTCTAAAAATGTCCCTATTTAATTAATTTGTTATAAGTGACATAACTTTCATATTAATATAGTAACATTTTCAAAGTGCATAGCCAATCGTGCATTCACATATCAAAACTCATAAATTACTCCATTCAAATATAATTGCTTTGATTAATGGAATTGCTCTCAATCATGATGCAATTTTCTATTTTATATTTAATATAAATATTTAATCATGAATATAAGGACATTTTAAGAACATCATAGATGATATTAATTCTTTTAATAAAGTTAACTAATCTTTCTTAAAATGTGTGAAAAAACAATAAGCCTAACAAAGTGGGAGAGGGAGTGATATACTAGTCTAGTCACAAATGTGTGGTGGTACAACTATAGAAAGATATTGAAGTAATTCTAGGCGTCAAAAAACCACTTAGTGCAAACTAAAGAGAAATAAATTACAAAGCAACGCACGGTGTAAAAGTAAACGATAAATTTTGTCAAATGAGTGAAAAGTTGCGTCACGTAAATGTCGAATTTTATTATGAAAATGTGCTAAATTATGTTAATTTACTTAATCGGGCTCGGGCCTCACAATTTAAGGGGTTGCCATTTCTCGTAAGTTGGGATTGTATAACTGTTTTGTATGTTTGTGGAACTGTAAAACATTATAGTGAAACTATTTAAGATTGTGGTGTAACCATTTTTTATTTCAAAACCATCTCGTTTTTGGTATTTTTTTCCTAAAAAATGTGCTAACATAACACACATCTCAACCATCTATTTTGTCATATTGAATCATGAACATCAACTTGTTGGAAATGGCACTTGTGATATCCCAATTTTCACTTAACCACAATATTGTCCAAAACTATAAGATAAAAAAATATATATGAAGATAGAAGCATAATTATGTGACGTTTATGCTGTTAAAGTAGTCCCCACATTATCAGCTGACCCCCCAAAACAACATATGCCCTGGCATGCAGTAATCCCAGCAGGACCTGCTTGACCGATGGAACAAGACCAACCAATAGTTCTGTGAACTCTGAAGCTTCTTCTAAGCTTCAACCTTTCAAATTACACGGATCTTCACTGCTCACAAGAATCTGTGCAATATTTCTCTGTCCTTTTTCCTGTCTTTCTCTCTGTATTTATATGTCCTCTGTTCCAAGGTTCCAGCTCATAGCTCATAGAAATCTACCATTCGTGTTGGCATTCTCCCAGATTTAGTTTTTTATCACCATTTCCCAATACAACACACACCCAATACACACACAGCATCAACTTCATTATATCAAATTCCAAACACCAAACAAAAGCTGTACGCCTCTCTATATATATTCTTCCCCCTAACTCATAGCTCATAGAAATCCAATCCCAACACGTATTCCAACAATTCAATCCATCATAGTATCTTCCTCTATTAAAACCACACACACACCCCTTTCAGTACCAAAAAGGAGTCAAGTTCAATCTCTTTTTTATACTACAAATACAAAGAAAAAGCAAAGTCTTCGAAAACATAACTTGTTCTAGGCTACGGTACTTAGTCATGGGTCGATTTGTTTGTGCTTTCTTGATTCTATCTGGGATTTTCATTGTTCAATCAACGGCAGATCGATCAGAGTTGAAGATTCCAAAATTGGTGCGTTTGTCATTCAAAGCAGAGAAAAGTTTTATAGCTGATTCACCAGCAGCAGGTAGTGGAGCTGATCATTCAGTGCCATTAAAAGAAGGGGAAAATGAAACAGATCAAACTAGTAGTGTTGCTGAAGCTCCTGAAGTTGTAGTAAGAAAGATATCAAAGCATCACTCAACAGATAAGTCTGTAGCTGGTGGAGGTGTCATTATTGGTGGACTTGTCACTGCAATTTTTGCTGCTGTTTTTTGCTACATTCGAGTCACCAGAAGGAAATCATCTTCAGATGGTGACAAGAATTAAGGATTTTACCTTTTCGGAATTCTGGAGTTATATATTATTGAAAATATATATTCTATTTCTCCATGTTTTTACTTGCCAAAAAATAGAGAATAGGTGTGAATATCAGAGACTAGAAGATCATCAGAAATGATACAGAGATATGTTTTTCTTTTTGGGAGAGGCATTTTATTTATTTTTTCATATGGTTTCGATTTGTTAGTGTACAAATTGAGAATATTGGAAGTGCAATGTCAGTATTATGATCTCTATGTTTGTTAAATTCTTGGACTAATTTATGAGTGTCCTATTAATTTACTTATGCTTATTGAAGTGATTTAACAATTTTTATTCTTGTACTATTCCTTCTATCTGGTGTAAAATAGAGTATAACCCGTGGAATGCGCCGTAATTGTTGGTGTTCTTCTCCCGTAATTTGGAACCTCTCAATTGCCGGCCGTGTTGGCTCCAAAATCCAAAATCCTCACAACATTCCATGTTTAGTTATTTATTCATTGTTTTTTATATATCCTTAATTCCATGTAGAGTACAGTCTAATTATTTAGTACATGGTTTCTCTAATGAAAATTTTCAATTCCCCCAGTTAACACATACACTTATGGTTTTAATATGCACATCCATATTTGTTATTCTCTTCATTTAAATACATTTTTAACATTTCCAATTTGACCGCATTTTTCCAAAGCACTAACACCCAAGGTCCCTGTCATCAAGTGTCCCGGGACAGACATGACTAATCTTTTAATACATAACGATGCATGTCCTAACATAAAAGAAAACTTATTGTGCATATGCATTTTGAGAGTGTTGTCATCATTCAGAATTAGAAAGCTACACATGTGTGGTACTAACTTCATTATATGACATATTATCTTGATTTAAGACCAAATTAAGTAACTTGCTTATCTAAATGAGTTTTAGCTTATTCACCAAAGATGTGATCACAATTTCTCATTAATAGCCTTTTCTAAGTTATGCCCTTCTTTTATTTATACTAAAATCTCTCTTTTGACTATTTTCATTCTTTTTCTTTTCTTTTATTTATACTAAAATCTCTCTTTTGACTATTTTCATTCTTTTTCTTTTCTTTTATTTATACTAAAATCTCTTCAGTTAGATAACATGACTTCGAAAGTCTTAGATATATACTCAAATCTTAATTGTTACTCTCTAATGCATGAATATTTAAAAGACAGTTTAGGTATTTATAAAACAGGGATACAAATTCCTACATTATTAAGATAAAGAAGAATAAGAATGCTAGTTCGTAGAGATTGATATTATATATGATCACCATAAGATGGTGTATTTATGTAATGGTCTAACCATATAACAAAATAGGTAAGCACTTTGAGGCTCTTATCATGGCACAAAACAATTTTGTAATAAGACTAACTATTATAGTTTAATTGCAACTAATAATAGATGCAAATGGTTTTTCTTTATTTCTTTCATTGTACACACACACATATATAATTTCACATGCACACACACACATATGTATGTATGTATGTATATCTACATGTACATACACATCTATATAATTTTGCACACAGTATATATAATAAAATATCCATAGATATTCAAGTGTAGGGGTGTAAACGAACTAAGCAACTTGCGAGCTCAATCAACTGTTAAACTCAAGATCAGAGTTAATCGAACTCGAGTTAGACTTGAGTGGCTCGTTAAGCTTCACAAGCAAATCTCGAGATTTGGTATTCTACTTGAGTGCTCGCTAGGCTTTTCGAGCCGAGACACATATATAATTTCACACGTACACACACACACATATGTATGTATGTATGTATGTATATCTACATGTACACACACATACATATATAATTTTGCACATAGTATATATAATAAAATATCCATAGATATTCAAGTGTAGGAGTGTAAACGAACTAAGCAACTCGCGAGTAACTTGCGAGCTCAATCAACTGTTAAACTCAAGGTCAGAGTTAATCGAACTCGAGTTAGACTTGAGTGGCTCGTTAAGCTTCACAAGCGGATCTCGAGATTTGGTATTCTACTCGAGTGCTCGTCAGGCTCGAAAGCCGATACACATATTTATTTATTTTTATATATATGTAACTAGGAAAAAGCACGTGCGTTGCACGTGTTTTAGGGAATGAAAAATTATAGGTATATAATATAACTTAGGGGCCGTTTGGTTCAAATTTCTCGTTCACTATCATTATAGGAATTATTAATCTTACTATGAGTATGGATTTTCATGATTCCCTCAACATGTTTGGTTTAATGATGGAATGTGTATCATTATAAAAATACTTTTTTGATTTACTGGAATGACTTTCAAGTAAATTTTAAAATTTTTTAAACCTTTATTTATGATACACATATTTTTTAGATTTCATAGTTTGTATCTTTTTAAAGAAAATTTCTAAAAGATTTCTTCAATTTTAAATATAACCATGCTCTAATTTGAGTTTCATACAAATGATAACCTTAAAAAAAGTCATTTTTATTGTATTAATAGAATGTGCTATATATCTTTGATTTTCAGTTTAATTTTTTATTAAAAAAATTAAATGTAAAAGAAAATTATTGAAAGAATTTTTATAAAAGATTTATAAAGTACTAATAAAAAAATCAAAATCAAAATCAAAAAACAAAATAGAGAGAGAGAGAGAGAGAGAGAGAGAGAGAGAGAGAGAGAGAGAGAGAGAGAGAGAGAGAGAGAGAGAGAGAGAGTATATTAGGGGTGAGTAACTAAAAAAATATGTGTTTTTGCCCTTAATCATAAGGGTTAATGGATTTGATAGAATAATATTTTGGGGGGAATCATTAACACTCCAATTAATTATTATCATTCTCATTGAATGAATAGTGATAGTTGTTTAACAAACATCAATAATTTTCCCTCCTTGATTCCCCTAAACCAAACACCCCCTTAGTATCTAAAATGATAGAAGTAACCAAAAAAAGTCAAATTATGAAATTCATAAATTGCTACTGTTTAGCAAAACATATCTTCTGATTGTTAATTCATATATTTGTTTTTTTTTCTATTTATACTACTACATTTTTTTTTCTTTTTAGTTGATTTTGGATCTTTCCATTTAATTATATAAGTTTTGTCTTCATAATTTTCTTTTGTGTATTTACACCTATATCAATTCATCATAAAATAATATAAAAACTCTTTTTTAGTTCATTTAAGGAAATTATGGAACTTTTTTTTAGTTCATTTAAGGAAATTTTGATAGATAACTTTCATTATCATTTTAAATTTTGCATTGTATATGCTAATCAAAATATCTTTGTCCTTATTTTAAAATTGCATAAAAAAGTTGTTCTTTAGAAATTATGAATTCCAGTGTATGAAATCGACTATTATAAATTAATTTTTTTGAATTGAACTTCATAATTGGTGTTTACAAATTCATTAATTTAAGACATTATAATCCAATAAGAAATTGGAAAAAAAAAACTGGTGTTCCAATCATCTGGTATATATATTATTGCCGAAATGTGGAATTTGGGGTTTCTTAAAATTATAGTGTTATAATTTTTTAGAGTGAGTTAATTTTTGTGGAAATATTTTTTTCTTTTTATTTGGTATTAGATACGGTTGTCTTTAATGAAATCCATAGTATGACTATAATTTGTTATGAGCATCATTTAATAGCATTTGTTATAATTTTTTACATGAAAAATGGAGAAAGCGTCCAATTTAATTCACTATGACAGTGACAATTTACCTTATTGTATAGGATCTTACAAGTCAAGATCTTTATTCAATCCTTTCAAGTGGTCACGATAATCTAGATCAATTTTTTTTTTATTTTCTCTTAATCATCTGAAACTAAACCTAATAGGTATAACGCTTATGCTTTCATTTCAAAATTCATGTTTCACTTTCTTTGCAAAATAATAAAATCTGCTTCATTGTACTAATTATAGTTATTATCAGTTTCTAATTTTTAATAGACATGTATAATTTGTTCTCCCATGACTATATTAGTAAATAGCAAATTTGAGCAAATTATTAGATGCGTTTTATTTAGTGTGTGTTGACATTGCAATAATTTTTTGTCTTTATATAAAAATACACTTGTACTCAATCTACCATTGCTAGAGAAACACATATACATAAAGAGATATTTTCATATACCTAAATTGAAATAAATGAGAAAGCAAAAATACCTAAAAAGAGCACTAAGTGAAGCATTAATGATATTAGGCCTTATTTTAATATTCAATTAATGAACTAAGTTCATTGAAAAAAGGCAATTATTTAAAATTAGAAAGATATGTTCTTACAATAATATCCATAAAAGCACATGGAATATATCTTATTTTGATTTTTGAAAGTCTTATAAGTGTGAATTCTAATTTTTCTTTTAATTCATGATTTCATTTATTAACTTTAATGTCTTTTTTTTTACCTATTAATGTATCTTTTGAATGCTTTATAATAGTTTTATCAAATTTATGTATGCCATTATTTTAGATGTTAAAGGTAATTAAAAGCTAATCAATTGGCTTTTACTTTTTTCACTTAACTATACATTTTCTTTTTTGCTGAAGAAAAAATGTAACCCAAAATAATTCATAAGACCAATCAATAAGGATTTTCATATCTAAATTTACTCATTCTATAATTTTTTTGAATTTTATTGTTGCAAGTATGTTTTAAGGTGGTAAATTTATTCCTTTTAAAACTAAACCAAAATTAATGAGAAAATAATTTTCAATATGGTTCTCAAAGTATATAAAGTCAGACAATAACAAAAAAAAAAAAAAAAAAGATTCTCAATTCAAATGCTTGGTTTACTCATAAGATAGAGTGTCCAAATTAGTTTTGATTCATTTATTTGTTCTATGAGCTTGCTTAATTGGATTTTTTTTTAAAGAATTTTATGTTTCAATCAAGCAAAGTAAGTTTTTGTCAATGATTCATTTTCCATTCTATTTCTTTTAAAATTTCTAAGAATTTACTTTTTAATCTCCATTTCTATTAACTTCTTTTCTTTTTCTAACTACCTATTAAGTTTATTCAGATACATTATTTTCAAAAATTGAAGAATATCAATTAAGAATTATCCATTTGTAGAAATAGTTATAATCTATATACTACTACCATTCTTAAATACATCTTGGTTAATTTACCGGTTGATAATTAACCTAAAAAGCATGGAGCAATTAGACCGAAAGGTATCAGTTTGATTAAATTAGAATTTGTTAATTATTTTCCATTTACTTATTTTACAAATGATTAACTCTTAACTGTGACAGCCCCACCTTACCCAAAGGCGCACCAAAGGGCTTAGCGGACTGCCTGCCTGGCTCTCGCCAGGACTTAAACCAAGCACTTACTCAAATCATCCAAACATACTTAACCCAAAATAAAATACATTCATATAATTCAACTTAAAAGCACAAGTATCACTAAAAGGGTTTACATCCCAAAATATACATAATATTTACAATAATAGCCTAAACAATTTGGCTATCGAAATATATAAAAAAAACATATAATATCCAAAATTTGCTTTTCCAACTTTAGTAGTACGGGAAACCTGGTTAAAGAAAACAAATAAAAGGGGTGAGCTATAATAGCCCAGTGAGTGCTCAATTCATGCATCCATACCAGTAACCTATTATTTAATTAATGAAAATAATTAACGAGTTAAATAAACAGTATATAAACAAATTAATTAACAAGTAGTCAATGGCAGATACAGGGCTCAACTACGGGAGCAAGCTCAACCGCAGAAGTAGCAAGTACTGAAACATGTAACCATGACGTTGGGACCGAGATAATAACTCAGGTCCTCGCCAAGGACCATTCCTAGTATTAACAAGCAAGTACCCTAACCACCATTCACCTTATAACCTCTGTACAGGCTACCATATCCAGGGAGTAATCTCAACCTTGGAGGGCCAACAAGCAAGAAAGTTCAATCCAGAGTTGGCCTCTTTGAGGAATTCAACTCAGATAGGAAAGAACAACACGCACTAAAACACCCAGCACCTTATGTCCTCCCAATCACGACCGGGTTGACTACCCGTGAAGTAACGATGAAGTTAGTCATGGAAGTCTCAAGCACAAATAACGCATTGGATAATGGAAGCATGTAACACATTGCGGAATAGATGCGATAAAGTACACATCTTTCCTCAAGTAACACATTTCAATAAATAATAATTACAAGTATAACATAGCATTTCATGCATCATGCACACATAGAAACACTCACCTGAAATGCTTAGGAAAATATTTCGTAAAAAGGTCGGGATTCACTTCCGGATCCTGAAATTCAAAAGAAATAGTCTTATAAAAACTTGATTAAAATATAAGTAATTCAATAAGAAAATTCGAGAAATACCCCAATTCTTTCTAGGGTTTAATTTTTGGGGTTTTAGAGTTTAGGGTTTTACCCTAGGGATTTAGGGTTTTTAGAATTAGGGTTTTCGAAATTCTAGGATTTTTGCCCGGAAAATTCGATTCACTAATAGTTCATCTTCGGAAATTTCTGCATGTTCAAGTCTCTAAATTAGAACCCATATAGCTTTAAATCATAGCCTATTTACTTTTACTTCTTAGGTTTTACCAAAATTTCGGCAGCATTTTCCCTAAAATTGGACTAACCCAAAATTTTTACTTGCAAGAAAATCAACCAACCAATCCAATTCCAACAAGTTCTACAACTTCTATGTCATAATCAACCCAATTTCACTTAAATTTTCCATCAAAACACTTAAACTACTCCAAGGTTCTTCAACCAATCAATACTTAATTCTTGTTATTTCAAGATTTAAACACTAGCTACAAGTCATACAAGCCTATAAACATCATAATCATGGAATAAAACTTCATATTCATGGCTTAATTAGTCATGCTTAACAACAAGAACATGAGTATTAACTTACATAACTAAAACTTATAACTTAGAAAGAATAATAAAAGTTCATAGTAAATACCTCTAACAAGTCTAGATATTTGCTTAGTGAGGAGATTAGTTCACTTTCAATGGAAAGAGATGATAAAAATGGAGAGAAAAGCTTCAAGAAAATGAAAGCAAAAAAGAGAAGAAAGAGAGAAAAGAGGGCCGGCCAAAGTGAAGAAGAAAAGAAAGAAAATAGGCCAAGAAAAATAGAAAAGAAATAAAAAGAGAATTGGGAAAAATAACAACCAATCATAGCAAGACATAAGTGAGCATAAGGTTTTGACTTTTGACATAATAGCTACCATCTTGGCTCAATATGATTAGAGAATATTTTAAATACTTATCTTCCATTTAATTTGCAAGAGTTTTAGGGTACAACCCTTAAAGGAAAAGGTACAACATGGGATAACATAAAAGAAATCATAATATTATTTATTTTCTAACTATTTTCTGTTTCTCTTTTTTTTTTTTTGTTCTACTAATGGACATAATGTGAATTAAATGGTTTTGTATGAATTTCTAGGGTGTTACATTAACAATCATGACTAAGCATAGTCATTTATCCTATTGGCTACCAAGGATGTGGCTTTACACGTTCACTTGGTTTTTTTAGTTTTTGTTTTGACCTCCGGCATTTTCTTTAATGTGTGTGAGTCTTTCTATCTAACTTGCAAAGGCTAGCTGGGAAAAAAATATAGCATATAAACAACAGGCCTTTAATAGAACAAAAATACATTCCAATTAATGTTCATATGACTCTAGTATGCTCCAAAGTTTGTAAGTGTCCAAAATAGTCAAAAGTTCTTATCATTCTCCAAATCCCCTCAAAGGTCATATTGTCCCATCTTCTCTCTTTTTTTCACAGTCAAATCTCTCCTCTCTTTTTCTACAGCCAAATCTTCTTAATTAGCAATATCATGAATTCATAGAAATTTTTGTGGGATAAATTAAATTTGGTACTTTACCATAAAAAATTTGTACAAAAAACATAAAAATCAATACAATACATTACAATTTTCTTGCTTATCACTCATTTTCATTAATGATTTTTATACCCATTCCAGTTAATTTGTTTGTACATATAAATTATGAAAATATATTAGGCTAGAAAATATTGTTAGACCTTTATTATTTGACATAATCGTTAACCACTGTTTTTGCTGGAACCTAAACAATTGAGTTTGTCAAATCATATTGCGTTGAAGTTTGTATCAATCTATTTCCATGGATGACATTGGATTAAGTAGATCCTACCATATGAAACTATTGTCCTTGTTTGTAAATATGTGCACTCAATATCTACAGGAAACAATTTCTTTCTAGACACTCAATTTCTACCTAATCCAGTTACGAATAATCTCATTAATAGTTCAATTTCTTTGTGGATTATAATCCTTAAAATATATAGTTTTTTTTACAGGAGTTTACCCTAATAAATTGATATATAGATTAATGCATCATGCATTATCGGTTTCTAAAAAAAAAGGAATATATATTTACATGTTTAATTAAGTAAGAATTTGGGCTTTGTTAAATTTAAGGCTTTTCTTATTGTGATATTTCTTTGAGATAGATTTAAGTCTAATGTAATTTTCTTTGTGATTTTATATATAATTTATATATGTGATTTTACATGTGATTTATATTCATTGATTAAATTTTTTTGTAGGACTCTCCTTTTCTAGGAAACATATGAAAGTGTTTAGTGAATTTATTAGTTGGAATTTTATGTGCATAATTGTAACTGTCTTTTTATTTTTATTTTTGGATTAAGAGTTCAATTACTCAAAATTATTATAGTAATTTTTAATGAAATGTATTAAGTGAGAAAGAGAATTCGAAACTTCCTAATTTTTTCTACGTGCTTGTTAATCACTCCCTTACTTCTTTGTTATTGTGAAAATATTCTAATAAGGTAAAAGAATCTCGAACGTAGTTCAATGGGACTAAGATGTCTTTTTCAAAATTAATTGATTATTGAATTTGATGATGTACACATCAAGAAAAATAGAATAATAAGTCAGGATTATTATTTTTTAATCATGATGATTTTGATTTAGGTTAACAGGTAAATGGATAAAATTAAATAGGAAGGATCCTAATCTAGTAACTTGGTAATCAAAGGTTTTCGCTTTAATAAACTTATGAGTATTAGTAGAGTAGTGACATGCTATATCTCAAGTGTGGGAAGAGTTTAATGACTTTTAAGTGAATTTAACAGAGCTTTTTATAGTTTTTTAATCATGTTACTTTGTTTGTTGTTTTGTTTTTAGAATTGTAATATAATTGAAATTTTATGTGATTTGTATACGGGTGTAAAGTTATATTAGGAAGTACAAAAAAAGAAGAAACATGTTGAGTGTCAAGAAAGAATTTGTTTTTAGTAGATATATTGAGTACGCATCTTATGTTTTTTAATTAAATATGCATGTGTATAATTTTGTTTGAAACATATTTATGTTTTGGATGTTGCAATCTTTAACCGAGTATGGTATTGACAATATAAAATATAAAGATTTATAAAAAGGAAGAGTGAGCTTTCTGTATTAGTTTTTCTAGGAAGGAAAAATCACCAAGAGGCAGAAATAGAAAAGAAAAAGGAAAAGAAATAAACTATTTTATTCTTCTCAATTCTATATTATCTCTAATGGTGATCCTCCCCAATCTCAAATTAATTAAACAAACATAAAAATGTGGAGCTTCATAATGTATAAGCAATTAGAAGAAGAACGATTCCGCAAAGATGTTGGATTACCTGAGATTAAACATACCAAATGGTTGATTCTGAAGTCTCTTGGTATTTTGCTAATGTAATTTCTTGAAAATCTTAACTATAGCATTATAATATAAAAGTTTCAACTAATAACTTGTTGTTTTTCATATCTTATGATAAAGATTCAAGTAGCAAGTGACTTGACGAAAATTGTCTTCTGAATCAAACATGTTTATGACTAAGGCAAACTCTTCACAAAAAGGTTTAAAAAATAAAAGGAAAGTAGAATTAGCAATCCAATTATTGTGAGGAATTTCTTGCTTGAACAGTTCGCTTCTGCAACATTTTTTGTCCCTAGAAACACCAATTTAGTTGATTTTATCTCCTTCTTATCTAAATATCGAAGTTGTTTGAAGCCCGTTAGAGATTTCTATTTTTTTTCCCCCTAAAAGTAAACATTAAAAATAAAATTTTAATAGGTAAAGACACGAGCACCTGAATATTTAATTAAAAATATACCTTTACTTGAAGAATATCCAATCAAACTAAAAAAGAATTATCGTAACTTTTGGAACAGTATTTATTTGTAAAACTAATGCAACTGCATCTCACTTTATTGTATCAATATACTTTTCTTTGTTAATGCTTGCCATATATATCATAAAATGGCAATAAGCTTCAAGTCAAATATATTGATAAACTTAGATTTATATAAAACAAACTTATTTTACCCAAATCCTCTTTAATCAACCATAAATTAAAAGAAATACGCTTTCATTGCTCATAAACTAAATAAAATTTTGGTCTCCTTTGTACTTGTAAGTGCACATTATGAAAATATGTTTGGTTAAATCACATTGTCAGACCTCTGTTGCTTAGACACAATTGTTAACAGCCTAATTATCTGAAAATCAGATTGTGTAGTTTTGTATCAACAATTTGTTTACATATGTTTATGCATGACACCGAATTATGTACATATTGAAAGCGAAGTTAAAAGTCTATGCATCTGAACAATAACCTAAAATAGTTCATGCATGAAAAGCAGATATAACGAATTGGAAACAAAAATAAATATTAGCAATTTGTTGAGCAGAATTGAAATAAACAATGACCTTGTATGGTAGTACTGATGTTGATGTGAGATTACCAAAAGTAATTGTAGCTTCTATTGCCTATTGCCATTACTGTACCAGAGTAGTTTATAAACTTGAATAAGTTACTTTTAAATTATAATATGTTTAATATAATTGTCTTATCCTATAACTTTTGATCAGCTTTTGTAAATATAATTTGCTCAGGACTCTAACGTCTCTTATTGTTTATAATTTCTCATAATGATATTAATAATTGTGTTACACTACTTTTTGTATCTAGTTGTATGGTTGTCTAGTATTTTTCTTTTTTATCACAAATCAAGTTGACATGCGTGAGTCATTGTTGTATGTACTACTAATATATTGTAGATTTTACAGAATTTACATGGTAACTCTTGGGCATCCCTTCCTTTAAAAATAAAAAAGAATTGGCTTTGTTTGGGTAACTTTGCCCAGGTAGTGGCTAGGTTGGAGTAGTCTCGTGATATTATAATGCTAGCAAAAGATCTGAATGTTGAATAATTTTACTTGTTATGTCTTCGCATTTAATCTTTTAGCAAGTTGAGGAATTGTAGTTTGAATAGGATTTTAATTATGTTAGAAATTTTTTTGGTGGTTTGTGTTGACAGTTGTAATGCAATTGAAACTGTACATGATTTACGTGGTTTGTTTTTATGTATGATGTGTACTAATTTTTGCCAATAATTATATAAAGAAATAGTATAAGGGTAGATTAGGAATCACAAAAAAAGGAAGAAACGTGAATATATTATATAGTAATAGATAGATAATAGATATAACAAAATGTATATATTAATTGCACAAATTACATATTTTTAACTTTCTTAACAGTAAATAACTAGGGACTATTTAGTAATTTTGCTAATATTAAACACATAAATGAAAGATTAAAAAAACAAACAAAGATCTTATCTAATACCAACATTATTAGGTAAGATCGTTCGATCTCTCATCTCTTGTGATTTGCTTTTGACACTATCTCCTTCTCTTATCTCCTCTGATCTGTGTTTGATTCTATCTCCAATATGCTTTTGAATCTCTCTCTCCCCTATCTCTCCTAGTTCTCTCATCTCATCCAATCTGCTTTTGACTTTCTCTTTCCTAATTCTTTCATCTCCTCTAATTTGTAAACACAATCAATTGTACAATATTGAAGGTGGAAAAGCCACCTTTGGAGGTTACATTGCCTTTTTTTGGCCAACTTTGTACTCCTTTATGTGTTTGGATTAAGACAATTTTATTAGGTGGTTTTTGAGTCCTCGTACTGTTTGATGGGTGTTTTTTGTGATGACACCATGGATTTTTGTATATCTATCAAAAATTTTTTTTTGTTCTGTCAACATCTAATTTCAGATCTATAAGGCGAGACACCATCATGAGTGAGTTGCTTGTGGCAATAGGTAAGTGGCTCGCTAGCGGTAGTGATAGGCAATGCTGGTAGCACCTCCCACTTCTGTTGAGGGCCTTTTTTGAAAATTTTGATATAATCTAAGGGTCTTAGTGCAATTTTTGTTTAGGCTTAGTCGTTGAATTTGAGCTCAAATTCGAGCATACTTCGAGAATGCTTCGACTCGAGCTCGATCTCTGAAATTGCATACTCAACAAGTTCAAACACGAGTTCAAGTATAGTTATTTAGGAGTCGAGTCAAGCTTGAACATCCACACCCTTATTCGTACGTAAAATATAGTTTGCTTATGTAATTTTTCATTAATATAATTAATTACTTCATTCTTATCTTTTGAAGAGATTTAAAAGTTGTAAACTTTATTCTTACAAGACAAAGAATTCTTACATATCCCAATATTTTTCTTTGCAAATGAGTTTGTTTTTTTATGTTTATGTTGCCTCCCTCACTTTCACTTTTACCCCAACTCAACATGCTTTTTAATATAACTTAAAAACTCTGATATGTGACAGATTACGTGAAGCTAAGACGTCTTGAAAATCCAAAAAACAACTCGTTAAACTCTCAAAAACATTTGGACCTGTCCAATGTTCTCAAAGTTTTATCAGGAATAAAAAAATAGTATTATTATTTAATCAAAGTAACTAATTATTAGTGTAATTAATAAAAGCATGTTCATTTGCAAATCGCATATAACTATTGGTAGTCATACAAGTCGTAATATAAAAGACTACCAACCAATAAGGAATTTCTGCATTGTCTACCAACCAATCAAATCATTAATTGGCTACATAGAGACTAAGACACTGTACTCTAGTCATGCATTTAAATTACAACAAATATTTATGGCTACATAGAGACCAAAAGTACTCATTAATTTAAAGTTCTTTTAGAAATTGTTCTTTATCAGAATCCTTGATAGTGAAAAAATAATATAATTATTCTGGATCACACACAAGTTTTATTCCAAATTTGTGTCACTTAGAATCTAATAATCCATCCAATTATCAAAGTTCTTCATTGAGCTTGTATCTATTGTCAATTTGAACTGCTTGAGACCTATAATAATTTTGGCAAGTTTAGCCATTTGCTCACTTTGTTGAGTCTCAATATCATTTACGTTATATTCTTCAACCTCGTCATTCTTGTTAGCTTCTCTAATTATTTCCTCCAACATATCTATAGCAACTTCAACATTATTTCTAGTAGCTCTATCTTGTCCCTAAATAATGGCTAATTGATCAGTAATATGGAAATGACTTGTTTTTCATAAACAACTTATTCGGATAACTTTACAATTATTTACATAAATTATTAGTATATAAGTTTATCAAAATATTAATAAGCTATACAATAATTACATAATTATTAGTATCAAAGCTTATCAAAATACTAGTAAAAATTGTAGGTATAAAAAAAAAAGTAATCAATAAATACTTACCTTCATATATGCATCCCATACATCAATAATTGCTGTGAAACTTTTTTTTTATTTTTTTATCATCCCAAACAAAGTCACTCGACTCTTTCTTATGTTGCATTTCATAAACAACATGATATTGTTTTTTCAATAATTTGCAGTGAGATTTAATATGTGGCTTTTCCTTGAGACCATGTCCTACTAACTTTTGTTGTAATATTTTTTCTAATTCTTTTCGATGTCCCATTCTTAATCCAATGCTGTTTTAACCATCAAACTTTCCACAAATTTCCAACTCAAGCACAATTTCTATCAATTTTTGATTTTCAATAGTTGTCCAAACATGATTACTTTACTTGACAAAATCTAGTGCTACTTTCTATGTCTATAATAAGCATAAATATTTTAACACTTTGACCATTGTTAGGTTCAATAAAAATTAAAATACAGAATGTATTATATTTTTACAAAACTTAAATATATAAAGCACTCATATAAAAATGCCAAAGAGATTATGCACAATACATTTAACATTAACATGAAGAAAATTAAAAGTTATCATCTGAAAGTTATAAACAAGCTAAACTATTAAACAACAAATCAGTAATAAAACAAGTTACTTGCAAAGTAATATATTGAATAACTTTATTAAAATAAACCTAAATTAATAGGATAAAACATCTACGAAATAAAGAGATTATACATTATTTTTACCTGTTGTTTCTATTTTGTATCATTGGTTAAACATTTTATTCGCTAAAGTTTGTCTCCAATTTGTCCATTCTTTAGAAGCTTCAACTGTAATGATGGGTTTGCCATCTAACTCAACAATTTCTTCTTCTCCGTCTACTGATTTTTTATCCAAATTAGGTTCTGCTATATTTACAAGCACATGTCTTCTAATGTAATGCCATCTACTGATTCTTTATCCAAATTAGCTTCTGCTAGATTAACAAGCATGTCTTCTTGTGTAATGATTGTGGTGAAGACAACATACTATTGTAATTCTACTTTGTAACTGGATTGGATATCAATTTGGATTCTAAATAATCACCCAACATATTTTTAACAATTCAAAACATCTCTTGATGACATTTCTAGCTATAAAATGTTTCATATCAAAATATTCTTCTAGGGTGTTTGGTTGATATCCCTGTTGCCCATACATTAAGATAATATTTTTGACCTCTAATTAGCGCAAATGATACCCTAGAATATATAAAAATGGAAACTTTAAAAAATAATCAATAAAGATAAGAAATTGAAGTTGTCATTATCACATCTTAACTTTTAATTTTTCAATTCTTTATATTTTAACTTACCATCCTGATTGGTTGCCTATTTCTTCAACTCAGTATATCCTGGAGTAATACCATTTGAAGATGAGCCTTCCCGCTCGAAGACGGCATAAATAATTGCATGTTTGGTGCACATACTCTTAAGACATTTGTAACTAGGTCATTTTTTCTATTTTGATAAACTTATCTAGGTACTTGCACTTTTATGTAAGTCCCATCTAATGCCTCCTAAATGGTTCAACAAAATAAAATGCCATTATTATCGATGTCATACAGCTGAAAAAAAAGTTAATGCAAATATTGTTTATGTTTACCTTAAAACATTTCCATTTCTCATCTATATGATTCTAAGGGATTGGTTTGGGTACTTTAAGCAATTCTCCTTAAAGCCTCAGGACTGCATTTTGTATTATGCTATGGATTTAGTACTATATAAAATGCCACTGACTGTTTTCTAGAGCGTAAGATACTAGTTATTATTGTACAATTTTTCTCATGATATGTAAGTACGTATACAAACATTGCTACGTGTTCATCTATATCTGTTCTCCTTGTATATTTTTAGCATATTTGCTAGTTCTTTAAATTTGAACCTATCCATGTGTAACTCTAAATGACATGTTGAAGCACTAGCACATATTAACCTAGAATATATCAGGATCGTTCATACTCATTAACAGTATATAGAGCTTTCAAATAGCATATTGAATGATGATGTAACTCTGTTATGGAGATAAGTATAAAACACGACCATTAATATGTCTAATTTTTCCATTTGCATATTTATGAACAAAGAAAGTAATTTTCAATTTGTTGCCAAATATAGTTGAGCCATTCTTTAAATCAATCAACTATCAATTGAAAAATTAAAATTTGTAAATAAAAGAAACAAAAAGAAAGATGCTTAAACAACATCTTGTCTAATACATGTGAAATTTAAAGTTAATTGAGTACTTTATTTAGAACAAAGTTACAAATCGGAAATCTAAACAATACTGAAATCCTTAAATCGTGGATATTAAATATACTTGACCAAAGAAATTTTGAAAAAATGAAACTCAGTAACCAAATAACAGTAAAAAAAAAAGACTAAAAACATTTACAAACAATCAACAATCAAGATGACATTAAATATATAAATCATATTTATTCTTTTTCTAACAAAACTAGTTTATCTAAGAAATTAAAAACATAGTTAGAACATAAAACTAAAATAGAGAATCTATTTCTAATATGGAATACGTGCAGTGATATTATGATGTTAGAATTAAAACTTTATCCAAATCTCAACATGGGGAAGTTATCTAAGAGAATGAGAAGATATTAGAGGAGATGAGAGAGTTGTGGGAGTGGGTAGAATTCAATGGCCTTGGGATTTGTGTTTTTGGAGGAGAGTAATAATTAATATGTCTTGAGCATATGTTTAAGCTCTCAAAGGAGATAAGAAAAATATGGGGTCGAGTAGAATATAGGGGTCTAGGGATTTATGTTGTTGCTCTCAAAGAGATGAGGGAGTTGTGGGAAGGAGTTGTGGGATTTGGTAGAATTTAGGGGTCTAGGGATTCTTCTTGTTGCTATGATAGGACATGAGGAAGTTGTGGGATTGAGGCAAGGAGTTGTGGTATTGGGTAGAATTTAGGGGCCTAGGGATTCATGTTGTTGCTACCAGATGAGATGAGGGAGTTGTGGGATTGGGTATAGTTTAGGTGTCTAGTGATTTATGTTGTTGAAGGAAAGATTAATATGTCTTGAGCATATGTTTATGTAGGAGAGACAGAGGACTAAAATGTCTTGCGTATATTTTTTTACAAAAATCCCATGAAAAGTAATTAAAATACCAACAACATACTAAGATTTAGAATCCTAGTATTGTGCAACTATTTTCCTATATGAGGATTTTAAATCTTAGTATTGTGCAACTATTTTCCTTGGTCTGAGGAAAGTCTTCACTTCCACAATAAGTCCAAAAGTGAATCAAAAAATCGATAAGATTACTTTCCCTTTTTGACTACACCAAGTATATTCTTGACTAAAATCCCATGGAAAGTAATCAGAACACCAAGTATATTTTTGACTAAAATCCCATGGAAAATAATCAGATCCCATGGAAAGTAATCAGAACACCAAGGCCTCGTTTGGTTGGCAAGGATTCTTGCCTAGGAAAGTAATCTTTTTCCTAAAATTTAAATTCTACTGTTTGGTCTATTTTTAACTTACTGGGAAAGTAAAAACATTCCTCAAAACTGGGAAAATAGGTGCAGAATCCTAGGATTCTAAATCCTTACATCATCCTAGGTATTGTGATTACTTTCCTTAGGATTTTAATCCAATAAAGATAATGATTACATATTTAAATCTTCCCTCTCTTTTTTTTTACCTCCATAAAAATTCAAACATCAACACTTATCTTTACAAAACACACTCTTATTTTTCAACTTTTATCCACTACATTATTTTATATGAAAAAACTCCTATTTTCTAGTATTTTATTATTCATTGCATGATTAATTGTTTAATGCATGATTAATTGTTTAACATTGTAATAGCTCATTTTTCAAAGTTACAATTAATTAAATTAATATTTAGATTTATTAATTTTTAAATTTTATCAATAATTTTTTTGTACAAATAATAGTTGCCTATTAGTTATTCTATTAAATATAGTTAAAATCCTAAATATAGAAAAAATAAAAATCTTTTTCACCTTATATTTGTGGAGATATTTTTAGAAATTTGGTGAGAATTAAATTACATTCCACATTACGTTATTCTAAACCAAACATTAGAATTAGAATATACACAATTTTCCTGTCAAAATTCCTAGAAATATCCAAACATAATAAAGAAATATTTTTCCTTAGAATAATTCCAAGGAATCACATTCCAAGTAAACTTTACTTTCCCGCCAACCAAACGAAGCCCAAGTATATTTTTGACTAAATTCCTATGGAAAGTAATTAGAATACCAACAAGATATTAAGATTTAGAATCTTAGTACTGTGCAACTATTTACATATATGAAGATTTAAAATCTTATTATTGTGCAACTATTTTCCTTGGTCCAATTTGGAATATCTATTTGGGGCTAGTGAGGACAGAATCCAAATAGTTAGACTTAGCTACTGAGAATCTGGTCATGGGCTGGGCTTGTGGCCCGGATGTGACGGAATCATAGCAAAAGCAATTTATCCTAATTATTTTATTTGATTGTTGGTTTTGCATAACCTTTAATTTATCAAAATAAATGATACAAAACAAACAAAGCCATCTTCGACCAGTTTCCTGCCTTTTGAAAAATGAAAAACAGTTCCCTAGTGTTTTCAACCTTTAAGTCAACGGTGATTGGCCCCTCATCAAAAGCGCTGGTCTTCACTTCTATAAAATTCACGCCTTTGTAAACCACGCATTGAGACGTCGGCTTAGCTGTTTTAATACTTAATAAACTCTAAAAATCCAAACGTTCTCATTTCATGATTGCAACTTTCTTGTTGCTTTGGCGAAACATCCAGGGCGATGAGCAGTTTCTAAAGTAAGTCGTTAGTGGGAAACATATTTTTACCTTTAGTTCGGTGGATAGAAAAAGCGTCTTGTAAAGCAAATATGATATAAATTTCGGTCAGCGATGGACCCCAGATGACTTGTTCCACGTGAAGTTCATGTTATGGGATCAAGTGAACAATACCAGCTAAAGCAACAACTCAATGTCTGGTAACTAATCATAGAGCAAACTATGCTTTAGTTTCAGAGTCTTGCGTACACTCAGATTCTGTTAACCACTTTAATCAATCATAATATAGCTGTACATTAGTGATAATCAAACCATTCCTTGCAGAAATAGACCTTTACTTTGAGGTAAGTTCATGCTTTCCTTGTAGTTCTTGTTGCTTGTGCTAATTTCATCTGTTTTGCTTAGCCTGAGGATCAACGAGAGTCAGCAAATGCCTCTTTTCTTCAATTCATTCTCTGGGCCTAGAATAGAAGAATAGAAGAATAGAAGAAATATGACATGCTGCTAATATCTTGATTTTGATCTACCTTTTTAATATTCAAGGTCTTATGACTGTCCAGCATGATCATAAGCAATGATTTCGTTTGTTATCCACGAGGTCTATAGTATTCCATGATTCCTGAAATGCATATTTTCATTGTCACAAGTTCAAAAATTAAGTCCATTGCAGTATTAGACCATGGATTCCTAAAACCGTGTTTAATATCATTTGTTCAGTTTTTCGTGTTTGTATGTATCTATTATTAACAAAGAGAATATAAGATAGTTATGTGTCCAGGTAATAACTCAGGAAACTATCAGCACACTAACCGAACACAAACTATATGTAGACATCTACAAATCAATACTATGCATATGAGATTGTAATAACAAAGTCTTTTCCAGCAATCTCGTTGTATTGGTGTTCTTAACTTTCTGCAGAGAGAACAATATGCAACTAACTGAATTGATTTTTATAATATTAATCACAAGTCACAACAGAGCGATCGGAGATGACTCGTGTTTCGGACAATTGGGAAAGGCTTGTCCGAGCCACACTAGACAGAGAACAGCTCCGGGAAATTGCTTTAAGGACCCCCAGCGATCTGTCTACGATATCAGCATCAACCTCCTTTAATGTCACTTCTGACTCTCGTTCGGCTCCATCTTTCAACTTATCCAGCTTATTGGTTGAGGTTAATTCTACTCAGTTCAGCGAGTTGGAGGAACAGCTAAGGTACATGCAGTCATTTGTTGCTGATGAAAGCAGTTTCAAAGAAAACACATTCAAGACAATCTTAGCTAAACTACAAGAACTTCTATATGAAGTAGATGATCTGCTTGTTGATCGCCAAATTCGAGGAGATTATAGAAAAATGAAGGGGAGTTCTAGCTTTCCTTTATCTTTTTCTGAGGTGTCCTTTCGTATGAGAAGGAACCTAACAGATATCAACATTGAAGAGCAATTTTGGCTGAGACTTAAGCTGTCTAAGCTGATATGTAAGCTTAGCTCAGCTGAATGACTAAGGTCACTTATCAGCTCATGATCAACTGAAGCACTGGAGCAACGTGGGATCAACTGAAGCACTGTATAGAGTGCGGAGTTTGGACATGAATCTTATTGCTTTGCTTGTTCTCTTAGAAGAATGAGAAATTGAATACTTGCATTCATAGACTCGTCTACACATATCGTTTTAGTACCATTATATGTTTGTATATATCCAGAGAAAATGATTAGCTGCGATTCAAGCAACTAAATTATGGCTTCCCCCTGCAATCAAGTTTTCTTTTCTTTTAACAAGAAGAAAGTAGAATGTAGCAGTTAAATGGCAAAAGAAGACACAGAAAAGGATTAATGAGCATAAAGTTCTTACTTTTAAAACTCTGTGACAGCATGTAGAGCCCAGGAAAGCTTATGGTTTCTTACCAGCAACTCATATACGACAAAACATTTCTTGCTTAACAAATATCCACAAGAAGCCAAAATCACCGCTGGTTCCAGCAGTGAGCTTGATCATGTATGCAAGCATAATTTCCACATTGACAAAGCTTTTAAATTTTGAGAAATTCCTGGACCTGGATGGATGATACATAGATAAATTTGGTTTGCTAGCGAGACTCAGAACTCCATTTTAATATATATATATCTATATATCTATATAAACACACACACACATATAATATATATATATATATATATATTAGGTGGGAGTACGAAACTGCAAGCTTTAGACTCGGATGGATACCCTTTAGTGTGGAAAATTCTTGCTGACTAATACTCGACGTGTAGTAATAAAAAAACAAGTAAATAAATGAAAAAAAAAGAAAAAAATACACAATGTATAAATTCTACTCGTAACTCACAACATATAATATTTGTCTTGGTCAACGTAGACCAAGTATATTAGAAAATGACCGCATTATTTTCTAGGATACAGACATATTTATTAAGGTAATATAAGGATTTTTTTTTTTTTTGAGGAAATAAGGTTATATAAGTTTGATCTAGTGCAGATCCAAACATAATGTGTAGGCCTCACTTGCGAGCCCAGAGTTTTTTCTGTGTCTCGGACTCTCCGTGCTTTGAAAAATCCAATTAAAATGGACCTTCTATTCCCTTTCTCGAAGGATTCGAAACAAAAGAGTTGTCAACTTGTTATCATTGCGAGTTTTTTTAACCTTAGAAGGTTGTTCAATATTAGCATCACAGTGTTTATTGCATTTTAAACATGAATCAAAATAGCAATTGATGTAAAGAAAATCCAAAACAATTGTTTTTTTTATTATACCATTAGAAAATGTCAAGATGAATTTGATAAAAATCAAACCACATAAAATATATTTGATCATGCGTACGTGAGTCTCTAGAAAGAGTGTTAGTTATATAAATTCAGAGGTTAATTCTACTTTTCGTTGCCCAATTTAACTTTGTCCCCTAGATCTTCCAATTAATCTTACTTACTTTTACCTTTTCTAAAATTTTTTTTTATGATATTCTCAAACCACGCCTTCAATATAATGTCCATTATCGAAGTAGTCACAGGAGCATCATGCGACCAGAAGTTAAAAAATTGGATGGATTCTTGTTCAGTTCAATTGCCCCAACAATTGACTAACTTGATGATTCCAAGGCATTTTACATTTCACTAAAGAGTAATCACCAGACAAAAATCTTAGGCAAAATTGAACATATGAACATCATGCCTGCCATTTCCAGCTATAGAACTTTTAGTTCCAACTAAAGGTCTGTGATGCCATTGTTATCTTTTCCCTAACTTTATTCTTGTTTCAACCGCAAATCTGATGAACTATATGCAGTTTCTACCTGATAGGGATTGGGAAACAATTGTCTGAAAAAATTATTATATTGAGATTTTTTTTTTGGTATTGGACTCTCATTATAAAAATTTAGACTAGGAACTTTTAGTCCAATTAGTTGCTTTTTAAACTAATTCATCTTTTTGACCTATGAAACGTCACCTCAAGACAATGACAAGTGACGATCTTAATCCACCTCTTTGATTTATATGTCAGTGGAGGCTTCAATATTGACACAATCTTAATCCACCTCTTTGATTTATATGTCAGTGGAGGCTTCAATATTGACACAAGTGACTATTTAATCTGTATTTTCGACACGTAAACTTTCATTCTAAATTTGTGTGTACTTCAAACTAATGCATCTTTTTGAAATACAAAATCTCCTGCCAAGTCCTATAACAACTAATTACCTTATAGGAATGGAGTTGCAAATAAACTCCAATGAGTCAAAATAAAACAGCCCCCTGAAGAGGATTTGAAACTCTAAGTAGTTCCTAACCATTAAACGACAAAAAAGACTCTTTTAAGGTAGGCTTTGAATGGAAGTTAGAACGCTATATATAGGTCAAATCCGGGTAGTGGCATGTGCATATGGCTTCAAGCCAATCTCTGTTCAGATCACTCTCAACAACCTTTTCGTTCCTATCTCTCAATTCTATTCCCTTCACTATTCAACGGTTAGATTCTGTTCCGTTAAAGCTACTATTTGAATTTCCCGCCTCAAGATTCAGATATCTCAAAAACTACTATTCATCATTGCCTCTTACCGTTGACCACAGCTTTAACAGGAACAATAATATCTACAATGTATTTGAACGGGAGATATTCTACACATCCCTACTCACAAAATCAACCTGTAGGACCCATGTAAACCAAATCCATGCCCAATTATACGCATTTGGGCTTCAAAATAATGGGTTTATAATCACCAAATTCATCTATGTCAGCTCAAATCTGGGAGAAATAGTTTATGCCCGCAAGGTGTTCGATGAATTTTCCGACCCATACGTCTTCCTGTGGAATGCTATTATTAGAGGGTATTCTAGCCATAACATGTTCAATGAGGCTATTGATGTGTATAACAAAATGCAAGAGGCTTATGTGAGTCCGGATTGTTTTACGTTCCCTCATGTGCTTAAAGCTTGTAGTGGATTGTCCGCTGTTGGATTCGGTCAAGCCGTACATGGCCAAGTGTTTAGACATGGGCTGGAATCAGATGTGTTTGTACAAAATGGGCTAGTGACGTTGTATGCAAAATGTGGTAAAATTGAATTGGCTCGCATTATTTTTGATGGGTTGGATGAAAGGAATATTGTTTCTTGGACTTCGATGATTTCTGGCTATGCTCAGAATGCGCAGCCTATTGAGGCTTTGAAGGTTTTTGATGAAATGAGGCAATTAAATGTGGAACCCGATTGGATCGTCTTGGTTAGTGTTCTGAGGGCTTACAGTGATGCGGAGGACTTGGAACAAGGTAAGTGTGTTCAGGGTATGGTGATAAAAATGGGACTTGAATTTGAACTAGACTTGCGGATAGCACTTACAGCTATGTATGCAAAATGTGGACAGGCGATGATAGCTAAATTACTGTTTGATGAAATGGAGGTCCAGGATGTTATCCTATGGAATGTCATGATTTCAGGGTTTGCTAAAAATGGACATGCTGGTAAAGCTGTAGAGCTTTACCAAAAGATGATGATGAGAAATATTAGACCTGATTCAGTGACAGTACAGTCTACAATATTGGCTTGTGCCTATGTTGGATCACTTGAGCAAGCAAGATGGATGGATGATCATGTATACCACAGTGAGTTTAGAGATGATATTTGTGTGAATACAGCTCTTATTGACATGTATGCAAAATGTGGAAGTGTTGAATCAGCTCGCAAAGTATTTGATCGTGTAATAAATAGAGATGTTGTACTGTGGAGTGCTATGATTGTGGGTTATGGATTGCATGGTCGAGCCAGAGAAGCTATTGGTCTTTTTCATGCGATGAAGAGTGCTGGGGTGCACCCTAACGATGTCACTTTCATTGGACTTCTTACAGCATGTAATCATTCAGGTCTAGTAAAGGAGGGATGGGAAATTTTTCACAGCATCAGATATTATGGCATTGAACCTCGGCACCAACATTATGCTTGTGTAGTTGATTTGCTTGGCCGCTCTGGACATGTGGAAAAGGCTTATGATTTTATACAGAAGATGCCAGTTGAACCAGCTGTATCAATATGGGGAGCACTATTGAGTGCGTGCAAAATCTTCCGCCATGTTACCCTGGGAGAATATGCTGCAGAGAGACTGTTTTCTCTAGATCCACAGAATACAGGACACTATGTGCAACTCTCGAATCTTTATGCTTCAGCCCGCATGTGGCAGGGAGTAGCAAAGGTCCGGGTGCTTATGAAGGAGAAAGGCTTAGCTAAAGACCTGGGGTACAGTATGATTGAGGTAGATGGAAAGCTTCAGGCATTTCGCATGGGTGACAAGTCCCATCGAAGATCTGAGGAGATATATCGAGAGCTTGAGATGTTGGACAGGAAGTTACTGGAGGCTGGATTTGTTCCAGATGCAGAATCTGCTTTGCATGATTTGGATGCAGAAGACAAAGAAGTGTCTCTGTGTAATCACAGTGAGAGATTGGCAATTGCCTATGGGCTCATTAGTACTCCTGCTGGGACTACTCTCCGAATTACAAAGAATCTTAGGGCTTGTGTAAATTGCCATTCAGCAACAAAACTGATATCAAAGCTTGTGAACAGGGAGATTGTCGTTCGAGATGCAAACAGGTTTCATCATTTCAAGGATGGATTTTGTTCTTGTGGAGATTTTTGGTGAGAGGAATACAAGTCCTTTTGCTGTACTTAAATTCTTTGGTTATGATTATTTGGTGGCCTACCTGAAAAGGTTAACTACTTTTTATCTGATTTCTAAATAGCAATGTTTATTTGGTTCGCAATAACATGATCAGCAGCCTTGTTCGGTAAACTTCCAATGGCCACGGGAGAATGATTGAACATGATTACCAACCTCTCTCTGTCCTCTATCTCTGCTTTTGCAAGCATAAAGCATCTGTTGGTGTTTTCAGATTGCTTTTTACCTCAGAGATACCCGTTCCTGAAAAGCAGACAAACCACACAGAAATTCAAAAAACAGACTACTAACTGAGTCTGTCTAAGAGCAGCCTCGTAACATTTGCACTTGGCAGTGCCTCTTCCCGCACTGGTAGCCTCCATTGGCTTGTATCCCTAAACATCATCCGTTGCAGCAGCTTAATTTACCAGGAGTGATTTATGAAAACTGAAACGACATCTGTGCTTCTTCCAGTGCCACAGAGATTATTAGTGCAGAGAAAATCCTAGCCTTGCTTCTGTCCACTGCAAATAATGTTGGAAGGCTGAGAGTCTGGTCTTTATGGTGCACAGACAAAGGTCTGGCTATCTCCATCTGTCTCAATTTATCTGACACATGAATCACAAGCTATTGGAACTTATCCTTGTTCATTCAATTATAAGAGTTGTCAGTATGAGTTTTTCTTTTTAGGCGTCAGTCTGAGTTAATACGCCTTTATATTTGTAACAGATTTAGAAACTTTGTCTTTAATTAACAATGTACAAAATCAAATCACATTTTATTGTTAACTCTCTGAACTTTAGTACCAAGAAACTTGTTTCTAGCTGGTTGAGTGTTACGTCTTCCAATACTGAGCTTCATGCAGGTATGCATCCCTAAGTAGGGGTGTTCATGGACCGGATACCCGGTCCATGGACAAAAAATGTGAACTGAACCGGTCCTTGCGGTTCGACAAAATTTCGAACCGCAAACCGGTCCACATGTAGCGGGTTCCCGGCCTTCCGGTTATCCGCAAAATCGGTTCGGATAGGCCGGGTACCCGACTCGGTTCTATAATAATTTACTTATATTTTTAAAAAAATAAATAAGAAAAAGTACAAAATCACTAATAATACAAACATTAATATCTTAAAGTTAAGTTACATCCAAAACTCTAATCTTCAAAAAAATAAAAATTAAATAAACAAGAGAATAATCACTTAGTCTTTCAAATTTCATCTTTTCATTTCAATCAACATAAAAACATAAATATTCAACAAATAGACAAAAACTATTTAAATAAGAAAATAATCATTTAGTCTTTCAAACTTCATCTTCTCATTTCAATCAACGTAAAAACATAAATATTCAACAAATAGCCAAATGAACACCCAAACTAACATGTGAAATTACATAAGTAACATGTGAAATTACATAACTACCTCCACTTCGGGTTGGTTCGGTTACCCAGCTGTTCGCAAAAATGTGAACCGCGAACCGACCCAATTAAAATATAACCTGCCCTGCCACCTAAAACCGGTTCGGTTACTCTTTTTTTCGGTTCGGGGCAGATCGATTTTCTCAGTTTTTTGATTTTTCGAGTTTTTTTGAACAGCCGTATCCCTGAGGAAGTACCGTTTTACCTTTGGGCTTCAGAAGTGAAAGATCATCTTCTTTTCAGAACACAATCGCCTATTTGTAAAACTAAACAAAGCAATCTTGCCAGATAAAAAATGGCCATGCCGCAGCAAGAAGCCCATCCATCTTTCTTTCCTTTTATCGCGCTTTGTCACTTTTTTGTGTCTACTGATGACAACTCTAGCTCCATCAACTTAAGATAAAAACCCTGAACCGTAAACCTAAAAATAAAACCCCCCAATCCAAAACCAAATAATAAAAGCCCTAAGCCCAGAACTAAAAACCTTAAGCCCAAAAAGAAAAAACCCTAAATACAAAATCCAAAATTCCTTGCTGTAGTTTTGTAAACTTAGTCCCTGGATATTTATAGCTCAATTTGGACCCCTTGGCATTTGAAGTTCAGATTAATATGACAAGTGTTTGAACTAAATTAGCAAATGTGAATATTCATGTGCTTACTTGGAAACTGAAAACGTCATGAGAACTGATTTTGTAACTATTGCATAAAAGATCCACCTTGAGGATATCATAAATGTTAAATCGTTGACCATTTGCACTTTCTATAGTCTATAGAAACAACATAACATAGGCTAGCAATTAGCAACACCGAAATGATAAAATCACGTGATCAATCATTACTTCAGTTATTTAACATAAAATGTAATTCATCTGCAGTCGAAGGAGAAAAATGAAGAAGGAACATAAGAGCTTCTTCTAAGGTGATATTATCGATTGTGCCTTCTTAATCTGAATAGGAGAGGTGAAGGTTTGGGCAAAAAAGGTAGTCTTTGTTCTACATCATCAAGCTAAACATTTTTATCACTGTCCAATCCAATGATGAAAACAAAGACTACAAATTTGAACTTGGTGTCATTGTTGCATGGTTTCATTGAAAGAACATGCTATTTCCAAATCAACAAATGGTTTATTGTATCAACTGGCTAAAATTTAAATGGTGGCCAATCAAAGAACAAAAGGAGAAATAAATGTTCCATCAATTGCCACAGGAAATGCTACAATTTTTTCTAAGACCGTCTTATGCCTTTTCAAGAGCTGCACAACATACAATTCATTCTCCGTTTCCCTGTAATTCTTCATCTTGACTACCCTAAGATTTGGCATGTGCAAAATAATCGATCTACCTGTATCCTCTATGGCCAAGTTTTCCTGAGAAAGGAACAAAACAGGATGTGAAAATCAGATAGCCAAATTCAAAAGTACCATGATACATGAGTTGTCAGCAAAGAGCGAAATCAAGGTTTGCATACTCACATTATGGTCTGTCTGATACGAATAATTGAGGACCATAGATTCAAGTCTTGGACACATTTCAAGTAAAGCTTGTAGTCCAATCAAATCATATTTTGTATACCCAGTCAAAAGCTCTAACTGTTTGAGATTGTTGAATGAAAAACTTCTGGAGAAAACATCCTTTGCAGGCAGAAGCTTGGGAAACAATAGCATTAAAAAATGATTAGCAGCATCCACTATTTATTATGGTATACATGAAAAGTATATGCTGAGAAGATGCAGCAGAAGATAGAATTGTAGTTGATGCTGTTACAACTTGAAAGAAAACTTCATCTTGGCTGAAGTGGCCCTTCTAAAAATATAAAACTTCCGGAGAAGAATACAGGTTCTTCGTTGGAAATGTACTTCCAAACAAAACTATTATCACCTACTCTCACTTTAAAGAAATCCAAATTGACAAAGAGCATTGAATTTTTCCTGATTACTTATAAGCAAGACTAATAGCGTTAAAACAGAAAAATAATCTGCTCATCAGGACTCAGATTCAGATTTTAGGTATGTCTTCAATGATGCAGAAAATTGCAAATGAAGTTGACAAGCAGTAGGAAAACATAAGTCACATTATCCCCACGGGCAAGTCAAATGCTTCAAGATGGAGAAAACTAAATAAAACAAAAGAAGAGGAGTTACAAATATCAAAAATAAAACCACCTACTTTCAGCTATGCTTCCTCTTCTTGCACGAGCTCGTGAGATAGTCTAACTCAGCTTATTAACAAAAAATGTAGAAGTTTTCAGATAGAATTCACAGGCCAGATTTTGGACTTAATACCACATAAATCAAGAACCAGTTAAGTCGATGACTAATTAAGAACTCTACAACTTGCAAAACGAAAACACTCCACAAATCACCACCATATCAATGCGGCCAACAAAAACTATTTATTCAGTTATAGGGTTCAAGACAGACCGCTCTACTTTAATAATGTCCATCAAACACACACAAGATCTGATCTTAAATTTAAATCTCATTATATCCATTTGAAGCTACAAAAACAAATTTCTTTAACTATTATCTTCTCACTAATTTCACTTTAAGTCATATATGCCGAAACAAGATAGTATTTGGTAATAACTAATGTCAATGAAATGTCTGTTTCCACTGGTATTCAAAATTTTAAGAAACATATGAAAATCCCTAAACAAACCTCGTCCATATCTTTCTTTTTAGGTAAATTATCAAACTTTAGACAGTACCAAATCAAACGTGTCAAACGCATCCTGTTTAACATAAAAAGAAAAGACCAAGCTTCATTGTTCTGAAAATTGTATTTAAACTAAATCCACCTAAAGCACCACTTCTCTCTCTCTCTCTCTCTCTCTCTCTCTCTCTCTCTCTCTCTCTCTCTCTCTCTCTCTCTCAATTTTGATGTGGTACAACAATTAAGATGATTGTGACATGCGTGTACTAGGAAGAGAAGATTTGGAACCAAAATGCATTTCTCATTTAAAGGAATGAATCAAATGTCTCCTTCTCTTAGATATACACACATTCACAGACAAACACATTCATACAATCAGCAAAACCAATCATACCTCTATATAAAGCTCATCAGCAATATTGGACCGTGAGTGCTTGTCTACCCCTCCATCATTGTCATGCATGTACTGTTCATCTAAGTGCTGAAATTGGAGCCAAAGATTGCAGAGCAGGCAAAACAAAGCAAACAATCACCAAAATAGGCAATCAAACATATAGTAGTTTATTAAGTGTAAAAACCCAAAAATATTATAGCAATTATGGTAAATCTTTTGCAGATTATACGGCGCCTGTATACAGAAATCTATAAGACAGAAATGTGCTGGAAGAAATTGAAATTAGAAGGCATTTTCTTCTGGCCAGCAGAGTGATGACAAGGACAGAATGGTGCAACCATAGGTTAGTGGCATAATTAGCACATTTAAGGCCTAAAGCAATTTTCTTGTGTAACAAGATTCCTCCCTAACAAGAGCAGACTTCCAGAGAGTAACCATGACAAAAAGGAGTATATAATTTTCCTCTATATACTTCAGATTAAGCCACGTAATAATTCATTTGAACAGATTTGTCGTATAGTTAATTTTGATAAGTTAGTGCTTCACTAACAGGACAGTATAAACTTAAACCGTTTTCTGTTTGATGTAGGACAGAGGAAATGGGATGTGACAAGAGATAAAACATGAATTAAGGAGACAGGGTAACTGAACAAGGTTAAATTCACAACTTTCGAGCAACTAGGATAACCATGTCATCACTTAAGAAAGTCAATTCCAAAGTACTGAAGAATCTAGAGACCCCAGTTCAACAAAACTGTGAGAGGAAGCATGACATAGTATTTGACACTAATGTCTTCTTTAATGAAGTCTATCTATGACTTATGAGGTCTCTATGTAATAGTCTTTCCCCTTAGGCTTAGTGTTTCCCCGCATTGAAACCAACCTACGTTGAGTATTGAAGTGAGCATATTAAGTCTCATTTTCTTGGCATTTCTCACCACTCCAGCAACTAATATAACAAAATTTTACCAATACAATAAAAATTTCATCATTCATGCCAATCATGACACATCTTCGGAACGAGTTTATACCTCAAACCAACTCCACATCCACATATTCTGAACGGTTAAATGCTGAACATCGTGGAGTGATCTGATCAGATGACTCCAGCAGGCAAATTCCAGCTCACCTCTACTGTCAAACTCCACATGAGCTTCAATCAAAGATGAAACATCATTCAAAACATACTTCCCCATGTAAAATGAAATGAAACTTATCGAACGAAGACGTGGCGCGCGAATCTCTATGCCTTTATTCTTAGCTATATCATTCCTACATTCACGAATTTTTAACTCTCTGAGCGTTGGGGAAATTATTTTCAAATCTCCAATCACCCGAGCATCTTCGATACTCAGGAATTCGAGATTAACGCATACTGAAATGACACGAGAGATTTCTTCTCCTACGAAATTATTTCCCGAAATGGACAATGATTTCAGCGATGAAACCCTAATTGTAGGTGAGGTACAAATAACACAGCCGCGCAGTTTCAAAACTTCGACAGAGCTATCTGCGAGGTCAGTGAAATCGAAAATGTAAAGATAATAGCCGTCTTCTTCATTTTCCCCAGCAAATGGCACATCTACGTCGTCCTTTTGCTCTGAGATATCGTACCCATTCAAGACGTGGATATCGAAGTCAAAATCGATCTCGACGACGCCGGAATTGACGGCGAAGAGAAGCCAGGAATCCACGTGATCAATGTAGCGGGCATCATCACCGTAGTCGAAGAATAAGCGGAATGTGAGGAGAGGAGTGCTGCGACGGCGGCGGAGAAGGGTGTGAGTGATGAATAGGGCGACTTCACGGCGGATTCCTCCGGGAGTATAGTCTCGGAAGCGGGAATCGAAGGGGAAGATTTGGAAGTTGAGGATGGGAAGTGAATGCCAGAGATTGAGCCATTTGCGACAGAGGGAGGTCAGTTTGATGGCGTCGATGGTTGGGAGCAGGGAAAGGAGGTCGAAGAATATCTCATCCGGAAGATCGTCAATGGTGGTCGCCATTTTTCTATGGTTTGGGTAACCGTCGCCGGCGGCCATTTTTGTATGGTTTTGGTAACCGTCGCCGGTGGTTTCGGTGGAGGATAGTTAAAAGATGGTTTTGGCGGGAATTTTCTCACACTGTTGGGAAGGAAAAATAACTACCAAAAACTTGGAGCTGAAAGTTCCAGAATGTCGTTATCTTATGGAGATTGAATATATTTAACTCTTTATTTCGTTTTCCTCAAAAAAAAAAAATCTTTATTTTGTTGTTATTTGTAGGTTGCATCGTACACAATTTGAGATTTTAGTTGATTTGAATTGAGTTCAATTAAAATTTATAAAGTCTGAATCCAAATTCGATAGAGTACTTGACAAAACAAAAATTTTGAACTTAAATTCTTCTCTAAAGTGAAAGCATAACTGAGCATGAACTCAAGTCAAACAGAGGCTTAACAAATATAAATTTAATAATTTTGAAGGGTAAATGGATATTTTATCATAATGAATTCAAAAAGTAAACAGTTATGATATGTTATTGTCACGATCTGAATCTAAAGGACATGACCGGTACGTAGCTCGAGGTGGAATAAACCGCCCCAAACCACGTAAGCCTTTAACTTTCCTCTACATTCTACCGAAATTTCGACAGCATCTCCTCTGTATTTGGACCTTTCCCAAAAATTTAAAAAATACCTGCACAAAATTTCAGCCAACCCAAGGATTTCCAATACATTCACAATACACCATATCATCTCATTCACAAATTTTTCCACCATATTTCCCATAGGTTTATAACCTACTAACACAAATAATCAAGCATCTAAATAGTCCAGCATCAATCATCCATTTCAACCATAAAAAGATATGACCATAAGAATTTCATATATTTATGCATAAATATCCCAAGATTCATAACTTACAACTAACGGAGTCAGCTATTCAAAAAAAATAATATTTACAATACCAAGTACTATATAACACGGCCACAAGTGCAGAATAATACTTATACTATCCTATACCCGGGACAACAAAAATAACCGGGTAATACCTCTGAATTCGAATGACTATACGATTCTCCTCTAGATTCTAACTCCTGCACTTTCTACAAAACACTGAAAAAAATATTGAGGGGTGAGTTTTTCACACTCAGTAAGCATAATACATATTATAAACTATTGTAAACAATTTCTTTAAAATCACCACTTTTGGTATAAAATCTGTATAGTCATCACATATGGCATAAAACAATTAATAAAACCACATTCTTGGTCTCATAAATAACTTTGATTATTTCTCGAAGTCACAACTATGCGAAACCTACTATCCCCCGAAGGGTAACTATCCCGCGAAGGGTACTCTGTCTCCGAAGGGCTATCCCCCGAAGGGTATCTGTCTCTGTTCCCGAAGGGTAATTTGTCCCCAAAGGGCTATCCCCCGAAGGGTATACTATCCCGCGAAGGGAGGGAATCACTGCGGACATTCCCTAGCCGGCATATACTAGGTGCACCCAAACTAACAATAACTCTGTTAGTTTTAGTTAGTTCTGCTTAGAGTTACTTTCAAATCATTTCCACAATTAAATTCTTTCAACTTTATTTGACAAAAATCATTGTCACAAACAATCATTCACTTTCTCATTCTTTAATGTTAAAACTTTAACAATATATAAAAACATACTTTGAAAAAAAAAGTCAAATGTATTATCTTATACACTCAACGTAAATCATTCACCTTTAAATGCTTTGCAAGCTCATTTAAACTTTCATGTACAAAATAAACCACTTTGTATGCATTTTCTCAACGTACATCCATTTATCAACATATATGTATGTCAATCTCAATTTATACATATAGCATACTTTAAAATATTCACAAAATGCTTTGCAAGCAATATATAGTACTAGTGATTCATAATATGTATTACACTTACCTCAAATAAGCTATGTACCAAAAATCTGGAGTAGACTTTCCCTCTTAGGCGGCTTCCTCCGCCACGTGCTCTCTTGAATCTATTATATAACATAACGATCAAAATTAACAACTAAAAATACATTAGAAAAATAATACTCTAACTTTAATCTAGCCCCAAGGCTTAACTCAATCACTTACCCATCTTACATGGCCTAAACTATAATCAAATCTCAACTTTAATTTCCCAAATCAACCTTTTTCCTCTTCTAATTGGATAATCTACACCATAACAAGAGGACTATTAACTCTAAATAATATAAAGAAATTCTTTTTCCCCAATTTCCTAAAATTTCATAAATCCTAAAATTCCATCTACTCAATTTCTATTCCATGCATGCTATCACTTCCACAAAAATATCATATACTTCATCATAACTTATTTAATAAACAAGATTCAAGCATAAAAATTACCTTATTTAGCTTAATCAAAATTTTCCCTTTTCTTCCCCACCCCCCCTCTCTCTCTCTCTCTCTCTCCCTCTTGCTGGCCGGACTTGTTGCCGGCGTCCGGTGGCCGATCAGAGTTGGGTGGGTGGCCGGACTTTCCCTCTTTCTTCCTCCCCTTTCTTCTTCTTCTTCTCTCTTTTTTTTTTCTTTCTTTCTTCGCTGCTTCTTTTCTATTCTTTTGCAGAACTTTCTGCTTGTTTCCTTTGGAAAAAAATCCCACCGACAGCATTTTCTTTTCCTTTGTTTGTCTCTTTTTTTTTTTTTAACTATGGCCAAATGACCTTTTTACCCCTCACTTATATTGGGTATTACAGTTATAAAGTTTGAAACGAGTATCATAATACTTGAACTTAGTTTGAAAACTTAATTAAACTGCTTGAACTTGACTCAAAGTCAGTCAACATTAAATTGAGTCGAACAATTTATCAAGTCAAGCCAAGTTTGCTCACAATCCATCTGTTCAATTTTTTGTAGTGTCCAATGGTGTCCAATATGAAACTATGTTATATCACTATGAAACTATACAAAATTATATTGCATCAAACTACATTATACGATATAATTTTATATTAGACACAATTGGACACCAAAAAAATTGGACAAAGGATCTGATCCGGTTTGCTGATACTTATTGCATGAGTAGCATGAGTTGAAACTTTATCATTATGGTGTCATATTGTAATTAGAGAGTAATAATGCCTTCCAGAGAAAACAAATAAACTAGTAGAGCCAAACACAGCAATGATCAAGTTTGATTTGAACTTTGAAATTATTAGTATGCTTGAGATTGGTCTGAACTTTTAACAGGTTTGAAATTTAGGAATTCTAGACAAATCCCTCATGAGCAACGCAGCGGAGAAAAGAAAAAACTACTACTACAGCAATAAAGAGCCCTACGAGATTATGCAATTAACAATAATGCTTCACTGATGTACCAAAGAAGGAAATTTGTGCTTTGCAGTGCCTCTATCCACTTTGGCCAGATCCTTCAGTTTGTATGGTCCCTTAGATGCGAGATCTTGTTTACCTAACTGATAATGTCTCTGGATTGACTAGCCTTTGCTAACTGGAATTTCGGCCTCTCAGCAGGATCGTCATGGCCTTTCGTTTGTCTACTTTAAATCAGGTTGGAAGGCTACCAGAATCAAAGTTTATGACTCTGCGTCAGGCAAATCTGAACTGTGGTGGCTCTATTATTCTATCCAACGTTAACTAGATAGGATAAAAAGGACACATTATTCGCGATGTATAAGCATAAGGTTGGGAGGCAGCACTTAAAAATAAAAGGGGGACAAGTTATGATTATATTGTAGAATTGTGATGGAACTGCCCTACCATAGACTTTTCCTGAAAGTAGTTCTGATGATACAAAGTAAAATTAGAAATATGATTTTCAGGAATGTTCACTTATTTTTCCTCCTCCATTTACTTGGAATTATAAGTCCAGAGGAAATCTAGAGTGAAAAAAAATACAATAATCAAATCCATGAATATTTGTACTAATGTTGCATTTAACCACATTTGCATAGTTCTTAACATTCAAAGGAACAGTATTCACTTTTATCCCATTAGGATTTCCATTACTTGATTTAAGTACATTTTGTGACCCTGATGGGAACTCTGCCCCCATTCCCTGGTTGCAGTTATATTTTATATTTGCAGCTGACCGGTTCTGTTGTTTCTTCAAATGCAAATAGTGTTCCATCATTTTGACAAACCTAGGCTCCCCATTAGCAAGATAATCTAAGCATCACTATTATGCAATATAGCCTGAATGTGTCAATAGGATTCTTCAATATCAAAATTTCTGTATGAGCACTAAAAGGACCATAAATTCTGTCTCCAGTATTACCTCGCAGTATCCACTATTCCTAGCCAAGTTACATGCCAGCTCTGATGGCCCTTAATTCTGTTAAGGTTTACAAGGATAATCTTCTTTAGGAACACATGCAAGAAGTCACAAGAGAATGACCATAATGTATGTAGATTGGTTCAGACCCAAGAAAATTTTTTTACATCAACTGGTAATTTTGTTAAGCAATTAAAAAATTCCACAGGAAGATATACCAGAATATATTTTGCTAGTTCAAGTTTATCATTTCCCTCTTTGTAGTATGGTATGATCTATAAGTGCCAAAAAAGACAGTAGAAGACAAGGCTAAGGGAAAACAAGTAACACTAGTGATAGCCTTTTGAGATTGTGCAATTAAGAACAAGGCTTCACTGATCTGCCACATGAGTACAAAGACATATTTTTACGAGGCATTCCAGTTTCCCAATTCGATTACTGAATTGCTTCTCGATTCTTTGGAGAGCATATGAGTAGACTTCAAATGATCTAAGGTGGTCAGTCAAAGAACAAGAGGAGGAGATAATGTTTCACCCACTTTTGCCGGAAATGCTACAATTTTTTCTAAAACCACGCTATGCTCTTTTAAGAACTTCACAACATACAATTCACCTTTTGTTCCCCTGTAATTCTTCATTCTGACTAGCCTAAGGCATTGCATCTGCAAAATAATTGACCTCTCCATTATCTCTTCTCCCAAGTTATCCTGAAAAACAAAAAAAATAACCATTTAAACACCAAATTACTAAATTCATACCATGCTTTAAACAAAAATGCCACAAAGAGTAATGGATAAATAGTTTGCTCACTTCATCATCTCTGCGGTAGGAATACTCAAGGACCATAGACTCGAGAATAGGACATTTTTCAAGTAAAGCTTCAATGCCAAGTCGATCATTTTTGGTATACCCAGTCAATAGCTCTAAATGTTTCAGGTTGCTGAATGCAAAAATTTCTGAGAAGACTTCCTCTGCAACTAAAAGCTATAGACACAAAGACTCAAGTTTGAGAAATATCCAATCCATATTCAACCTGGTAATCAAACGAACACGTCTGACAAAATTATTATGGAAGTTTAGTATTTTAAGTATGGCTTGAAAAGAATGATCCATTAAAACAGAAGTGTCCTTTCTTGAAATTACAAACTAATCCTGGAAAATAACATTCTTCAAAAACAAAATCTGTCATTTCCTTTTACTGAATTGACTATTCAGAGTATGTATATCAAGGAATTAAAAGCATTACGCCAAGAAAGTTATTATGCCAAGAAAATTTTTAGGCATTTGGAACATGAGTGAACATGTCATACTTGAAGTGATGGCATATGCGCTTCCTCTTTTTGTGCACTATACATGCCTCTGTATGTAAGAAAACCTAGCAAACATTTTGTACCGTTGGATATCACAGTCACCATAATAGGTCCATTGAATTATTCAGAAGATAAAAGAGTGCACTTTTTTCCTCAAAATCTGTACATATTAACAAGATACATATAGGATTAATGCCTTCAGAAGCTTAAGAATGCATTTAACAATTATTACTCCCCTTAAGGAGGAGGAAAAAAAGAAAGAACAATAGTTCTGAACTATTCACACCAATACCAACTTCCTTGATTTTAGACAGCCTGACAAAATGAATATACGTGATATGACTAAGTAAACAAGATTATTCTTGACTAAATGAAAAAGATTATTCTAACCCAAAAGAGAAAATAACATTTGCTAAAGAAATTGTCCATTCTAATAAACAAGTGTCTCTCCCTTCCTCCCCCTCCCGCCATGCTGTCATGCATATAACTACAGACACACAATAAAACAGAAAGCTAAATACCTTCCAACGTAACTTGTCTTGACTATCTGCTGATTCCTCATCACTTTCAAGCTCTTCACACTTATCATGCATTGAATCCTGTGAATTCTCAAAGTGGAGGGAATAACACAGCAGACCACAAGCAGCAACTAATCAGCAAAAGTTTCATTTAGAAAACCATGCAGTTTACTTGTCCAAGTCAAAAAAGCTTTACACGTTGTAAATAACCTAGCAAGAGATTCCTATTGCAGCAATTTTATACATCAAAATCAAATTCTACAGCCACTTAAGATATTCAGTTCGGCTACCAAATGCCTCACTTAGAATAGTGTTATTAAATAAGCTATGATTAGTAACTCGATATATATTAGTACACACATTACAAGAATCATGCAAAAAAGCACCTTTCAGAAATGTGACTAATATAACCACAAACAATGATATCTCTTAATCTTCTTTACATTGAATTTCATTAATCATTCTTGAGAATGTAGACTTGGTTATTCAAGCATGCACTGAGGTCATTCTTGAGTATCTTGCACAAACAGTCCCAGAACTGGAAGCAAAAAAGTAACTTCATCCATTAATTAGCCAGCACCAAAAAGCACTCCCAAAGTGCCATAATAGGCATGCACTTTATAGCATGACCAAGCTTGCGAGGATGTCCAAACACAATTACGGCTCATTTCTGTTCTCCCGAGGTTGGAAGGTGTCAAGAAACCAAGATCAGTAATATTTGGGCTTTTCATGTGATTATGGCTCTGATTTTGGACACTAATTTTAGGAAGTAAAATGTCTAAGTCAAGGTTCAGGGTCAAAAACAGCAATGGAGGGAAATGTTTATAACTGAACCTTAATTGGACAACTCAACGGTACTCGTGGCAATTCTCTTAGAGAACTTATGTATGAGGTTGTAGTCTAACCACGTAGGGCAGCATACTTATGGACTCAGGCATTAGTAACAGCAGTAGAACATCACAGTCATTTCTTAAAACTAGTCCTGAAATGTTTATGGACTTTGGTGGGGTTAGCATGAGAGTGTTCCATGCCTTTATTTATTTATTTATTTTGTTTTAAGATTTTGTGGACTACATTGAGCAAATATGCTAAAATGGAACTGACACAAAAAGGAAGGATACCTCGCTTCCCCCACAACGAAGATGATATATGAAACATCTTTCTCTTCTCAAGCATAATTCATTTATTACTGACCAAAGAGGGGAGCAGGGGCTTGACTCTAAAGGCCTTGTACATTTTTCTAACTTGGTGACTATGAAACCATCTATTTCTAAATTATTTTGTAATGTAATTGGTGCAATAAGATCTACATAATTCATGATCCAAGATTTCAAAATTTCAGGTTGTTGGTAATTCTCCCGAGTCCAAATGTGCAGCACAGTTTTACCTCTGTTTTTTACAAGCTAAGATTCATAATTTGAACAGTCTAGGCACATCTCATCAGTCAAAATACCAAAAGAAAATTTTAACAAAGCAAAAGGCAATCCTATTTCCACGGCAACTCAATATCTGTGCTTTATCACCAAGTCTACGTATTCCTCTGGCAATCATGTGCAGAATTTTAAATGATATAAGGAAGACAAGTAAGTATACCTTCCAAATCCACATATTTTGCATACGTAGACATTCAACACCGTGGAGTGAGCTCACAGCCTTACTCCAGCAGGCAAAATTCTGCCAGTTCTCTCTGTTGCCAAAGTCCACACGAGCTTCAATCAACGCTGGTGTGTCTCTCAAAGTATACTTTCCCATGTAAAATGAAGAGAAGGTTATCGATTGTAAACTCAAAGCAGATATCTCAAAGGAAAATCTTCCAATTTTTAGTGGCCTAAAGTGGCTTAATTTCAATTCCTTGAGCTTTGGAGACACTATTTTCAAATTTTCGTAACCCCAAACGTTCTCAATAGACAGAATTTCAAGATTAACACATGTAGAAATCAAATTCCACACGTCCTCATCAAGTAGCATAGAGCAAAATCCATAGCCAGAGAAGTGGAACGCTTTAAGGCATGCAACTTTAGCAGGGAATTCTTCAGGACCAGGCATGCGAAACGTACAGCCATGCAACTTTAAAACCTCAACTGAACTATTGATGAGCAAGGAAAAATCAAAACAGTAGTATTTATAGCTTATTTCAGCTTCTCCAAAGTAGTATGATATGACATTATCAAATTTAAGGTCGAGTTCCTCAGCTCTGCGACTAATGACATGGCGAGTCCAAGATTCAATGCAGGATATAAGGGAAGCATTCATTCTATAGTCAAGCCTTAAACGAAATTTCTCAACAGGAGAGTCGGGAGGGCGTTTGGCGATTGCCTGACTGATCAATTCAGCAAACAGTTGGCGGGCACCAGGCACGAATCCATCAGTAAAACGGGAAAGAAAATTAGAGATGTCAAAATGGAGGGTGGGAACGAAATGCCAGAGGTTGCGCCATCTGGGAGAGATGGCGGAGGCTTGGGCGGTGGCCATGGTGGTTGGGAAGAAGGAGAGGATATGGAGGAGGATGTCCTCATGAAGGTCATCTATGGTCATATTGCTTGATTCCATCAGTAACGGATTTTGCCTTTGTTGCTCTCAGGTCAGTTTTGGTCGCACTGGCAAAAATGGAAAATGGGGTTTCGGGCAGCAAAAAATGGCGGGAAAGACTGTTAATATTCAAATTCAGAGATTTTTTTTTTCTTGCAAGGTTTTTGCATTGATATGTTGCATAGTTTAATAAGTTTTTTTTTTTAAAAAAAAAAAAAACTCGGCTCTTGTATTTAGTTTGCTTTATTTTTTAGTACAATGATGCATGAATCGATAGAGATATAGAGTTTCATATTCAACTCGATAAATTCATAGTTTAAAAAAAAAATCAGCTTTATCCGTAGCTCATAAATAGGATTTTTTTTAAATTCTTAAAATTTTAATTTTTTTTATTTGTTTATAATTAAAGTGTAAAAAGATTATATAAAATATTTATGATTACCAAAACTTAAACTAATTGTTAGAATAACTGAGACAATAAAATGCATATAGCTTTTAGCTTCAAATTTTTACTTAAAACTCAACTAATTTCTTATCCTCAACTAAAGGGTTGTTCTCAATAACTATTTTTTACTTGATTTTAACTTCTGATTTTTAAAAAATCTATTTTGTGATGTTTTCAACTATTTTTACTATATTTTTAAAAATTTTAAATTAAAATCAAGAGCAACTGATTTTTAATTTGTTTAAATCAGTTTTTATAAAAATAAGAAGCTATTAATAACAAGCCCAAAGTAATTCTACAAATTGAGTCATAATCCCGTGTTTTTGAATATTGATGTAGATACTGTACAAAAGAGATTAATATGTAACGAAGGGGGTAAATTAAACTTTGCCCCTTGAAAGTAGGGCTGATTGACACTTTGCCCCATTAAATGTAAAAGATTTACACTTTGCACCAAAAACTTTGTATTAAAGATTTTTTATTAACTACTTTGGATATAAATTATTAAATGTCTAAATTGCCCTTATAATTGCATATGTATTGACAAAAATATACCCATTAGTTACTAGAACTTACTTTTTTTTCTATTTATCCCATGCATTAT
Source organism: Mitragyna speciosa (assembly GCA_024721245.1). Taxonomy (NCBI): domain Eukaryota; kingdom Viridiplantae; phylum Streptophyta; class Magnoliopsida; order Gentianales; family Rubiaceae; genus Mitragyna; species Mitragyna speciosa. Next base: position 14,506,373 of record CM045567.1, read on the forward strand.
TTTATGCTTGTCTAAAATGCATTTACCCGTATAATTTTAAGAATAAATATTTTAATAAATACTTGTACATGCTTTTTTAACTAATTATGTAAAATACATAAAAAAATTCTTGTCGTATTATACCTTAAAAATAATATTTTAATTTGTGGCAAAAATTTTAAAATTTGTATAATAGTAATAAGATATCTTTCCTGTTATATACAAAGCAATAAAAATTTATATGCAAATTTTTGTACATGTGTGTGTGTGTGTATATATATATAGATATAAACAATAAAATGATATAATTTTAATTAATATAATATCTCATACACAAATAAAAGAATTAAAATTAACATTAACCGAGCATAATATCTTAAACATATTACATTAATATAACACATATTTTATAAACTAAAAGTAACATTATATTAGTGTATAAAAATTTGAATACAAATCTTTATTATTTTGTACATAACACGAAGGATATGTAATTAATGATATGCAAATTTTAAAATTTTGCTGCTAGTTGAAATAATATCCGTAAAGTATAATACAACGAAATTGTCTTATGTATTTTATATAGTTAGTTGAAAGGCATTACAAGTATTTTTCTAAAAATGGGAAAAAATAGGGAAAAAAAGTAACTTTTAGTATCTATGGGTATATTTGTCAATAGACATACAATTCTAATTGTCAATAGACATACAATTATAATGCAATTTAGACTTCTAATAATTTATAACAAAAGGAATTAAATAAAAAAAAATCTTTAATTCAAAGTCTTCGGTATTACCTTGCAGTATCCACAATTCCTAGCCAAGTTACATGCCAGTTCTGATGGCCCTTAATTCTGTTAAGGTTTACAAGAATCATCTTCTTTACGGACACATGCAAGAACTCACAAGAGAATGATCATAATGAATGCAGAGTGTTGAGGAACCGGGAAAATTTTTGCATCATCTAGTAATTCTGTTAAGCAATTAAAACATTCCACAGGAACATATACCAGAATATATTCTGCAAGTTCAAATTTATCAATCCCCTCTTTGTAGTACGATGTGATCTATGAGCACCAAAGAGGACAGTAGAAGACAAGGCTAAAGGAAAACAAATAACCGTAGTGATAGCCTTTTGAGCTTGCAATTAAGAACAAGGCTTCACTGCGGTGCCACTTGAGAACAAAAATATATTCCTATGTTTCATTCCAGTTTCCCAATTTTATTGCTGAATTTGCATCTCAATTCTTTTCAGAGCAGTTGACTAGACTTCAAATGATCTAAGGTGGTCGGCCAAAGAACAAGAGGAGGAGGTAATGTTTCGCCCACTTTTGCTGGAAATGCTACAATTTTTTCTAAAACCACTCTATACTCCTTTAAGAGCTTCACAACGTACAATTCACCTTTTGCTTCCCTGTAATTCTTCATCCTGACTAGCCTAAGGCATTGCATCTGAAAAATAATTGGCCTCTCCATTATCTCTTCTCCCAAGTCATCCTGAAAAAAGGAAAAAAAAAAAATCACCATTTAAACGCCCAATTACTAATTTCAAACCATGCTTTAAACAAAATGCCACAGAGTAATGGATAAATAGTTTACTCACATCACCATCCCTGCGATAGGAGTACTGAAGGACCACAGACTCGAGAAGAGGACATTTTCCAAGCAAAGCTTCGATGCCAAGTATATCATTTCTGGTATACCCAGTCAATAGCTCCAAATGTTTCAGGTTGTTGAATGCAAAAGTTTCTGAGAAGACTTCCTCTGCAACTAAAAGCTATAGACACAAAGACTCTAGTTTGAGAAACATCCAATCAATATTCAAGCTGGTAACCAAAAGAACACATCTGATAAAATTACTATAGAAGTTAAGTATTTTAAGCATGGCTTGAAAAGAATGCTCCGTTAAAACAGAAGTTTCCTTTCTTAAAATTGCAACTAATCCTGGAAATTAACATTCTTCAAAAATAAAATCTATCACTTCCTTTTACTTAATTGACCATTCCAGAGTTTGTATATGAGGGAAGAATAAATATTACGCCGAGAAAATTTTTAGGCATTTGGAACATGAGTGAACATGTCGTACATGGAGTGCATGTGAACTTCCTCTTTGGTGCATTATACATGCCTTTGTATGTAAGAAACCCCAGCAAACATTTTGTTGTTGGATGTCACAGTCAGCATAATAGGTCCATTGAATTATTTGCAACATAAAAGAGTTCACTTTTTTTCTCAACATATTAACCAGGTATATCTAGGATTAATGGCTACAGAAGCATAAGTATGAATTTAACAATTATTACTCCCCTCAAGGAGGAGGGGAAAAAAAAAAAGGGAAAGAACAATGGTTCTGAACTATTCACACCACTGCCATGAATTTAACAATTATTACTCCCCTCAAGGAGGAGGGGGGAAAAAAAAAGAAAGAACAATGGTTCTGAGCTATTCACACCACTGCCACCTTCCTTGATTTTAGACAGCCTGACAAAATGAATATACACGATATGACTAAGTAAACAAGATTATTCTTACCCAAAGGAGAAAAAAAAAACATTTGGTAAAGAAATTTTCCATTCTAATAAACAAGAGTCTTTCCCTTCCTCCCCCTCCCGCCATGTTGTCAAACACATAACTACAGATACACAATAAAACAGATAGCTAAATACCTTCCAACGTGACTTGTCTTGACTATCCACTGATTCCTCATCACTCTCAAGCTCTTCACACTTATCATGCATTGATTCCTGTGAATTCTCAAAGTGGAGGGAATCACACAGCAGACCACAAGCAACAACTAATCAGCAAAAGTTTCAGTTAAAAACCCATGCAGTTTACTTGTCCAAGTCAAAAAAGCTTTACACATTGTAAATAACCTTGCAAGAGATTCCCATTGCAGCAATTTTCATATATCATAATCAAATTCTACAGCCCCTTAAGATATTCAGTTCGGCTGCCAAATGCCTCACCCAGAATACTGTTACTAAATCGGCTAGGATTAGTAACTCGGTATATATCAGTGCACACATTACAAGAATTTTGCAAAAAAGCACCTTTCAGAAATGTGACTAACATATCCTCAAACAAAGTCGTCTCTTAATCTTTTTTACATTGAATTTCATTAATCATTCTTGAGAATGTAGACTTGGTTTTGCGAGTATGTACTGAATTCATTCTTGAGTATCTTGCACAAACAGTCCCAGAACCGGAAGCATACAAGTAACTTCATACATTAATTAGCTAGCACCAAAACGCACTCCCAAAATGCCATAATAGGCACGCAGTTTAGAGCATGACCAAGCTTGCGAGGATGTCCAAACACAATTACGGCCCATTTCTGTTTCCCCGAGGTGGAAGGTGTCAAGAAACCAAGATCAGTAATATTTGTGCTATTCATGTGATTATGGCTCTGATTCTGGACCCTAATTTTGTGAAGTAAAATGTCTAAGTCAAGGTTCAGGGTCAAAAACGGCAATGGAGGAAAATGTTAATAACTAAACCTTAATTGGACACCTCAACGGTACTCGTGGCAATTCTAGAGAATTTATGTATGAGGTTGTAGTCTAACCACGTAGGGCAGCATACTTATGCACTCAGGCATTAGAAACGGTAGGAGAACATCACAGTCATTTCTGAAAACTAGTCCTGAAATATTTATGGACTTCGGTGGGGTTAGCATGAGAGTGTTCCCTGCCTTTATTATTATTATTTTTTTAAGATTTTGTGGACTACATTGAGCAAATATGCTAACATAGAACTGACACAAGAAGCAAGCATACCCTGCTTCCCCAACAACGAAGATTATACATGAAACATCTTTCTCTTCTCAAGCAAAATTCATTTGTTTCTAACGAAACAGGGGAGGCACGGGCCTGAGTCTAAAGGCTTTGTACATTTTTCTAACTAGGTGACTATGAAACCATCTATTTCTAAATTATTTTTTAATGTAATTGGTGCAATAAGATCTAAATAATTCATGATCCAACGTTTCGAAATTTCAAGTTATTGGTAATTCTCACCAGTCCAAATTTGCAGCACAGTTTTAACTCTCTTTTTTAACAACCTAAGATTCATAATTTGAACAGTCTAGGCATATCTTATCAGTCAAAATACCAAAAGAAAATTTTAAGAAAGCAAAAGGCAATCCGATTTCCATGGCAACTCAATATCTGTGCTTTATCACTAAGTCTATGGATTCCTGTGGCAATCGTGTTCAGAATTTTAATTGATATAAGGAAGACAAGTATACCTTCCAAATCCACATATTTTGCACACTCAGACGTTCAACACCGTGGAGTGAGCTCACAACATTACTCCAGCAGGCAAAATCCTCCCAGTTCTCTCTGTTGCCAAACTCCACCCGAGCTTCAACCAATGCCAATGTATCTTTCAAAGAATAATTTCCCATGTAAAATGAAGAGAAGCTTATCGATTGTAAACTCGGAGCACGTATCTCAAAGGAAAATCTCCCAATTTTTGGTAGCCTAAAGCGGCTTAATTTCAATTCCTTGAGCTTTGGGGACAGTATTTTCAAATTATCGTAACCCCAAACATTCTCAATAGACAGAATTTCAAGATTAACACATGTAGAAACCAAATTCCACACGTCCTCATCAATTAGCATGGAGCAAAATCCATAGCCATAGAAGTGGAACTCTTTAAGGCATGCAACTTTAACAGGGAATTCTCCAGGACCAGGCATGCGAAACCTACAGCCATGCAGCTTTAAAACCTCAACTGAACTGTTGGCGAGCAAGGAAAAATCAAAACAATAGTGTTTATAGTCTATTTCAGCTTCACCAAAGTAGTATGGTATGACATTATCAAATTTAAGGTCGAGTTCTTCAGCTTTGCGACTAATGACATGGCGAGTCCAAAATTCAATGCAGGATATAATGGAAGCATTAATTCTATAGTCAAGCCTTAAACGAAATTTCTCAACAGGAGAGTCAGGAGGGCGGTTGGCGAGTGCCTGGGTGATCAATTGAGCAAACACTTGGCGGGCACCAGGCAGGAATCCGGCAGGAAAACGGGAAAGGTAATCAGAGATGTCAAAATGGAGGGTGGGAACCAAATGCCAGAGGTTGCGCCATCTGGGAGAGATGGCGGAGGCCTGGGCAGCGGCGATGGTGGTTGGGAAGAAGGAGAGGATGCGGACGAGGATGCTCTCATGAAGATCATCTATGCTAATATTTCTTGATTCCATCAGTAGCGGATCTTGCTCTCGTTGCTTTCTGGTCGGTTTTGGTCACATAAAAAATGGCGGGAAAGACGGTTAATATTCAAATTCGGAGATCCTTTTTTTCTTGCAAATTAGTTGCATTGATTTATTGCATAGTTTAAAAAGTTAAAAAGAAAGGAAAAAAAAAAACTCGGCTCTTGTATTGAGTTTACTTTATTATTAACACAATAATGCATGAATAGATGAAAATGTAGAGTTTCATATTCAACTCGATAAATTCATAGTTTTTTAAAAAAATCAAGTTTATCCATAGCTTGTAAAAATGATGATTTTTTTAAAAATTCTTAAAAATTTAATATTTTTCATTTGATTATAGTTAATGTGTAAAAAGTTTATATAAAATATCTTTGAATTCCAAAACTTAAACTCATTGTTAGAATAACTTTCATTTTTATAAATGAGACAAATAAAATGCATATAGCTTTTAGCTTCGAATTTTTACTTTTTGGCACAAAAAAACTCAACTAAATGACTGTTCTAAATAATTTTTTTCTACTTGATTTTAACTTCTTGTCGCACCCCATTTTTCGAAGGAATACGGAAAAAGGAAGAATTAATGTTGTTGTGGTGTTTATTGAAAAAAGAGTGTAAATTTTTGTAAAAATAATTTTTTAGAAAATGCTTTATGAAAGATAATTCGACAAAAATGTGACAAACAAATGCTTTATTTTGAAAACAAAAGAAAAGGGCCTAAAATGGGATTTTGAAAATGCGACGATTTTGGGCTCGAAAATAGAGTCTAAAAAGGGTTTTTAGTAAAAAGGGAATTGCCACTTGGTATCGAGTTTTGGTGTACCAAGTTACCAGAAAATATTTTGTAAAGGTAAAAAAGTTGGGAATAATTTATTTGAAAAAATGATTTTTTGAGAAAATATAAGAAAAACAAGAAAAAACCCTTTTTAAGACAACTCCAGGTCTTTGAAAAACAAGAGAAAAAGGTTTGGGAGTCACAGTTGAAGAAAGGGAAGGCAAAAACTTGCGCCTAAGGCACCCTTTCAACCTAGCCGAAACTAGTTGCGAGGTTTAGTCTAAATTTTCCTAATATAACCCTAAGAATTTATCACATTTGGATGCAACTATATGAATGCAAGTCCAGTCCTAAAAATGGATATCGTTAAGGGACAAAATATTCCATTGAGGTTTGGTCGGGATTATTGCATTAATTGCGAAACCCAATTCTAGACCTCGATGGAGTCACGAGTATAGATGCTAAATGGAGTGCAAAAGAAAAGAAAAATAACAATATAGATAGTAAGTGAACAAAGAAAGTGGGGATGCAACATAACGGGTACGAAAAACTAATAGACTCGTGACTAACCTATTCCTACTCACGGAGGGGAGTGAAGTGTGAGTGTGCGTGTGGTGCGTGTGTGGATTGTTTCTGCAGTTGTGCTAGTGTAGTCTGTGAGAGTGTGTTTGTTGATTGTGTGGATGGAATTGGTGTGTGTATTGTCTGTGAGAGAGCCGAGAAGAAAAAGAAAGTGTGTGTTGGGAGCCTGTGATTTGTGTGCAGGCTTGTGTATGTGTGTGTGGTGTGTGTGTTGTGAGGTGAAGGTGGTGCTGAGGTGAGTGAATGTGTAGGTGCCGAGAGAGAAGAGAGTGAGGTGAAGTGTGTGTCTGGTGTGTGAGCTGTGTGTTGCAAAGAGGGAAGGCTGAGAGACGGAAAGGTAGAGGTGTCTGCAAGTAGGTGTTGAGTGTGTAAAAAAAAAAATGGTCAAATACTGAACCAAAATCCCTAAAAATCTGATGAAGAATGAGTGCAAGTGAGGGTGTGATGTGATTAGAGGGTGAGGTTTGGTGGGTTAAGTAGAATTGGAGGTGTTGGAAGTATGGCTGGTGACTGCCATTGCAGAAAACAAACAACAGCAGCAACGCTGTTGCTGCTGTCCACCTTTTTTTTTTTTAAGAAAATGAAGAAAACAAAGAAAAATGAAAAAATAGAAATAAAATAAAATAAAATGAAATAAAATAAAAAAGGACTTGAACTCTTTTTAAATTATATATTAAAACAACATTATATGAAGGAAAAAAAAGAAAAATTCAATGTAACAAAATTAAAAGTTAATTCTACGTTAGAAAAATATAATTTAAAATAAATAACAAATGGTCTTAAAATAAATAAATAAATAAATAAATTATGAAAATTTCCTTTACATAAAATTTATAAAATGCACATATACAAAATTCTCATAAAGAAGATTTTAAATAAAAAGTGCGTTGGAAAAAGTGATTTAAATAAAAAATTGTAAAATTTATGAAAATTAATAAATGACGTTTAAAAAATCACAAAATTTTACACAACATTCATTATCACACAAAAGCACATATATTATAATTTTCACTCAAAAAAAATTTTTTTTTGGACTAACACATTCTTGGGAAACGTGCCCTTAATAAATAAAAAGACAAAAAATAAATAACTCCTAAATGACCTCTAAAAATTATGAGATTTTTACAGAAAATTTATGAATATACAAAATGCATATATAAAATTTTTCACTTGAAAATTCTCGTAAAAATAGTGCATTGGAAAACGTGCCGTTGAATTAAAAAATACTAAAATTTTAAATAAATAATAAATGACTCCCGAAAATCATTAAAATCATAAATAATGATAAAAATAGTAAAATTATGTATTTAGTAAATGAAATAAAATAAACTAATATTTATATGGTGAAATTACCATTTTGCCCCTGATGTGACGAATTAGTCATAACATGCACGAAAATTGTAATCGATCCCCGAAAAATAAAAATACCCCTGAAATGAAGCAACACATATATTTTGACAAAAGGTATGTCAAAATTTGGTGTCTACACTTCTGATTTTTAAAAATTTTATTTTGTGATGTTCTTAACTGTTTTTTTACTATGTTTTTGAACTTTTTAAGCTAAAATAGGAGCAACTGATTTTCAGTTTTTTTAAAATCAGCTTTTATAAAAATAAGAAGCTATTGAGAACAAGTCCTAAGTAATTCTTCAAATTGAGTCTGAATTCTGTGTTTTTGAATATTGATGCAGATATTGTACAAAAGAGATTAATATGTAATGAATGAGGTAAATTAAACTTTGCCCCCTTGAAAGTAGGGGACACTTTGCCCTATTGAATGTAAAAAATCTACACTTTGCAGTGCACAAAAAATTTTGTATTAAAGATTTGTTTATTAACTCCTTTGGATATAAATTATTAAATGTCTAAATTGCCCTTATAATTGCATATCTATTGACAAAAAATATACCCATAGTTAATAAAACTTATATTTTTTTCTCTATCTATCCCATGCATTTTTTTTATGCTTGTACAAAATAAATTTACGTGTATAATTTTAAGAATAAATATTTTAATAAATACTTGTACATGCTTTTTTAAACTAACCATATAAAATACATAAAAAATTCTTGTCGAATTATACTTTATAGATAATATTATACTTTGTGGCAAAAATTTTAAAATTCGTATAATAGTAATAAGATGTCTTTCCTGTTATGTACAAAGCAATAAGAATTTATGTGGAAATTTTTGTACACCTATATATATAAAAACAATAATATGATATAATTTTAATTAATATAATATCTCATACACAAAGAAAAGAATTAAAATTAATATTAACCTAGCACAATATCTTAAACATATGACATTAATAAAACGCATATTATATTAATTAAAAGTAACATTATATTAGTGTATAAAAATTTGAATACAAATCTTTATTGTTCTGTATGTAACACGAAGGATATGTAATTAATAATTTGCAAATTTCAAAATTTTGCCGCTAGTTGAAATAATATCTGTAAAGTATAATACAACAAAATTGTTTTATATCTTTTATATAATTAGTTAAAAGGTATTACAAGTATTTTTTTTTTAAAATGGGATAAAATGGGGAAAATTAACTTTTAGTATCTATGGGTATATTTGTCAATATACATGCAAATGCTAATAATTTATAATAAAAGGAATTAAATAAAAAAATCTTTAATTCAAAATCTTCGGTATTACATTGCAGTATCAACCATTCCTAGCCAAGTTACATGCCAGTTCTGATGGCCCTTAATTCTGTTAACGTTTACAAGAATCATCTTCTTTATGAACACATGAAAGAACTCACAAGAGAATGATCATAATGAATGCAGAGTGGTTAGGACCCGGGAAAGTTTTTGCATCAACTAGTAATTCTGTTAAGCAATTAAAACGTTCTACAGGAACATATACCAGAATATATTCTGCAAGTTCAAATTTATCAATCCGCTCTTTGTAGTATGATATGATCTATGAGCACCAAAGAGGACAGTAGAAGACAAGGCTAAAGGAAAACAAATAACAGTAGTGATTAGCCTTTTGAGGTTGCAATTAAGAACAAGGCTTCACTGCTGCGCCACTTTATATTCTTATGTTTCGTTCTTGTTTCCCAATTTGATTGCTGAATTTGCTACTCGATTCTTTTGAGAGCAGGTGACTAGACTTCAAATGATCTAAGGTGGTCGGCCAAAGAACAAGAGGAGGAGGTAATGTTTTACCCACTTTTGCAGGAAATGCTACAATTTTTTCTAAAACCACTCTATACTCCTTTAAGAGCTTCACAACGTACAGTTCCCCTTTTGCTCCCCTGTAATTCTTCATCCTGACTAGCCTAAGGCATTGCATCTGAAAAATAATTGGCCTCTCCATTATCTCTTCTCCCAAGTTATCCTGAAAAAGGGAAAAAAATCACCATTTAAACACCAAATTACTAATTTCAAACCATGCTTTAAACAAAATGCCACAGAGTAATGGATAAATAGTTTACTCACATCACCATCCCTGCGATAGGAGTACTGAAGGACCACAGACTCGAGAAGAGGACATTTTCCAAGCAAAGCTTCGATGCCAAGTATATCATTTCTGGTATACCCAGTCAATAGCTCCAAATGTTTCAGGTTGTTGAATGCAAAAGTTTCTGAGAAGACTTCCTCTGCAACTAAAAGCTATAGACACAAAGACTCTAGTTTGAGAAACATCCAATCAATATTCAAGCTGGTAACCAAAAGAACACATCTGATAAAATTATTATAGAAGTTAAGTATTTTAAGCATGGCTTGAAAAGAATGCTCCGTTAAAACTGAAGTTTCCTTTCTTAAAATTGCAACTAATCCTGGAAATTAACATTCTTCAAAAATAAAATCTATCACTTCCTTTTACTTAATTGACCATTCCAGAGTTTGTATATGAGGGAAGAATAATTATTACGCCGAGAAAATTTTTAGGCATTTGGAACATGAGTGAACATGTCGTGCATGGAGTGCATGAGCACTTCCTCTTTGGTGTACTATACATGCCTTTGTATGTAAGAAACCCCAGCAAACATTTTGTTGGATATCACAGTCACCATAATAGGTCCATTGAATTATTCACAAGATAAAAGAGTGCACTTTTTTGCTCAACATATTAACAAGATATATCTAGTGTTAATGGCAATGCATTTAACAATTATTACTTCCCTCGAGGAGGAGCTGGGGGAAAAAAAAGAAAGAAAGAACGATAGTGCTGAACTATTCACACCACTACCACCTTCCTTGATTTTAGACAGCTTGACAAAATGAATATACGTGATATGACTAAGTAAACAAGATTATTCTTACCCAAAAAGAGAAAAAAAAAAAAAAAACACTTGGTAAAGATATTGTCCATTCTAATAAACAAGCGTCTTTCCCTTCCTACCCCACCCGCCATGCTACATAACTACAGACACACAATAAAACAGAAAGCTAAATACCTTCCAACGTGACTTGTCTTGACTATCCACTGATTCCTCATCACTCTCAAGCTCTTCTCACTTATCATGCACTGATTCCTGTGAATTCTCAAAGTGAAGGGAATCACACAGCAGACCATAAGCAACAACTAATCAGCAAAAGTTTCATTTTAAAAACCATACAGTTTACTTGTCCAACTCAAAAAAGCTTTACCCATTGTAAATAACCTTGCAAGAGATTCCCAATGCAGCAATTTTCATATATCACAATCAAATTCTACAGCCACTTAAGATATTCAGTTCGGCTGCCAAATACCTCACCAAGAATACCGTTACTAAATCGGCTAGGATTAGTAATTCGGTATATATCAGTGCATACATTACAAGAATCTTGTGAAAAAGCACCTTTCAGAAATGTGACTAATATATCCACAAACAAAGTCATCTCTTAATCTTTTTTACATTGAATTTCATTAATCATGCTTGAGAATGTAGACTTCGTTATGCAAGCATGTACTGAGTTCAATATTGAGTATCTTGCACAAACAGTCCCAGAACTGGAAGCTTACAAGTAACTTCATCCATTAATTAGCCAGAACCAATACGCACTCCCAAAATACCATAATAGGCATGCAGTTTATAGCATGACCAAGCTTGCAAGGATGTCCAAACACAATTACGGCTTATTTCTGTTTCCCCAAGGTTGGAAGGTGTCAAGAAACCAAGATCAGTAATATTTGTGCTATTCATGTGATTAAGGCTCTGATTCTGGACACTAAAATTAGGAAGTAAAATGTCTAAGTGAAGGTTCAGGGTCAAAAACAGCAATGGAGGAAAATGTTTATAACTGAACCTTAATTGGACGCCTTAACGGTACTCATCTATGTTTTCAGACTCGGACCGGGTATCGACCCGGCTGAGCTCAGGAGTCAGGGGTCAATGGGTTCGACTAGGGGTCGATTCGGGGTCGAACCGGATGACGTCATAAATATTATATATATATATATATATATATATAACACATATATACACTTACTAATTTTTTTCTTAATTTTAGTTGTTAGTCCAAAAAACTATAGCCAAAATACCCTCAATAACCATTCTAATATCTTGCTATTAATAGTTAAAAAAGCATTGAATTGAAAAAATTAGCAATAAATATAATGGACTCAAATTATTCACTTTTTAATATAATTAGTATAAAGAAGTAGAAGTGAGGCACCACTAATATTTTGTAATTGGTCAAAGAAGTTGGTTGCCTTTTGACCGATAATTGGGCCAAGCAAATAAAAATCATGTACTGATTTAGCATTGATGTTCATTTGTTGGATGTATGTCAATGGGCCCATATCATTGTCAAAACTCAAAGACAAATAATTGTTAGAATCCATTTTTTTCAAACAATGAATATAGAAGCCCACAAACATGTATAAGGACCTATATCTAATGAAGTGTGGAGCACTAATGTGGCTAGATTTGAAAAAAAAAAAAAAAACAAACTGGGCGGTTTCCGGTTTTCGGTTTTGCCCGGTCAAACCCGGTTTTTGACCAAGTTTGACCGGGTTTTAAAAAATCGAGTTTTTATTCTAACTCAGACCGGACACTTGACCGGTTCTCGGTTCGACCGGCCGGTCCGGTCCGAGTTTAAAAACACAGGTACTCATGGCAATTCTCTTTGAGAACTTTTGTATGAGGTTATAGTCTAACCACGTAGGGCAGCTTACTTATGCAGGTGGGATTAGCATGGGAGTGTTCCGTGCATTTAATTTTTTTTTAAGATTTTGTGGACTACATTAAGCAAATATGCTAACATAGAACTGACACAGGAAGCAAGCATACCCTGCTTCTCCAACAACGAATATTATATATGAAACATCTTTCTCTTCTCAAGCAAAATTCATTTATTTCTAACCAAACACGGTACGCAGGGGCCTGACTCCAAAGGCCTTGTACACTTTTCTAACTAGGTGACTATGAAACCATCTATTTCTAAATTTTTGTAATGTATTTGGTGCAATAAGATCTAAATAATTCATGATCCAAGGTTTCGAAATTTCACATTGTTGGCAATTCTCATCGGTCCAAATATGCAGCACAGTTTTAACTCCGTTTTTAACAAGCTAAGATTCATAATTTGAACAGTCTAGGCATATCTTATCAGTCAAAATACCAAAAGAAAATTTTAAGAAAGCAAAAGGCAATCCGATTTCCACCGCAACTCAATATCGGTGCTTTATCACAAAGTCTATCCTGTGGCAATCATGTACAGAATTTTAAATGATATGAGGAAGACAAGTAAGAATACCTTCCAAATCCACATATTTTGCACACTTAGACGTACAACACCGCAGAGTGACCTCACAACATTACTCCAGCAGGCAAAATCCTCCCAGTTCTCTCTGTTGCCAAACTCCACCCGAGCTTCAACCAATGCCAATGTATCTTTCAAAGTATAATTTCCCATGTAAAATGAAGAGAAGCTTTTCGATTGTAAACTCGGAGCACATATCTCGAAGGTAAATCTCCCAATTTTTGGTAGCCTAAAGAGGCTTAATTTCAATTCCTTGAGCTTTGGGGACACTATATTCAAATTTTCGTAACCCCAAACGTTCTTAATAGACAGAATTTCAAGATTAACACATGTAGAAATCAAATTGCACACGTCCTCATCAATTACTAAAATGCAAATTCCATCGCCATAGAAGTGGAACGCTTTAAGGCAGGCAACTCTAGTAGGGAGCTCTTCAGGAGCAGGCATGCGAAACGTACAACCATGCAACTTTAAAACCTCAACTGAACTATCGACGAGCAAGGAAAAATCAAAACAATAGTTTTTATAGTCTTGTTCAGCTTCACCAACGTAGTATGGTATGGTATGACATTATCAAATATAAGGTCGAGTTCTTCAGCTTTGTGACTGATGACATAGCGAGTCCAAGATCCGATGCAGGATATAATGGAAGCATTAACTCTATAGTCGAGCCTTAGGCGAAATTTCTCAACAGGAGGGGCGGGAGGGCGGTTGGAGAGTGCCTGACTGATCAATTCAGCAAACAGTTGGCGGGCACCAGGCTGGAATCCTGCAGGAAAACGGGAAAGGAACTCAGAGATGTCAAAATGGAGGGTGCGCAAGGAATGCCAGAGGTTGCGCCATCTGGGAGAGATGGCGGAGGCTTGAGCGGCGGCGATGGTGGTTGGGAAGAAGGAGAGGATGCGGAGGAGGAGGTTCTCATCATCTATGGTAGCATTGCTTGATTGCATCAGTAACGGAATTTTACTAGGCTTTGCTCTCTTTGCTCTCTTTGCTCTCAGGTCACGTTGGCAAAATGGAAAAAGCGGTTTTGGGCAGCAATATATGGCGGGAAGATGGTTAATCTCATGGCCATTAAAGGTTCATGACAATTACATCTAGCTTCCCTCACATTTGAGAAATTGCACTTCTCTCCCTCATAATATAAAGTGACTAAAATAGCCTTGTTAAAGTTATTATCTTATATACATACCTAAAAAACGAAATGAATAATAAATGACTCCTTTATTTTGTTTGCCAATACTACTCACAAAAATTTTCCAAACCATCTCTACAAATTTTTAGTGCATTCACCAGATGTGCTAGAACTTTTTATCTTTTTACTTTCTTTCTGGGGACTAATTGTAGAGCGTTTGATGAAGGCCCTGTGTCTTTTTCTTTTTTTGTTTTAAAGATGACTTTTAATTTTACCTTTGTTTTTAGAAAATGTGGCTTTAACTCATAGAATAAATGTGCTAAAGTTAATTTTTTTATTCTTTTGTTTAGGGATTACTTTAGTCCATTCATTGAATGCACTAAAGCTATTACATAAAAAATGAGAAGAAAAATAAAAGGTCACTTCTATGCTGTTGGCCAATATTATTTACTAAAATTGTCCAAATTCTTGCATACAATTACACATTTTTAAAAATAGTTTTGATAATTTACTAATTGTTAAATAATACTTTGATTTTACTATGAAATTGCCAAGTGTACTTTGAGATATTCATGTGCTTTTCTTTGATTACATCACCCAAATGAAATCCTAAACTATTATTCAGTGGAGATACATGTAATTTTTTAAATGTGAGAAGAGCTAGCTATAATTATTGTAAATCTCAAAGGAGGTTTATGAAATTATTGCTTGATCTATTGCATAGTTTTACATTAAAAAAAAAAATACACAGCTCTTGTGTTGTGTTATTTGATTTAGTACAGTAATACGCATATCAATGAAAATATAGAGTTTTATATTAAAATCAATGAATTCATATTTTTATTGAAGTCAAGTTTATGTAAAACTTGTAAATATGATAAAATTCTTAATAAAATTATTGAAACTTTAATTTTCTATTTGATTATAAGTAATAGGTAAAAAGATCATATAATCTGTGAACTTCCAAAGCTAAACAAATTATTAAAATAATTTCAATCTTGATAGGTGAGATAATAAAATGCATATGGCTTCTAACTTAGAGTATTACTTTTTGACCTAATAAACACCATCAACTAAATATAATTTCAATTTAAAACTGAGCTTTGTATTTCTTTTAACATTGATGTAGACAGTACACATTAGTGCATATATTGTACAAAAAAATTAGTACATAATATATATTCTAAATGCACTTTGATGTGCTTGGTACAAAAGAGATGGCAACAAGTCCCAAGACCCAATAGTACTCATGCCCAAATTTTACTTTTGGATGGGATGGATATCAAAAAAATGGGATTGAAACTAATTGGGTGTATATCCAATAATATCCATCCAAATATGGGTATAAATGGGACTTACTTAGGACTCCCATAGATATGATAGTCCATTATTTAAACATTATTTAAATGGTTCAAAATTACAAGTTTAAATATTTGATAGTCAAATATTATCTAAATGATTCAAAATTGTAAATATATTCAATAATTTATTTATTTTGCTACCAAAAGTAATTACTATTGGATATTTCGACGATATCAAAATAAGTTTAAACCTATTTTAGTCTTGCCTATGTTGATCACATCATCAATATTAGACTATTTGGATATAGTTCATACTTTATAGTATCAATTAAGTCCTGCTCAAATCCCGCCTATCCTACCCATTTGCTAGCTCTAAATACAATTGTATAGAAATTAGTGTACACTACATAGTAACAATTTTAAATTTTAAAAAATTCAATTTTTGGCCAAATCTTAGTCATTAATTGTCCCAAATGATCAATATTAGACTACGGTAGGGTAGAGAATATTTCATGTGGAGCGATGCAACACATAGAGATTAAGAGAACACCACTAGAAAAGGTACTTTGCAGACGATATTGAGCCAGGGGCGCAAACTGAATTAGATACTAAGGAGGTGTTTGGTTTAAGGAAATCAAGGAAAGAAATGGGTATCATAAGCAATGACATCCATTGTTGATATTTGTTAAACAACTATCACTATCATTCAATGATTCTTTCCAAAATACTATTCTATCAAACACATTAACCCTTACGATTAAGGGCAAAAACACACCCACTAAAAAAATACATATCTTTTGAGTTACCCACCCTAATATACTATTCCTCTCTCTCTCTCTCTCTCTCTCTCTCTCTCTCTCTCTCTCTCTCTCTCTCTTCTTTTGATTTTGAATATTTTTTATTAGTACTTTATTTGAAAGTCATTCTAGTGTACCAAACAAGTATTCTTATAATGATACCCATTTCATTATTAAACCAAGCATGTTGGGGGGAATCATCAAAACCCATACTCATAACAGGGTTAATGATACTCATAGTGATAGTAATTAAGGAATTTGAACCAAACGGTCCCTAAATAATATCTTCAAACGATTAACAACAGAGACTCTGTTTATTCAATCATAATCATTTGACCCTTTGTCCAACGATGTCTACCTACCAAGTGGAGTTGGCATAGAGTGAAAAAATATTAAATGCATCATGTACATGGTCACATGGTGCACTAAACTTAATCATTTATTGTCACGTGGTAATGATTGACTACACTTCATAATATTTGGTGATATATGATCTTGCCCTTTCGCTCCTCCTCCCCAACTAGTTGAGTGGCTCGTGCGGTGCACCTAATACTTACTCGCGTAAAGTGCTGCAGATGCTGAATGTTTTTGGAAAATATAATTGGTCTTTCTTTTGCTAAAAAATTGCATATATTCAGGTAAAAAAATAGCAATAATTAATTTGATTTATGTGACTTTTTTTTTGTAATATCTGATAAATATCTTTTGAAGTATCCAAACTACTTAATTTTATCTTGTATTGAACTTATCATATCTTATTAAGTGTTTAAGGTTATGAGATGATTTGTATAAGGTAAGAGGGACCGCAATAAATAAATAAAAATTGTAGGCTAAAGGTATATTTTTCATTTTCAAAACCAATTAAAGAAATTTTAGTATATTTTGGTTGATGTTTTTAGATTACATTATCAAAATGGGTTCTCTTGTTATAAAAAAAATTAACATAGGTGGTATAAGTGTAATTTCCAAAACCAAAGGGGAGGTAAGTGAAATTATGACAATTCTCAGGGGAAGTATGTAAAATTATTCCTTTTAGTATTCAATGTGAAACTTGGATAACATTTTAATTCAAAACCAAACAGGGACAAGCCTGGTGCACCCGTCTTGGGTGATTTATGTGCCTGAAAGTAATAGATCAATTAAGGTTGTGAAATTTTCATATCAAAATAAAAAATATAAAAAAGGTAACAGCAAAAGATTATAATTAAGCAATGAATTTTAAATTTGAAATTAATTTTTTTTCCTAATCTCATTTATTTAGAGAGCTGGCGCTTGCAATGGAAATTCAATTGCCCCCCAAAAATTATCTTAGCAGGAGAAATAATCAGAGAAGCTGGAAACCTTCAAATTACATCAAGGCCAGAATTAAATTGGGGCTAAACCTCCACTTGCATATTTCAATATAATAATTAAAAAAACCACACACACACACACCAAAAAAAAAAAAAAAAAAAAAGAAGACAGCCAAAAGCGTAACGGTTTTCCAACTTAAAACTAGCACTGAAGACAAGATTTTATGTAAAAAAATCATAATCTTTTTAAAGGGAAACAACCCATGATAATTTGATCCTTTAGAAAGCAAATAGATTTTACAAGGGATGTTTGGATAATTTCATTTTAAGAATAGTGATTAATGATTCTAATCAAGGGATAAAAATCTTATTGCAGTTAAAATACAAATTGCTCCTTTTTTTTTTTTTTGATTTATCAAGCATATCAGTGGTCATTTCAAATGCAGTCTGTTACACATTTGAATAAAAATTTTAAAACGTTCTTTTTTTTTTAATTTTAACAGTCGAGATTGAGCCACGTCAATCAAGTTGAAATAATGTACTTCTAAATAATTGCCCTACAAATTCTATATCTATAAATAAATCATGTAATGAAAGAGATTCTTATTTGTACAAATGATACTTCCGAGTTCTAACTTGGAAGAAGCCGCGAGTTGTAAGGGATAAAGACATGATGAGCGTCGGAGTCCGATTAGCAAATTGAAACAGCATAAGTAAATAGAAAGGATAGATTGTTCTTCTTTAAAAAGCTTAAATTACAAGGTGAATCCCATATGATATGCTTACCAAAATGATGAAAGAAACCGTCACAAAAATGAACAATTATTTCAAAGAAACCGTTACAAAAGTTTATATGGTGAATCTTATTTTTTTTTCTCATCCAATAAAATAGTATCTCACTTTCCTTGAACGAGATATCTTAGCTACTAATGCTAAATACATCGCACAAAAAAAAAAAAAAACACATAATCCTTGATGAAATGTTAACCATGCTTTATTATAGGCCCCAATTTCCTTATTTTTGCATTTACAGATTCTGCATTAGAAACAAAAGAAACATTTTCTTAGTGGGGATAAATCTTGTTAAAATTACACTAATGCCCCTTAAAATTTAATCATATTTTCTATTACCCCTTAACAATAATTTATTTCATTTTGCCCATTGAGCATTGTTTTACATGGCAAAATAAGTAGTATGTTATTCCCTTTTCTCCTTTTCCCCCTTGTTCTTCTTTGGCAACCCTCTTCCCTCATTCTTTTTAATCTCCATCTCACCTTCTCCCTACTCCCTAAACCTCCATTTCTCACATGACTACCCCCAAGTGCTCCATCACCGTGCTAGTTCCATGTTGTCGTCACTCCCTCTCATTTTTCAAACGGGGAGTCATGAGGGAGGAAAATGAAGCGTAAGGAGATGAAACACATAAACCAAACATAATAAATAGGAAAAAAAAAAGATGTTTAAAAATAATTGCTCTACTTTGAAGTCACAACTAATGTGGATGTCAGGCTAACAATTTCTCAATTACATTTAATGCTAGAAGTAAATAGATGATCATATTAGAATATCGTAAATGGTTGAGGAAGCAAATAACATAATATATATTTTTAGGGGACAACGTGCAACATTAGATTGAAGAAGCCCTAACGTAATATATCATTCTCATTTTGCACCATAAGTAAGGATAAAATTAATAATTATAGGAAAATTTTATAGCACTATTACAATATGGTATCGTTTGTAAAATATACAAGTATAGCCTTTTATTCTTTAGCCACTTAAGCATTTTTATTAGTAAACATTTTCAACATTTCTATAATTTGATGGATCGGCATTTGGGCTCTGTATTTTCTCTACTTTGAATTCAAACAAACTTATTCGACAAGTAGCGCTCTTCTCGTATGTAGTTGAGTTCACTTCTTGAAACTTTCAAACCCTAACCAACTTCTTCTTCACCACAATTAACACCAAAGATGATCCAAGCAATAACCCTGGAAAACAACACCAATGGAGACGAGATCTGCTAAGAGAAAAAAGCTTTTAGTTAATGCCATACCTGAATCCTCAGAAGGTCACGAAGACCGGATCAGTGATCTCCCAGATGCAGTTCTTCATCACATTCTTTTCCTTTTACCCATCAGATCAATTGCACAAACCAGCATTCTTTCCAGGCGATGGAGACAAATATGGTACACGTTCCCTGATCTTGATTTCACCAGCATTGGTGTGCTTGCGGATGCTTCTAGTAATACTGATTCAAATGCTCGAAAAAGGTTACATTCTTTGCTTGCCAAGGGGGCTGAATTCATTAATCAGGTTTTAGCTATTCGTGATCATAAGGATTCTGACATAAGGGTTCTTCGATTTCGTGCTTGTTTGAGCTTTTCTCGCCTGAATGGCCTGATCAGAAGAGCAATAAGGTTTAATGTTCAAGAACTTGATATTGAGGTTACCACGAATGATTACTTCAATTTCCCACGTAGTGTCATAATTAGTGAATCATTAAAGGTTTTTAGGTTAAAATCGCGATACCCTGGTTTTCGATTGCCTCCTGCCACGATTCTCAAGGGTGGATTTCGATCATTATGCTCATTGTCACTTTCTCGTGTCATATTATACGATCAACCCTCCCTTCTTAATTTGTTTTCGGGTGCATCGTTCCCTTTGCTTAAGAAATTGAGTTTAGAAGTTTGCATTGGACTAAAACATCTTAATGTTAGTTGTCGAGGCCTCGAAGAATTAGCCATAGAGAATTGTTTTCAGCTAGAGGATTTGGAGATTTATTGCCCAAAACTTTTGAATTTACGCGTTGTATGTTGTTTTGATGCTTATAGCAATAGTAGTTGGCTCAAGATTGATGCTCCCAGTCTCGAAAAGATCTTCTGGTCGTATAATACTATCACTGAGAACTGTTCAGTGAAGCACTTGACTTCCCTCCATGAGGCGCTTGTTGGTTTTTTTGTGCTTCATGAGGATCTCAGTGCAGCAAAGCTTCGGAGTGTTTCAAATTTTCTTTCTGGCCTTTCTCATTGCCACACTCTTACAGTCGAAAGTCCATGTATTGAGGTAATTAATTTCCATTTTGTCATGAGATGCAACTATTTTGCCACATATTGTGCGTACGACATTCGACTCGAATGATATAATAGTTTATAATTTGGACTATACTCTTGCAAAGTTTTCCTATTTCTTAAGATGAAATTTCCACTTAAAAGCAACAGGTGGACTCTTCAAGTCCTTTAAGGGCAGATTCAAATCTATATCCATTGTTTTATATTTAATTCTGTCAAAAATACGTAGTTTTACATTAAATATAATTAGACATTAAAAAAATTAGATAGACAATTTGAATTTTTAAGGCTACAATGCACACAAGTAAATTTGATATGTAGGCAACCTAATTGAAAATTTTTTTTCTTAGGTAGATGGCCGTGTTGCCACCATCAATTGTTCTACACAATTAAAGATGGAAGGATAACTGTTCGGACCTTAATTTCAGCCATCTTTATCTCTAACTTTTGTTGAGGGGACAAGTTTTTAGGCTGAATCCATCTTTAAACTTGAGCTCCTGAATAGTTGCAATATGCTTTATCTGAAAGGGAATGATTTGAATTTTACTCGACGTAAATTTCCTTGTGTATGCCAAGACAGTTTTGAGTTTTCCTTCTGTTCAAACTTTCACTCCTGCAGAAACTTCTTACTTTGGCTGCAGATTTTGTCGAAGAACTATCACTTTGGAGGTGTTTTCCAGCATCCATTTAGTAGCCTAAAATCCATGGAATTGCGAACCGGTTTCAACAAACATAACCTTCCAGGATTGGCAGGTTTATTCCGCAATTCGCCCACTGTTCAAACTCTCATAATGAAAATTGACAATGTTCACAGTGCTGAAAGAAGAGTAAGTCTTGATTCCGAAATTTTTAACTCCACAACCCCTCTTCGTATATGATGTTGTATTAATTAAAGAATTTACTCTTGCTTCAATTCTAGAAATGGAATAGGGACCTGTGGGAATCCTCTAGTTCTGGGGAAGAAAGATACTGGGAATCCCAAAGTCAAGCCATGAACTCCTTCCTCCATCACTTAAAGGTGGTAAAGATTCATGGGTTTTCGGAATGTGAGAATGATATTAGCCTGGTGAAGTTTTTGCTCAAGCATGGAAAGGTTTTGCAAGAAATGTTTCTATGCGCAGGACTCTCCAAGCCAAGAAATTCACTTGAGAGGGACAAAATCAAGTCACAAATAATGGGCTTTTCTCGTGCTTCCTCTAAGGCTAAGATTTTATTTCAGTAGGCTATCTACTGCATATGTCTCCATGATAATCATGATAATCATTGATTGAAGGTTGATCAGCCCACTGAATCTTCTCAATTTTTGTGCATGGGTAATCGATCGTGTCTCAGATGAAATGGTTAATGTTTGAGTGATGCATAAGTCCTTGACTAATGTCCTAGCCTAGCAACTTGATACAATCTGAACTACTATCCTAAAATGTCAAAAAGGTTGTTGTTAGGAGTTTATCCTCTCTGGTCTTTTATGCCTGTCAAACTAAATGCATATCCAAATGTGTGAATTGGGGCATTTCAAGGCATTTGAAACCGGCAATTTTTGGTTGGGATGCTAGACTTGTGGATTTAGAAAGGTATAGTTCCTTTTCTCAAAAAAAAAAAAAGAAAGGTATAGTTCCTCTTATCTGAAGCCCAAATTTTCACACAGTGTCCTCCAATTAAGACCAAATTCCAATTGATACCAAACTCCTTGGCGGAGATTGTTTGTGGAGGATTTCCCTTTAGAGAATATATTTAGTTGCTTAGTAGGAATTCCTAAAGTATTGATGTTGTAATTGGAATAATATACACAGTTTCCTGGAGAATGCAAAATCTTGTTTTTGCTATTTCATATGGATGAATTTCAAACTTGGCAAACTCCTATCAATCTTCCTATAAGGGCAATAACAACTATACATATCCAACAATTATAGGAAACTGGTAGTCCAGATTGGACTGTAAATCAAAATTTCAAAAAATTTGCGGCTCAATAATAAAGCGAATCAAATTTTCAAAAATTTGCGACTCAACACTAAGGCAATGAACTGTACATTAAAAAAAATATGTATTTTGTGTGAGTTTCATTTCAAATCCTCTGTCCCCTAATTAGCTTTTGTGTATTCCTGCCTAGTTTTTCTATTGCTGCCACGTGTATTTTGAAATAACGCGATAATAAAGTTGATTTACAAATTTATTCGTTCTTCAAGTAAGCCAACCAATAACTCAAAAGTCATTTATAATAAATCAAAGAATTTTATTTTTTATGGATAAACCAAAAGGGTAACAATTTTCCTTTCGGTTTACCTCCAAAGAAGATTAAAAAAAAATTTTTGCTACCGCATATGAATTTGAGCACAAGTAGTCTTCTCTTCATGTACACTAGTATTCCTACCGCATATGAATTCCAATGAATAAAGGTAATTTCTAATAAAATAAGACAGATCATGAATCAAATATATTTTTAAGAACATATGAAATAAAAAAAATGTTTGCCATACAAACAAGAGTTCCCATTGACATCGTTCCATATTTACAACAAAACTTTTTTTCTACTTTATTTGGATAAACCAAAAGGATCCTTTTCGTTTATCCAAAGAAAATAAAAAAATATTGATTTATCGGTTATATATAATTTGAATTATCGGTTAGTTTACTTGAAGAACGAGTAAATTTGTCGATTAACTTTGTTATGGGATTATTTCAGAGATACATGTGGCAGCAGTAGAAAGACAGGGATAGGGGATAGAGACTAATTAGAGGACAAAGGATTTGAAACGTGTGAGTTTGTACATACTTTATGCGAGTTAGTATACATATTTTTCCATGTTTAATAAGTGTTAGAACAATTGATTAAAAATAGTTCATTACAAATCCTATTGTCTCATATGCTAGTGGTACAACATTTTTGACCTGATTCATTAAGAAAAAAGACATTAGCTGCATTTTTTGTATGCTATGCGGTGAATTAAAACTAATCACTATCAAGTCATGACACCGAGTCATCCCTTACCTAGTGAGCAATAAACAAAAGATGACTAACCAATTTTACTTAGCAGTAACTTATTCTAGTACTACATGGTGCATATGATCCACCCAATACTCTCTTCACCAAGCTAGTTTCTGTGTGCAAGACTAATAAGCCATCACTAATAGCATGTAGTAGACCTTATAAAAGTCCTGTGCTCAGAATAGTTTGTAGACAAAAACGAAGGAGTGGGCCACACCTAAGCCCATGAGTTGAACTTTTTTAAATAAGAATTCATATGACCCAATGATGTAATAAGCCTAGTAATAAATTGAATCTTTTCTAATAGCTGTTCGATTCAAATTCTTCAATCACTATCATTATGAATATTATTAACCGTACTATAAATATGAGTTTTGATGATTTTCCTTGATATGTTTGGCTCGCAAATAAATAGGTATAATTAGAAAACTACTTGTTTAGTTTGCTTATGATGATGAATGATTTTTAAGTAAGTTTTAAATTTGTTAAATTTTTTTTCTAGTAGACACACACACTTCTTATTTTGTATTTTTTTAAAAGAAAATTTCTAAAAGAGCTTCTTCAATTTTGTATAAAGCCATACTCTAATTTGAGTTTTTCTGCAAATGGTAACATAAAAAATAAAAAAGAAAAATTCATTTTTATATTGGGTTTTTGCCCCTTAATCAAAAGGATTAATGAGTTTAATTGAATAGTATTTTGGAAGAATCATAGAGATTCTAGTTAATCACTTTCTTTTCAATTGAAGGATAGTAATAGTTTTTCTTCAAATATCAATAATAGGTGTCACTAATATGGACATCCGTTTCCCTCCTTGATTCTCCTAAACAAAACACCCCTTAGTTTATTTGATTGTATCATCGGGCAGTCATCATACAAAGAGGGAAAGGCAATGCCCTTCTAACAAGTTAGGTTTCAAAAGTCTAGCCTAATGAAGTAAATGAACATTAATACAGCTAGCGCATTTATGTGAAGTCATATAAAATTTGCAGAAACTCATATAACCATATTGGGGAAATATGTACTAAGGTAGAAAGTTTAACTACTTTTTAAAAAAAAAATTAACCTAATGTGGTTAAATAATTAAGTTGTCTGCAACGATAATATACTTTCTCTCCACATACAGGTACACAACTCACATTTAAATTGCCTACAATCAATACATATTTAGGAACAACTTCACAAAGAAGGTCGGCTTATAGATCAAATTGTAAAACTTCTGATTCCAATAAACAGCGTAGTATCCGTGCCTATTGATAGAATTTGAATAGTTACTAACCTGTGGCAAACTAAATTCATGTTGGAAACTGAAGAAAGCACAGTTCTGTCAGAATAAATAAGAAATTTAAGAACAAAAACAAAACACAAACAAAAAATAATTATGTCATGCAAAAGTTATGAAGGACTAAAGCGAAGCAATTTGTTAAAAATAATGATAAAAAGGAGTATTTTTTAAGAAGCATGAAACAAAGTAATGAATGATAAAAGAATAAATATAGAGTTTTTGAGTCTAAAAATAAGAGAAGAGGAAGAGGGACAAAAAAATTGAGACAACATGGAGCCGCCTTGAGATAGTAAAAAGATAAGGAGTCACTATACAATTGGCCTAGAAAATGGTATGATTGTTTAGAAAATTAAAATGGGCCTTCTTAGAGTGATCCAATGTTTAGATTCATCATCCGTCAAGCCGTTGCTCTAACGTCAAATGTACCGAAGTCCTAGAATTTGCAACATAGATTAGTATTTTTGGGAACGAGTCTATTTAGAGTTTTACGACTTCACCCAGGGTTGGAGATTCAAATCTCATCAATACTAATTTCCCTTCTTTCATTGTAATAGTGTAGAATTGAAAAAAAAAAGTATTTTTAAAATGAATATTCAACAAACATTAATATTATTAGAGAAATCATTTTTTTTAAATCAACTTAAGAATGTTTGTCTTTCAATTTTCCAATGAATATTCATCTCCAAAAAGGTTAAGCCAATCGGCCAAGTATCTTAAACACATGAGAGTGACCTGAATACTCAAATATTGAACCAACTCAAGCCAGTTGAGTTGGCCACTGGGCAGGAGTTGGAGTCTCACATGAGTTAGAGGTGGAGAATCCAAAAATCTCAAATCACATATTCTCCTCTCCAATTTTTTTCCCCTCCTCTAGTTTCTTTATCCCATTGTCAGAGAATGTTGGCGTTTCACCTCGCATTATGTGATGCAAATTTTTATATATGTTGTGATATATGGGATTTTCGGTCAAAGAAATTTGAAATACTGCCAAATGACGCTTTCTTTTGTCCACTAGGAGATGAAAGCAAGAGTACATCGGAATTACTATAATGGATCGTGCCCATAAGGCCGGCCTTCAATACGCAATCCAAAGTGATATATAGGAAGTGTAAAAGAATATATTAGACCAGCACAAAATCTATCCAAAAATATGAAGTATTGACCATTGAATTGAATCCATGAATGACACATAGTCCAAATCGAATATTACCTACAGAGTCTATGGCCTGCAAGAGAGCCCAAAACGAAAGGTGATATATCACAAAGCTCTTGAATTATGTCAACTTGTAATTTAATTGGAAAAACCAAGTAATTTATAGTTTTTTTTCTACAGAATTCATAAAAACTCCTAAGATGTTCCTTTACAAGGTTTCGTTTGAATCATATATGTTTTGTTGTACTATGTTTACTTGTTGCCTGTTATTAAAAGACATTTCATATTAGATGTTGATGCCAAAATTCGGGGGCACTGGTTTGTTTTTACACTTGAACCAGAAGAGCAGATGAATTGCTCCTGGCCTTGTTCTCTAGCTCCTGACCCGCTTTGCTCGGTGGACTTACAAGAGCGGAGACTGACTTTATGATTGTACTCCAATACTTAAGTTAACTAGTGGTTAAGCCTCGCGCAAATGCGTGAGGGTGTCCAATGAAGGGATGAAAATTTTGATATATGTGTATAAAATTGCACTGCAATGCAAGCATAGGTTCAGCAAGGGAGCAAAAAAAGTACAGGCTTTCTACATGAGCAAGTGATTTGTTAATGATCATGGCTTTTTCATGAACACAACGTATAATGAAAATCCTATCCCTTCCAAACTTAACTTCTAGGAGAAAAAGAATCGGACAAATGATAAATTCATACAATTTCATTCACACCATCTTTGCTTTGCAGCACCTCGTGTGCTTTAGCCCCGCTGTCAACAAAATATAAATCGGAGTTCTCGTGGAAAGGCTGGATCATAAGTAGAAAGATCAATATTTACAAGGAAAACATAGTAAAAATAGATGGAGTGTTCCTTATATATTGACGAAAGTGGCTGTTCACTAAATAGTTTCGCCTACATGTGAGAAATATGCTTGTGGAGGGGAAATAGCACCTGCAATTGTCACATTTTTGACTTTTTGTATATCACACAAGTGATGAAACTGCCCTTTAATATTCGGTATAATAGTCTATTTAACCTGTCTCTGCTTCATGGATCTTGCATCCCATTGGAAAATATGATATTACTATCAAATCTCTTCAGCACTTGATGAATCCTCTGTTCCAGTGAAGAAAAAAGAGATAAAATTATCAAACTTTTTATTGTTGGAAATTTATTAAAGAACAACCAAATTTTTTTCTTGCAGCAAGAATGTTTGTCTAGACAATCAATTGCACACACCATGGAACGAAATTATCTAGTAATAATTCACCTGGCCACCAAATTTTGTAGTGATCCTGTGTTCCCTGGGCCTTACTCCAAACTGTTTCATTCAATCACCTGCAAACCCTTTGTAGCTGTAGGGAGATGGGGGAAACATGGTTTCCTTGGAGCATGTCATTGGCACAACCATTTCTGTACATCCCCGAAGGGAATTTTTGGTTAATGCAACGTGTAATATTAATGTCTCATTAAGGGCATAATTGTAATTTAGCCATTTTTGGGTGTAAGGGTCATATCTTTTTATAAGTTGGGGTATAGTTGTCATTTTAGTCACTAGGGCATTCTTAGTAGTAGGATTAGGGTTTCCTATAATTCATTTAGCCTCCTACCACTTTCTCTCTCTACCTCCCTCTCTAATTCCAAATTCTCTCTTCCAATCTCTTCAATTTCTCTCTAATTAAGATGAGCCCTTGCATAATCTAGAGCAACCAAGTGAAGGAGATCAAGAGGACCTCACTTTTCGCACTCCTACCCAAGGTAATTTCTCTAATTTTCATCTAATTTATGTGGGTTTGTCTATGATGGTCATTAGTAGTAGTTAATGCATGTTTAAGGAAGATTTTAGGTTGTTTATGCCATAATGATGATGAATAGTTGATATTGAGTTGTTGGATTGTGATTATGATGTGTTTTGGGTGATTATTATGGACTATTCAACCCATTTTCGAAATTGTTAAGTTGAAAATAGATTGCCTTTGAGGTGTTTGATGAAATGTATGAATGAGTGTGCTGATTTTTGGATTTTTCGCAACCGAGACACGGCCAGGAGGATTGAGCCGCGGGCAGGGCTGGAGGCCTCACTCGTGGCTCCTCTCTGTTGGTGAGCCGCGGGTGGGCTCGCCCGAGCCGCGCCCGTAGATAGGCCTTGTGGACCCGCGGGTCAGCCCCTTTAGTCCATAGGCGCAGATCACCCTTGTGCGCCCACGGATCACACCTATTTTGGACAGTTTTGTTTAGTTCTGCATTCTAAGTTCAGGTTTAAGCTTTAATTGTGATTTCTGGTTGGAATTAGTGTATGATTGAGTGTTAATGGCTTGTTTTAGGCGAGGATAGCGACTCCCCCTTTGTTGATTATTTGAGTTAGTTCGGATTGAGATAAGTGGCTCTTGTATCCTTTGCCTTTTTGAAAATGATTTTGACAAACTTGTGTGTTTTGAAACTTTATTTGCTATACTAAATGGCTTGGGTGTGATTACTTTGGAT
Organism: Mitragyna speciosa; assembly: GCA_024721245.1. NCBI lineage: Eukaryota > Viridiplantae > Streptophyta > Magnoliopsida > Gentianales > Rubiaceae > Mitragyna > Mitragyna speciosa. Next base: position 14,535,129 of record CM045567.1, read on the forward strand.
TTTACTATGAATTGAATATACATGATGACATATGTTTGTGTAAATGAATGATTTGCTTGGACTTTTGGGTGAAATGACTTGTGACGGGACTAGTTCCTTATTTGATGAAGGTGTTATGATATTTTGACTGCGCTAACCAATGACCGTTAGCTTTTGAACCGGGCTGACCGGGAGTCAGCTTTTGGCCGTATTAACCGGATTATAGTTAATAACTGGATATCCAGGGTCATTTGTCGGATTACTTATTGAGCTCATCTTGTCATTTGTTATTATGATATGTGAATTTTATTGAATATGGTTTGACCACGTATTTTGTGAACTATATGAATAACTGTTGTGTGTTTTGAACTGGATATATATATGTATAACACCCTCAAGCCCAAAGTGATACCTGTGCTACTTATTGAGTGATTTATCGCTCACCCCATGTTTTTGAAATGCAATGACAGATGACTTCGTTGAAGAAGATTGGGTTAACACTTGGAGTTAGCCAGAGCGATAGGGATGCTATGCTTAGGAGTTGGCTTATTTACTTGTTTAGTTTATACTTATGATGATATTAGAATTGTACTCGAGACATTGGTACTTGTAGTCATGTGGCTTTCTTTATGCGATGTTATGTCACGTTGTGAGATGTTAGAGCTTATAGACGATACTATGGTTTGTATATGCAGGCTTGGATTATCTTGGTTTGTATTGACAGATATGTATGCTATTTTATGACTTATGTATTCAGGTGATGTTTGTGGTTTGAAACGGTTGGTATGTGATTGATTAGCTTTGTGCCCTTAGCGTAGCCATGGCGGGTGCCACGTTCTCGGGCGCAGGGCGTGACATAACGTACTGGAATTTTTGATGTAAAATTACAGAACAAACCCCACTATGGTGCAAGAAAGATAACATTTCTAAGATTATTATGTTTGCCTTTTTAAAACCAAATTTTTTGAACTCTTTTGCTAGTTATTGTAGAAATCACTTTTGAACCTAACACGTCTAAAAGGATTCATTCCTGTCACATGCACAACTTTGGCCTTGTGACTATAACAGCTTTGAAACAAGACAATAGGAAACCATGCAACAAAGGAAAACAATATATAAACTGTAGTTACATGGAGAAAATAGAGCAGGAATACAAAATGGTAAATATTATCTCGAGAGTTCAAGGTGTTGACTTTCTCTAAGTATAATAATTAAAGGCAATATTAAAAAGAGCCAAAAGATGTAGATTTTCTAGCTAAAAGACATAGGAAGAAATAAATAGTTGTGTGTGTGCTAATCAGAGCAGAAGAGACCTTGCAAGTATATCCACAGTATCCAAGAAGAAGGACCCAGAATTCATCAACCAAAGGAGTCTTGCAAGAAAGATATATATATCAGGAATAATACCTCATCTCTACTTGACAAGGTAAAAGTATAATATCATTCTAACTGAGAAAATTGAAGACATACCCATCATTAAGTCTAACAGTGAGAAAATCGAAGACATACTCATCATTAAGTCTGGAAGTGAGTGCATTTGCATTGGCAAAAGGTAAGTACAACAAAGACTGCAATAACAAAAGTTAGATTTGTATAAAGACTTAGTAACCAAATACTTCATGCATTAAAACAAGAAACAAAAACTCAATTCTCTCTAACAAATGATATTACATATGCATTTATCTTTAACACTAAGAAATCCTTATCTTCATGAAAAGATTCCATCAACCATAAGAAGGAACTGCACATTGGTCAAACACTTCATGAAAGTATGCTGACATGAATGTGACTATATAAGTGGAAATCTACCAAGATAAGAAAATCTAAGTAACTTGAAAAGAATACAAAACTCCAGAAATATCTTCACCATGCCCCACCCAGGTAGCAATATTATCTCTAAGACATCGAATAAGCTCTAGTAATGAAACTATATACCCTACCAAGTTACATGCTATACTGGCTACACCAATATGGTAGTCAAGCTCCAATTGAGCAAACACAAGAAATACAGTGAGCTCATTAAAAGCACTATAGGCATATAATAAACTCCACCAACAACTGCAGGAAATTAAGGAGCAAGTTCAGCATAACAAAGTGCATTCAGCACACAAGATGCTCCAGCAACTGTGACTCCTGTGCCAAAAAATTAAAACTGGCATTAGTAAGTCAAAAGTTAAACGTGTTTTAACAAAAAATAACTCGACAATTAAGTAGGCCTTGATCAAGCAGTTTGAACAGCAACAACAGAGATTATTCTTTTAAGCCAGACATATTGCAGATAAAAGTTTAAAGAAAGTAAGTTATACTACAATACATACAGAAAATCAGGAGAAATGAATGAAATTGAGTAATTTGAAGTATAGTATAATGGTAGGATTTAAACCCACCGGGACTGGCATCGCGAGCAATAGTGCTTGTGACGGTAAGATGCCAACACAAATGAAGGCACCAATGCCAAGGATTCTAAACAGAGGTCTTTGACAATGGTGGAGCCAAAGGTTTGGCTCACAGCATCGATGACCGAAAGTGATTACGCATAACATCGCTGGTGACGAAGATGAAGAAAACATTAATTTCAATTGAAAAAACTACCTCAACTACCTAATCTATCAACGTCATGATATTACTATCCAATCCAAATAAAAAAAAATTCCAATAAGCAATAAACAAGATCTTATTACAAGATCTTCAGGCATAGCCTCCATGCGTATCATAGAAAAATTTTATTCTTTTCCGAAAGCATTTAGACGGGTACATCAAAATGTATCCAAAGGCGAGAATAGCAACTATAAATCAGTCCCGGCAAGCTCTTTGATCCTAATGGATTAGGTTACAGGAAAAAGTCATAGTTCTGTTTCTCCTAAATCGTGACTGCCTTACTGTTATACCCAAAAACTCCCCAACTTTCACCTCCGTTTCAAATAACGGCATTCCTTTCCCCAAAATCAGAATGTCTTACAATTTTCATATTACAGGCATAAGTTGTCAAAAACGAAAGAACTATGCTGTCCTAAATAAAGATGGAACGTTAATTGTGACATATGTTATTCGAACTCTTGAACTTATTCGTGTACCCATGGCAAAAAGTATTAATCAGAAAACAAAAACAAAGTATCATAATCGAACAGCACAATGAATTTTCAACATGCAACATGTCCAAAGTAGTTGAACTTTTGGTGTGTTTCCAATCTTCTCGAGTCCGTAGCCAATTCACAAATCAAAATTAGTACAAAGCTTGGCTTGTGAAATCAACTTCACAGCATGTAAATTCAATGTAGGAAGACAGTTAAAACTTAGAGCAAGTTAAGAAAAAGAGAAAGAAATTACATTAGGTTCAAAGAATTTATTCAAGTATATGGTATGCATACCGATTTAGGCTTTCAAAGCCTCTATTAAGTACACCTAGGAGTAGTCATTAGTGATTAAGGCTTTCCAAACCTGGGTTAAGCACACTTAGGAGCAGTCACTCATTCACACAAATAGAATAAAAGCATAAACAAACGCACGGATTGATTTCAGTATGGTCTCCATGGAAGCCACAACACAGAAGAGCAGAAAAAAATTGTCGAAATGTAGCAGCAGAATGAATCTTCGGCATGCAACATAGAAGCAGTAAATATAATGGAATAGCAATTGGAAAAGCCAAAAAAAAAAAGGAAAAACATAATAGATACTAACCGAAAATGCAGAGGAGGGTCGATAATCACCGCTTAATCAAAGAAGAAAAAGAAACAATGGAGCATGTATAATATATATATATATATAGTAAGAAATGAAGGAAGAGACGGTGCTTTAGTGCAGATAAGAAGAAAAGTGTATCTCAAACTTGTCTCCTCCAGCAGTGCTTTAGTGCAGCTCTCGGCACCGCTACGTAAAACTTAGAGACCAAACGACGAGAAAAGCGAGGCAGCCAAAGGTACAAAATGGCAAAAATGGGCTTGGCAATAAACAAAATGCCCACAAAGGATGTGGGACGAAACACGCTTAGTGCGTGCGTTAGCCACTTTTCTATTTGTAAGGATAACTTGTAGAAGAGTTTAGGAGCGAAAGAATATAGAAACTAACAGTATTGTGTGCGTAGCTTGTGTTATGTCTGGAAAGTGTAACGGTTGGAGTTGGTATTTGGTTGGATTGAAATGGGGGGATTTTTTGATCAAGCGCATGCACTCTTGGGGATGGCCTGCAAGACAATGAAGGTTAGAGACACGAGGTGTTGTATTCCCAATTATCCTTCAATGTTGAAGTCAGTATCTTTTTGGACCAAAACAGGAGCTCGGCTTTTTAGTTATATCTCAGAGAGCATACTTTTTCCGATAGAAAGTGAGGATAGCTGAGCTTGGGAGTTACAAATCTTCATTATTAAATCTGAAAATGTGACGTGGGTAACCTGTTATGTAAAGTAGTTATGTTAGAAATAGACGTATTTATACGTGCTCAAGTGAAAATATTGACGTGTTCGGGTGGCGCTGGTGATGTTTTTTAGCCTCTGATCATGTCATTTCAGTTTGTTTAAATTATCTAAAAGCACTGTCTGTGACAAGTCCTTGAGCTTGGTGGCTGATTGCCTGTCTCTACCTAGTAAGATTTTTAAGATGCAGGGCGCCCTTAATTGGCTCTTGTCGCCCTTATTTACTGGAGGACAGCTTGGCTGAAATACAAGTAAAGGAAGCCGAGGACTAAGTGAAGTAAGTTGTTGCAGATGTTTGATAAATATCGATTGCACAGTTGTTGGGCTCACGAGGTGGGGTCACATGATCTTATGCTCGACGTGGCACTAAATTATCCATGTCGAATAGATTCTCCAATACTAGATAATTGGGCTTCATGACCGCCTTACGTTGGCCTCAATAGGTTAAAGATTGGCAAAATATTGGGCGTTCAGTCTGGCCCCCACAGAAAGTGATATCAAATTGCCCATTTATATGCTAATGATATTTGTTAAGGTTTTTCTGGGCTTTTTAATGCATTGGAACAATAATATAGACTTCTCGGATTTTTTAAGGTTACTCTGGGCTTTTTAATGCATTTGAACAGCCACATCTAAGATGCATATTGATTTCTTAAACTAAGATTTGATTACAGTAAAAGAAAAACATGGCACCTTTTTTTCAATTAAAGAATAAATATTGCACGATCAAAGTAGCTAAGTAACTAAGTACCAATCATGTCTTATATTCCCTCGATAGGCTTACAGGTTTTTTTACATAGTTTAATAAAAGTTAGTTAATTTTATTGAAAGAATGAATTAATCTATGATATTCTTAAAATATCTTTATATTTATCATTAAACATTTATATTAAATATAAATAGAAAATTACACCATAAGTCAAATTAATTCTATTTGATATGTGAATGCATGGTTTGTTATGCACTTTTACTTTTAACAAAGTAATTAAATAGGGACATTTTAGAGAAGTTAAAAATTAATTACATTTTTAAATTGAAAAGTAGACTATAATTTGGGACGGATAAAAAGAGAAAACAAGCCTATCAAAATAGGACGAAGGGGGTATATGATTACGATGAATCATCTTGTTTGGTAGTTTTTCCCTGATAGAGCTCATGGATTTCATATCCTTGCAAAATTATTGGAAGGATGCCTGACTTACAGTTTACTAATTATATACCATCATGCCAGACTTTCTCCTGGCCCCAAGACTAACTTATCCAGAATACATGACATCCTAATTCCAAATTCGAGGTACCAAAACAGATTCCTGGAGCCTGGGACAAAGGAATCCAAAGATAGTTTGGTTCATATCATATCATCAACGCTAATGATGAATCAGCAGATTCAGCAGGGACCATCAAACACGGATCTGTGCTTATTGTGCAATGCTGGATTCATTGCACGAAGGCCATCAAGCACCTTATGCTGTTCTGATTTGCAATACTGTGCTTTCAAATCTATCTCTTGCTTATGAAACTGAGAAGTAGGACTACAAGTCAAAAGCACCTTTTGTGCTGCTTATTATTTTCAATCTTTCTAGGGGCAAAAAGCTGAAAATAGGACTGGAGAGAGAGAGAGAGAGAGAGAGAGAGAGAGAGAGAGAGAGCTAATTAGAATTAGAAGCTGAAAATTAAATGAGGTGTCTAGAAACAATTTGAACAACAAAATTTGATTCCTACCATATGCAAAATTCTTGCGATCACTTGCACAGCATAAGTTAGCTAGTTAGATGCATTGGTCTTATAAAGTAATGTGTGAGGTTGAAGATAGACGACTAAGACTAATTATCATTCTTAAGAGAAAGGGGGAAAAAAGAGAAAAATTGAGGACGTATTGATGATTGCATCATAAAGAAATTCATATTTCAATTTTCAATTGGAAGAAGAAAGAGATTCATGAAAGAAATAAACAAGAACACAGAGAATTCATGATATGCATAATGGAGTTGTAACCAACTCAAATCCTCATTTCTTCTTCCAAATTTGACTTCACTTTTTCAACATTCAATTACAACATCATCAAAAATCATTGGGTAGATGAACGCTCAAAACCAAAACAATGCCCTTTCCCTTGCGGTTTCCATGAGCCTCCGCCATGATTAAAACCTCTTGAACTCTGATTGGAGAGCATGATGAAGCCAAGCCTCAGATTCCTGCATCAACTCGGGACTCAGTCTGAACATAAGCACACAAAACTCCATCTGATCAAGAGCCCCATCTCCATCAAGATCACCTTCTTTAAGCATGCTCAAAAGTTCATCATCCCTCATATCTTGCAGCCCAAGAAGTGCAGAATTCTTCTTCAAACTATCGAATGTGATCAGCCCTTTATCTTTGTCCATCAATAGCCCGAACCCTTTACACAGCTCTTTTATTAGACCCTCCCCTCCTAGCTTATCAGCCATCGCTGGTAACATATCTTTGAATTCATTTACCTTTGCTCCTGCTGCCATGGTCTTCTCGAAACCTCTGTTCTATTAGGTATAGATGAAAAGTGTATGAAAAAGACAGATTTTCTTTTTTTTTGGATTGGAAAGTTTTAGGGAAGCAAAAGGATTATATATAAGGTGAAAGAGAGGCAGAGGGAATTCAGGTTGATGGGATGTCAGCAATGGATGACAACCAATGTACAGACATTTATTGCTGGTCGGCTTTTAGTTATCCGGGCACTGAAATTGCCTCTCTGTTTCTAAGAAGAAGCTTGACTCAAAACCTGTCAGTTCTGGTCCCAGGAGTGTTTTGGTCATTTCACATAAAAATAATTTTATAATTTTAATAAAATAATAAATCATGTCTCTCTGACCTATTCACTCGTGGTAGGAGGATCTTTAATTAATTCTTTATTAAATTTTATTTTTTCCCCCTTTTTGAGGGCAATTTCAAATTGGGCTTGAATTCATTGGGAAGTTTGGAGTATTTTTCTCATGGGGAACAAATTAATAGTTTAGTCTTTTCACATGACAGTTATGACTATTGTTAGCTTGGTGGGGGACTTGGGGTGGGAACTTGGAAGCTGTCTTGAAGAAGTGTACAATTTAGTATTTAGTATTACCAAAAGTTCAAATTTGCAAATTCTGCATGAAACCAACACGAAATTACCTAAACAGCAATGGTGTGAAATGTGAAGCCAAAAACTGAAACAGATTTCTTCAGAGGTGAGATTTTGCGTGCTTTGGCTTATTGGATAGACTCACGTCCTCTTCTGGCCTTTTATGGATTTTTGGTACAAAACAGTTCAGGAGAAGTTTCCTGGAGGAGAAATGTGAAGATTTGAATACTGAAACTTCAATGACTAGTATGAAACTATTTCATTTAAAGCTATAGGACCATTTGGCGCCTAAAAGTTACACTTTTACAGTTATAGTGATAATTCATTGACAATAAAAAAAAAAAAAAAAGTGATCATTCAAGTAAGTCAACTATAACAAAAATGATAAATCAAAAAAGTAGTTAGTCACAGTATAGATCATTTATCTAATTTTTTATTGTTTCTAATAGTGTCAAATTTGGAATTACGTTATATTAATGTGAAAGTACACGAAATTATGTTGTACTATTTAGTGATACGATGCAATTTTATATTAAATATAGTTGGACACCAAAGGATACCAAAAAAAACTTAGGTAGGGAATTTGAACCGGGTATAACATAAAGTTTATAAAATGAATTACCGCTAAATCTAATGGATGGATTATGCTGATATCTAATTATTATGAAGTTATTATTTGGAGTATTTAGTCGTCATTTAAGTTTAAAAGTTAAGTTCATTAGTCATTTAGAAGGGTATAATGTGATGTCTATAAAATGAGTTACCTCTAAATCTAAATCTAATGAATGGATTATGCTGAGATCTAATCACTATACTTATTATTTGCTTTCATTTTAGTGGCAGACTGACAAGATTTCTTCCCAGAAATTTCTCTAATTCTTCAGTCTCCGCATTGAAAGTCATTTTTAAAGAAATATTTCGTTAGCCCTCAACCTACAAAAGAATATAATTGTCAAGATTTTGTAAGACTAGAATTTGCTTGCCAATTAAGCGCAATTTAAGGTGCCATATATTTGTGGGGCAACTGCAAGGAAACCAGTATAAATATAAAACAATTGAATCGAGAAATTTGCTTTTTGATTACAATAAATTAATAAGACACGAAGGTCTCGAATCAACAATTTCTGCCTTTTCAAAACAGCATTGGCCTTGCTACAATGCCTGTGATCCTTGACACAATCTCACAATATAAGGGAAAGATATTTAAAAAGACCGACTTTACAAGTTGTCTATAAATAATCATGTAAAAAGTAAAGGATTTTTTTTTTTTGTTACCATTCTTGCAACACTTGTACAATCTGAAAAAAGACTAATATGGAACGATACAAATGTTTAATCAATGCCGTAATCCATAATTGAATGATAAATAACAAAGTACAATAATTGAATTTTTTTAAATTTTTGGATAGGACGTTTTATGAAGACTTTTGTGTAATTTTTCTCCAGCATATTTTCCAACCATCTTTTATTTTTCTAATCATTTTTTATTGCACACTTCATAGTTAAAATGCTACAATAACCAAAAAAAGATTTTTTTCCCCCCTTAAAAACACAATTAAACCTACAGAATACTCTGTCCCCCCCCCCCCCCTCCCGGCGGCCCCCGCGGCAAAAAAAAAAAAAAAAAAAGCCCCCTGTTTTTGGCTTTTCAAGTGTAAAGTACCATATTGAAATAAATTGATCTACAAGTTAAGGCTTTATTTACTCTAGTCTTTACCATGTTTAGGTGGGCACTGCCGCTGTGACTTGAAAGGAGAATAAATTTTGTTCAAACTAGGGAGTAAATATTCAGCTTCGAGGAAGCTGCTGATAACCGACATGGAGCCATGAACCAACCTGTTCTTGAGAAAACAACAACATCCAATGTGAATCAGTTGTCAATTTATGAGCAGGAATTCCATGACCAAACTATTGTACAAATGTTGGGATTGACAGAGAACCTGTATACTTTTCTTTTCTGTGACAGTACCGACATAATATTCTTTTATTCTTTCGTAATTCCCTTTACCAAAATTTCCCCTAAGCGTTATAATGATCTCTAGAACTGTTTAGTTTATTATATTTTAGCCTTTAATATTCAAATAAAATAGTTAGGGAAGTGTGGATACCAACTTAGCCGAGCTCCACATTAGCTTGAATTAAGGTTTCATCTCAGCACACTTCGACTCCTAAGGACCCAACTGTTCCCTAAGGATAATGAAGCAGCTACTGAGCTTCTTGGGTAAGGTGACAACTCTGACACCTACCATTCTGACTCTAAAAACTGATACAATCGACCTATACCGTCTAGGCTATCAGTCTACTGTACACTTTTTTATGATTCTTACTTATTTCCACCACTATAAAAACTCTCTATTATTTCATTCATAAAGTACGCACACTATTACATTCAAAAGTCTCTTGAACTATTTGTCTAAAACTCTTAACCAACTTAAGTATCAGAAATACATTGGGGGACTAGCCACCACGTGTTTCTAATTATTCTATGTTGCAGGTTATCCAGTTCATCCAGGTCAGCATAATTCAAGGAAGAGACAAATTGAGACACATCAGGAAGGAATGGAGGATGTTATGTGAACTAGGGAATGGAGTGGTTTTCTAACAGCTAAATTATCAAAGAAAAACTAGAAATTAATTGAAAGTAGAAAAATAGAAAGGATTGTGGAAAGGAACCAAGTAAGTAAAACAAATGTTAGAGAAGAAAGACAACAAAGAAATGCAATACTTGAAAAAGGGTGATGACTTTATGACTTTGGATTTTCTATCACACTTTCTTATCAATCTTTATCCTATTATCTATTTCCTCGTCATGTGCAACAATTCTTTTGGAATATTATTAGGATGCACTGTGAATATATTGGTTCAATGTATGGATAAATGGTAGGGATGTCAATGAAAGGCGATGATTTGAAAAATGAGGCTTTGATGTGATGATTCACTCTCCTTAAATAAATTTGCTCCCACTATGTTGTTGATTGATTTTATTGGCAATTCCCTTAAGAGTAACAAAACCAAAAACTTAAATTTTCTCGCAACAAATAAGAAAATTCACCCAAAGAATGAAAAGAGAGCTCTTTTAGGTTGATATTGGTAAACAATGGACTATAAAAAATTGCTAAGGAAGTAGGAATGCGTTAGGATTTTCTTTTATTTATTTATTTTTTTTTGGGCATGTCTTAAACTCTTATATTTATAGGTTCAACCATCTTACTCGAATGATCATATCCTTTTGAAAGACAATTCTTCATTAAAGGTTTCTTATTCAAATTCTTTGGAAACAACCTTAAAGTTATTTAAACTGAAACATGTTTCCTTAGTAATACACCATGTCTGTTGGGAATAAACTTGAAGAAGTACCTCTTTAAAATTAAATTTTAAAAATTTAACGTATAGAAATAGTGAGCAGCCGCAACATGAGCTGCGGCCTACTACCCGAGACACAGAGCCTCTGGGTCGCGGCTTTTCTCTGGCCACTTCCACCATTTTATTAGTTCTTTAAAACTTTCTGTTTTAATTGCTCATCACTGACTATTATCAACACATATAATATATTTACATATGGTAAAAAAAAAAAAAAAAACAGAAAGTGGAATAAATCTTACTACTAGATAAAAAAGAAGCTGAAGGTACTATAGCTTCCCCATTTCTTACCACGTGCCCACTTACTCACTTTTGGCTTCTTGAGGGTTTTCTTTAGGGTTTTCTCTTACTGTGCATTTTTGTTTTTTTTGCTTGCTTTGTTCTGCCTCTCTTTGGGTGTTAATTTACTTATTTGACCATCCATTCCCCAACCTCTCTTTCAAAGCTGAAGATACTTGTAGCAACTCCCTAGCTTTCCACGTAGGAAACGTTTGCCCTTTTCCATGCTTTAGGGTTTCATCTCTTTTTGTGTTTTCACTTTCCATTTCTTGGCTAAAGACTCACTATTTTGCTGTGCATTTACTTTGTGCCCGCCTTCATTGCGTCTTAAGCTTTTTCCTTTTTCATCTTTTTGGGTCATTTCCTTTGCTATGGGCTCATTGCTTTAATTGTTTACCGCCAACGAGCAGATTTTTTCCTACCATTTATATGCCAAATTACCTTCTGCCCGGTGCACTATTATTCTCTTAATGCATTTGTTTTTTGTGCCAAAGGATTAATCTAGTCAACTGCTCTGTCTTCCACTATAATTCTCAGCTAACGTTTTCTCCCTGTTCCTATATTCTTCTTCAGCCTCTTTTCTTTTGACTTAGAGTACCTTAGTCTCTTTTTTCCTAATTTCTATCTTTTTTCTGACACAAAATGATCTCAATCTATTATGAAATTTTTTATTGTCAAATATGATTTTATCATGACCCACGTCCTTGGCCGTTAGATCTTCTCTTCTACCTGGAGATTTGTTCAGATTTGATGTTTGCTTTTTTCCCACTCACACTTGCTGATTTTTTTTTTAATTTCTTTCCAAGTGAAGAAAGCCCCAAAAGATTGATTCACGCAGCCATATGTGTTTCGGTTTCTTTTTTTTTTTTCCCTCTCCTTCTTCTCCTGTACTGAAGGTTTTTTTTCTCTTTCTCCTTTTTTGTGCAAGTTTTTGTTCTAATTTTCTCTTATATTGTTCTTATGGTTTTGTTCTTCCTCTCTTAAATTTATTATTTGCCAAGGAATTTGACAAAGTCTTTGTGTTTCTTTTGTTCCCTTTTTTGTTTTCCAGCTCTTCACCTTGCTGCTATTGTCGTTTCTCTCTTCGTGTTGTTTCTGGTATGTATTCTTTCCTTTTTTTTCCAGCTTTGTTCTTTTTTTTTTTTTTTTGATAATAAGCTTTGTTCTTCTTTCATTTTTCCCATTTCCGTTACACAATTTTTTTTTACTACTGTCTGTTCCACTTTCTGATACAATTTGTCCTATTTACTTTTTTTGTGCTTATTTTTGCAAATAATTGTTTCTATTTGTTGTGTGTTTGATTCTATTTACTTTTGTGTTGTGCTTATTTTTGAAAATAATTCTTTGTATTTTTTGTCTTTTTTTTAAATATAGGTATTGTTCTTGTGTTGCTTTGTATTGCTCTCGTTGGCTTTTTGCAACTGTCTCAAATCGTCCTACTCTTCTTTTTCTCCTTGCTGCCTGCTTCTCTGCTTGTTGTAAGTTGTCTGTTGTCATTTTCTTTTTTGTTCCTCTATTTTCTTGCTCTTTGGATTGTCCTTTGTCTTTCTTGGTGATTTAGTGCTTTTTTGCCTTCTAATGTGTGCTTATTTTCTTTCTCCCTGTACACCTCTTGCTTTGCTTGCACTTTTTATATAAAGTTTTTGTTTATTGCTGATTTTCCTATTTTCAAGTTTCAAAATGTTTAATTTCTTGCATGTTTCATGTGTCTAGCATATAGTATGGATTAAGCTTTTATTTCTTGCTTCTTTCATGTGTCTAGCATATAGCATGCATTAAGCTTTTGTCTTTCTACAGTTTGTTCCTTACACCTACGATATTTTTATCCATTTTTTCCTTCTGATCTAGATTGCTTTTATTCAGTCTTTTGTTACAAATTGTTGCTCTATTTTGTTTGTTAAATGGGAGACAAAAAAAAAAAAAAGGAACCCATTATTCCTAATTGTATTGATAAATTGCTTTGATGTTCCACATGTTCATAAGCAGTTAGTTTATGCATATGCAGACCATGAAATAGCTGTCTCTAGACAAGTTAATAGGGTTCCACTAACTATATATCCTACTTGTTTTTTTTCCCTGGTACACCAATTGGACGATTGGGGAAAAATTAAGTGGGAGTCGAATTCAAATGGTTGTTTAAGGGATTTCACTATTGTGCTAACCAAAGTTTACATTATTTTAATTTTTATCTATACACAATAATTTAGTAATTCCTTCCTTTTGGAGATCTATATTAAAGAATATGATTTACGTATGCTATACGTTATAAACAAACCAAAGTAGATGATATTCTGTTGGCATATTAACCAAAATCTAATAATTTTAGTAGTTTCTATACTATCTTTTAGCAGTTTTTGGTCATGTTAATTTTTTGGTAGTTTAAAATTTAATACTTTTGGATAGTCAATTAGCTAATGTCTTGTGTTAGTTGTTTCTTAGTGATCAAATCTTATGGCTGGATTACTTTGTTACTATATTTGATTGAGGAGAGTGAAAAGTGTTGGGAGTTCTATTCTCATTATTTGATTAATGTATATAATCGATTTATTCTTCTCCACCCTTACATATTTTTATGTAGCATAGTGATTAGCTTCTACTACTCTCTTTAGATCATCATATACCTCACTTGCTGTTTATTTATGTAAAATATACAAACAGGGACTTACCCTTGATGCACAAGTTGCTGCATCTATTGAAACACACACAATTGTTGCTTTTATACGCTGTTATCAAAGAGAGTACCAAGGACAGACACACAGGAAACACAACATTGTCAAAGCATATACAACTGAAGAAATGCTTCAGTTTGCTGTAGCAATCACTGATGAACATGTGCTTATGCTTACTACACCAACTCAAAATTTTGAGTCTAATATGGAAAATCTAGACTTATGAAGACCAGCAATTGTTTACTCCAACAACAAAAAATGTCCTCAATGAGATTGTTGGTACATCACAAATGACCAAACCAGTAATATCTGCAGTTGGAGTAAAAAGAAACCTTAATTTTGTTGCAGAATCTGACAAGACTCAGCCGGATTATCGGGAGCAACCAATAGATAAAGACAGCCCTTTTCCTGCTACACAACAATTAACCTCCTTCCCCTACGCTGAAAGCCCATAAAAAAAGAACAAGGACAAGCTTAAATTAAGTTAATCATATTGCTTCTTCTCATAACATTTTGTCCAAACTAAATGTTTCTGCTGAATTGCTTATAACCTTATATTTTGCTTCTCTTGTATATTATGATCCATTACATCTTATTGTCTGTAGGAAATACATGTAATGGATCATAGTATCAAGTATGTTTGTTTTGTTGCACTTGTAACTGACAAGGCAATCAGCAGTATTTTTGTTTCTCTGAAGCTAGATTTGCTTAAAGTACTTATCAACTTCTGTAGATATGAAGACTAGATTTGTAAATCTACTTTTGAAGCAACTTTTCTTTTGTTAGCATATAATCCTTTTAGAAGACTGCTTTTTTACGTTTTTAACAACTGTTCTCTACTTTTGTTTTGAAAAATTCAGGTCCATGTTCACTGCTAGCAAAATTATAAGCAAATTATTGATGGGCATCGGCTGTGCCTTGCACAGCCAAATCCTACCTAGTATTAGTACAAGAAATGAAGTAGAAGTTTCGAAATTATATTTCACCTACCAAATCAGAAATATTCAGGGGTAGATAAAGTCACCAACATCGCTGTCATATATGATAGTTTGCTGGATTAAATATACTTTGCCGCCCAAGAGTTACCGCCTAATTCTATTGTACCTCATTTAACCCAAAAAGTACATACTTTGCTCCATATAAAAAATTAAAATTTTAAATATAAATTGATGACGTATAAATAAAAAATTGCCCTTTTTTTATGTGGAGTTAAGCAACGTTATTAAATCTGAATTGGGTCGGATTGTTTAATTGGGAACCAAAATGGCGAATCAAGTGGTTTATCAATATTTTTACTTATTTTATATGATATTATTTTATAATTATTCATTTTATTTCTATCTTAATGGAACTCAGAATACATTTTTATTTAAATTTTATTTCAAATAATAAAAAAAATGAGAATCGACTTGTTGAACAAGAAAAATCAAAACCTTTTAATTCAACCATCAATCTAAATTTATAAACATTGTTGTTATGTTTCTAATTATACTATCATAAAAGTGGATCAAGTATTAAATCTTAGTATTTATTTTTAGTTGTAATACACTTTATTATCAAAAATAAAATGAATAAGATAAAATACATTTACAAATTTGTTTGTTATACTAATATATGAGTTGGTAGTCCAACTCAATTAACAGTTTTTTGCCGCAATTATATCATGTCTTTCATTCTGATAACCAAGTGAGGATATACTTTATTTCTTCCTTCAAACAATTTCAACATCAGGTTTCAATTCCTTGTGAAGGAGAAAAAACATTTTTTTTAGTTGTACATAAATTGACCATTGCACAAGAATTGTATTTTGTTTAGGAAAGAGTTTTATAAATGTGCACCTCGATTGCACAAAATATAAATAAAACATCTTCAAAATCGAAAGAGTGCATGACAAAATTAGTCAAATATCAACGAATTATAAGTTGAAAATGCATATGACTGGAAAAATGTTAAAGTTAGTTGATCTTACACTTCTTTAGCGTTTATAGAGCATATGATGCTTCAAAGTGATTTTCAATTGCAAACTGTCCTGAAAATGTGAAAAACAATTTCCCCAATCTCAACAGGATTTTACCATTGTATTGCCAATTTAAGCAATTACAAAATTTGAAATTGTAGTTAAAAAAAACTTTTATAAGGAACATATATAACTCTTAATCACAATGAAATAATTCAAAATTTGATTTATATGATATAAGGTTGTAGAAAGAGAGAGAATTCATTACAAAATTTTAATTATTACAGAGAATGGGATTAGTTATGATACAAAATGAACAAAACCAAATACAAAATTGATCAATTAATTTTCTTCAATTAGCATGCCATCTAAGAGATAAAAATTTGTTTATTTCGCATTCTTCTTTCATATACACAAATAAATAAATATGTATATCGAATTTTTTTGAAAAAAATGATAGGAGATACTTTTAAAATGACTTTTTCTTGTCAAATTGTTAAATAAGCTAGAAGTTATATTAAACACACGAGACTCACTAAAAGGCACTGTATAAATAAAGTTAGCTAAGTCTCACATCCTCCAATGACACATAATGGAAATAGTTGAGGAATAATATAGGCGTTCGTTACAATGAAAATGTAGATAAAGTCATTAAATATCATTTCACAGTGCATTAGATAGTCACACTTATATTAACATATGAGAGTAAAATATCCAATTTTGTATAGCTGCAACAATAGTAAAGTACCTTTTGTAAAGGTGCTAAATTTCTACTTTTCTTCTATGTTATTGTTGTCAGAGTGGATGTTTAAGCTTCATTTCCACTTCATTTTCCGTGTCTTTTATGGAAACAGAATTTCGCATAACATCTTTCGTAGGAAGGCAGGACAAGATGTTAGTGAGTACACTTTCTCAAATATGACTTATTCTTATCTTAAGCATTCTCAAGATTAAAGTTGTTCAAAACTCGAGCAATTGCATCCTTTACATAAGATTTGGCCTGAAATATTAGAATGTTATCCCACTTCTATAATTTCTATATACTTGAAGAGAATAAAAATGTATTATTGCATGAGACTTAAATTAAAATCGTGCATAAAATGTGCATAGAAATATAATATCGTTTCAGTTATCTCAATCGAATCTTCAAAAGTTTTCAAAACAACGAAAAAAAAAAAGAAAAACCACATAAATTTATGCAAAAGAAAAAACAACTAATTTCTTCTATAATTGAATACAAAAAGTAATGAACCGATAATTATTGAAATAAGATGAATGCTATTTCAATATATATATATATATATATATATATATATATATATATAGACACACACACACACACACACACACACACACCCACACACACCCACACATATTTCGATAAAATTATTATGGTAGAGAACATTTATTTAGCTGAGCACTCCATATGGAACATTTGTTGGATGTTTCTAAAGGTTGTTGAACATTCGTATTGGAGAATTTTTAGAACAAGAAATACTAGGATTATTCAGTAAATGAAGTTCACTTTTCATAAAGCTACCATTAGCTATTTATATCATCTAAGTTAACTGCACAATTCTGAGTTTTACATTCTGTTGACCTCGTGAGATGTATTTCCTTTCATTGTTCAAACAATTTCAACTTCAGATCTCAATTCCTTGTGGAAGAAAATAAAAACATTTATTTAACTATTCTCAAACCCCTACATTGCACGAAAATCTTTCTTTCAGGACGTGCACCTCTACTGCAAAAGTACAAATAAAAGATCAACAAAATCAAAAGACGACAAATGTTAATAATTTAGTTGATCTTCCTTTCTTCTGATGGCTATAAACTATATTATGCAAACTACAAGTGAGTTTTAATTGCATACGTTTTTAAGTAATTATAAATTCTTAAGTAGTATTTAGAAAACTCTTAATACCATCCAAATAATTTTAATTTGGATGATATAAGGTTATTCAAAGAGAGAATTAATTGCAAAAAAGAGCTTATTAATAAATGCTCAAGTGAAAAAAGAAAAAGCTAATCTCTAAACTGGGCCATTTTTTGCATAATTCCTTCTTATTATTAGAAAATTTTCGATTAAAATTTTGAATAAGTGCCGTGGACCAAAATAACATTTTATTAAATCATCATTCATTTGCGCATTAAAAAAAGGAAAGAGAGAAACTGTGGGAAAAACACACAAAAATTGATTTACTAATTTAATACTTTTATGTGTGTGTTCATCACATTCGATATACAAGTTTCATGATTCGTAATTTTTTATTATTCATTTCCGTGAAATTGAAGTTCTTATGGTTTTTAAAATTATCGATTATGAAATTTTAAAATACCACGAAAAACATGGTATTTGAAGTTTTGATTATCCGTATTTATCAATCTCCAATCGGGTTCTCTAACATTTTACCAAATTTCTAGAAAGTCTTATGTCTAAAACAATAATGTTAATGATATTCAATTCATGGATGAAAATTTATTGTTCGAAATTTTATGTTTTGTCATTCTATAAATCCTTTTGTTTTTAATTTCTTGTGAAAAAAACCCATTGAATCCAATGTTTAAAGTTTAAACATAAACATAAACCAACCACCCAGATATTATACATTTGAATGCTTTCCGCACCAAAGCAGTCTGTTGGTCATTTGGTTGTGCTCAGTCAATGTTCAAAGACGCGAAATTCAAACTCAACTCGAAAACTTACGCCGCTTTTAGTTTTCACTCACGAATCAGAACCATAATCGAAATCTTTAGATTTGGAATGAATCTGCCAATTTCAATGCATGCGTTTGTTTCAATACTTGAAATGGATATCATTATTATATTTGTTATTTGGTTCGCTGAGAATCGAAATCATATCTGCTAGTGTGGATGTGGCATGCAGACGTCCGGATAATTTTAGAGAGCTACCGAACACTAATGCAGACGAGGCATGTAAACATCCAGTTGATCTCAAAAAGCATGCAGATATTGGTGCGGACGTCTGGAAGGTTCCCAAGAGCATGCAGACGCTTTTGTGGATGATGAATGCATAAGTCCACGTGCTTCGTTCAGAGGGTATGATTCTTGCGAAATCTTTTTGGGCAATGTTGACTCGAAGTGAAAAAATATTTGATTCTTTAAATTTATCATTGTCATTCGTTGAGAAACTAGAGTACAACTATTATGATTTATGAACAAATGAAACTTTTTAGTTTTTGCCTTTTGACTTCCATCATGGATTACCAAATTTATGTTACTACCAAGGTTTGAAGTCAGCATTTGGCAGAGGATTTCGTGGTCGGCAGCTTTGAGACTAGTCTTGCAGGTGCACCAAAGGACTTGGAGAATGTACTCTACTGATTCTTTAGAGTTGGTTCTCACCAGCATTGGCAAGTGTCGCCATAATCCATGATTTTGTTCCGTTGCCATTCCTTTTTTCAGTTCTTAGGTCTTACTGTTTACGATGGCTTGGTGGTGGTGTTGGTGCGTGGGGGGAGAGCCGTGTGGCAGGAGGGAGAAGAGTGAGAGAGAGGGAGAATAGTGGAGGGAGGAAGAAGAGTGAGAGAGAGGGAGGCGGGAGGGAGAAATGGGAATGAAATTTAGATTTTAGACACAATCTTCTAAAATGGTTGGAATTTGGAGAAATATAAATTTTTGGGGTTCATTCCCAAATCTCAATTCTAATTCCCACAATCCAAACACTACTTATGGGGTTTATTCCCATTCCCAACTCCTAAACTAAGGGTGGGCAAAAATAACCGGAAAAACCGAAAAACTGCAATACCCGGTTCATTCAGAACTGAAAAATGAGGGTAACCGAACCGAATTCTAAAAGCAGTTAGGTTAACCGAACCTTATTTACAAAAGCGGTTCCGGTTTCGAGTATCAATTTTTAAAAATCGCGGTTAACCGAACCGGTCCACATCTATTTCTTAGAGGTTAATATTTATGAATATTATGGAGAAATAAGAAGTATTAAATCGTTTCATTTTCAAGTTTAAGTTAACTCAAAAACTTAAACTATCATATTAGATTGTCTTCCAATTTAATTTTTTTAATTGTATTTTATTTTTGCTTTTATACTCCGATTATCATATATATTCTTGATAGTAAATAAAAAAAAATACTTTCATACAATACGAAATATGGAAATAACACAAATATTTTTTACTCGTATTGTGAAAAATTTTCGATTTCTAACTTTTTTTAATTTTAAAAAGAGCGGATGCAAGAGTTTGAAATTGTATAAGTAGTTTTTTTTGTTTGAAAAATTATTTATGTTGTAATATTTTTTATCTATTTTGTTAAATTAACTTAATACCATACGGTTCCGGTTACCCGCGGTACCCGACCCTCTTTAGCCGGGTAACCGCTAAGCGGTTAACCGACTAATGAGGGTCGGATACGGTTAGCAAATTAGGCGAACCGCTATAAGCGGTTCCGGTTAGAATATTAGGTGAATGGACCGGTTAACCGGTCCATACCCAACCCTATCCTAAACCCCTAATCCCAACACTACTTAAATAAATTCAATATACTCGAAAATTCATACAGATTTTATAGAGCCAAAAGGTAAAATTTCGTAATTATAAATTATATGCGTTTATTGAGTTAAGTTTTGATTATATAAATTTGGAGGCTTTTAACATGATCTTCATACTTGTTACTCATCTTCAATTTATAAAATTTAAGTTTTGATAATGTATCAATAATTTATTGTTTTTACAACTTTTTAGAAAAAGTATAGACTCACATAACCACTTATGATTACTCGATTTATTGTGTTATATATCATTGTATTAACTGAGTTAATTCAATAGAAAGTGTGTAATAATAAAAGTGGTTAACATAATTTTAAAAATTCCTGAAATTTACCGCCCAATTCATACGGCAACAAAAGAAAAATCCTAAAGGACCACTAAAAATCTCCAAAACCGTTTTCCATTGACCATTTTTGACAAATTGATCTGCTCGGTCCCACTCCCCAACGGCAAAGGCCACAGGTATAGAAACCCCTCTCGTTCGCGCAAAACGTAACTCTGCTTCCATTTTCCAGCTCTGTCTCTCTCTCACACACACACACACAAACACACACACAAACACACACATCTCTGCGAGTAGTAGTAATCTTTTGTTACGTCGTCGTTTTGCTGCCAAGCATTGGGGAGCTTCTTCACTCTCTTCTCTTGCGGTTTTCCCGGAGATCACCGATTCTGTCTCACAAGTACATTTCTTCGTTTCAATTACGTGAATTTTACAGATAAATTGTTTGTTAACTCACTTTTTCTGCATTTGTTCTTTTTTTGAACTATAATTATGTTTTAATCGATGAAGTTTGATACTAATATCAGCATTGCATGGCTTGAGATGTGTATATTGAAATTTTACTATTTCTTATTCACCCTTATGAATTTTTTGGCTGAAATTGTTACGTTTATTTGTAAAGTAATAATTATTTTTTGGATATTTAAGCTCTATTATTCAGTTTTTATATGCTATTAACGGCGGAAATTTTATGCTGGATGAATCACGTGGCTTGAGTTCCGTGAATTGATTTTTTTTCCCTTACTATTTTTTATTTCACAGTTATGCCTGAGAATTTTATGTTCTGTCCGTATTTATAGGCGACCATGTAAATATCCAAAAATAATGATATGCGTAATTGAGCATAGATTTTACGGCATATCGATTACTAGCTTCTCTGTGTGTGTGTGTGTGTGTTTTTTTTTTTTTTTTTGGGTGCATCGAAGACAAGCTCTGCATTAGCGTCTTCAATGAATTTTTATAACACGGCTTTATATTCACGTACAGAGACGTGATCCTCGTTCATCTACAATGAATAAGATTTTGGCCATGTGGCGTTGAGTTTTATAGGTATACGTTATGCTTGAAGTTTCCTTTCGTAAGTTAGCCATTTATTAGAATGAGTTGGATTTACACAATTAAAGTATAAAAACTGACTATCTGGGCTTGTTCCTAAACATTCTGCTTTCATCCGTGTTTTGAATTGCATTTTTCACTATTTGTTATTAACAACTATGCCTTTGGCCTAAAATTTTTTGTTTACTTGTTCTTTTGTTCGATTAAGTTCTTATTTGGGAAACCTCATGTAATACTCAAAATGGATATCATATAACAGGCTGTAGATTTATTGCTTTCGACCACTATCCTTAGTAACTAACTAACCTTTTACAATGAAGTTGTGTTTCTCAATGAGGTTTTGTGTTATGCACTTTTATAATCATGTACAGAGAGGCGATCCTCATTTCACTGTACAGAATAGGAATTTTTTATGTTGAGTGAGCTTTTATGTGTATATGTTATGCTTAAAGTTTTGTTTCGTAAATTAGGTGTTTAATCCACTTCTGCAGCTTAATGAGTTTCACCATAGTGACGTAGGTTTCAGACTGAATGCAGTTGTTTAAATAACTATAATTGACTATTTATGGCTGAAACATTCTAGTTTTGGTTGATTTTCAAGTAGGGAATATATATATTTTTTTTTATAAATTCGCTTACAAAGTGTAGGTTTGAAGGTGGTTTTTAGTCTTGAAATATTTTTATTATATTTTGTTTGGGAGGAGTAATCGCAACAACAAGATGCAGATTATATTACTATAGGTATATCACAGTTTTTTCTTGACAGTCTTTTTGTCAAAATTCATATTCACTTTCATCCTATATAAATTTTTTTGACACTATTTCAATTAGATAACGAGAATCCTGATTAATGATGGTGCTCTTGCTTTTGCTTACTTGTTGTTCCGTCCATTTCTTGACTTTCTGGTTACTTGTTTCACCACAGGTACCAGAAGGCTTTGTTTCAATAGGCTGATCCTTTGTCTTTCCAGTATGCACATGTTTTCTCGTTTCCTTTATAACCAATTAGTATCTGTGTTGCATGATCTGCCAAGTTGGTTTGTGGACATACCTTTAGGAGTGATATAAGTGTAGCATTTCAAAGCATGATTTGAAATGGCCAGCCATTCAAATGTGCCCATGAGGCATTTTGGAGATCCTATACCTGGTCCCAATGGTATGACACATTCGCCATCTGTTTCTATGGCAATGCTAGATTCTAATGCTTCTAGACCTGCCCCATCAACTTCCAGCCAGATGACAATGTCTTTCTCTTCATCAACTGCAACTTTTGTTGGACAAGATGATCCTAGTTTTGGAACTGTTCAACCAGGTATGTTTAAAGGTCCAACCCCACAACCTTCACCGCTTTCATGTGCTCCATCAATCACTTCCCTTGAGCAGGCGCAGCTACCATTTATGGTTCAAGTACAACCTCCATGGTCTTCATCTGGTGAGCAAAAGGTGATAAATCCATCAGTTAAACATTCTACAGGCTTATTTTCAACCTCAACCTCAACCTCTTCCTTTCATCAAGATTCACAAGCGACTTTGGGGTCCATACAACATCAGTTGCAAAGCATAAATACAGTGCCATCATGTATTGATAATCCTCAGTCATCTTTAGCCTCAACGTGTTTTGCTGAGCGACCAGATTTCAAGCCATCTTCGACTTCGGTGGGATCAATTTTTTCTGCATCAGCTGTTCCCTTACAACCAACTTTTCCACCCTATTATGGGGTGCAGAGAAATGAAGTAGCACAACCTGAACCCGCATTATTGCCTGCTATTTCTTCTGCATATCAAGTTGGTTACACTCCAGCATCACCAGCAACTCATCCTGCACTTGCTAACCAAGGCAACTATATTCCCCCTCCTCCTATTGCTGCTTCTTTAGGTGCACAATCAAGGAACCAAATGCAACAGCCAGTTTCTGGACCTCCACTTGGAATTGCTCAAGGAGTGATAGAAGACTTCAATTCTATTTTAATTGGATCTGCTCCTGGGTCAATTGACTCTGGACTTGATAGCAAAACCTTACAAAGGCCATTGGAAGGTGATGTGGAGACAAACACTTTTGCTGAGCAGCGTCCAATGAATTGCCATTCTAGATATCTACGATTTACAACTTATGGCATGCCAAATTGTCGGTCTTTGGTTTCAAGATGGCACTTGCCTCTTGGAGTAGTTATTTGTCCTCTTGCAGAATCTCCTACTGAGGTGAGCCAAATGAACTATGATTTATTGATGAAAAGCAGCTTATAGGTTTATTTAATAAGTAATTTCTCTGACACTGTTGTTTTTCGTGCAGGAGGAAGTTCCAGTAGTTAATTTTCCCATGAATGGCATCATCCGTTGCAAAATGTGTGGCATATTTGTGAACCCTCACATAACCTTTATGGATGGTGGTCGAAAATGGAACTGCAACTTTTGTACATTTCTTAATGATGGTAAAATTCCAGCTGATTTTATAAAGGGAACAGCTTGTTTATATGAAATTTTATGGAAAATTTATAGACTGATAATGCAAAGCATGTTTAACTTTGTGTTCAAGATTATGATCACTATTATTGATCCACTTAATTTTCTTCAAATGCACCATTATCCAGCATAAGATGTAAAAATACTAGATTCAGGCATGATAATTAGTGAGCCAGATTTATCAGCTTTATTCTTCTGCTTTACAACTAAAACAAAGCATAATTAGTATCCTGTATTTTATGAGTAATCAGAGCTGAACTATGCACTACAATAACTGAATGAGCATCAATTTGGTAATGCTGAATTTGAGTTGCATACAAAAGTGAACCAAACGATGAGCTTCTTGGGATGACATAGTTCATATGCAATGGAGTGAGACTTAAGGTTCCAGTTCATTTACTAAGGCCCCTAGCTTATAACATGAGCAAGTATGGCGGTGTCTTGGAGTGGGTAACCAGTTGATCATGTAAAAGGGCTGATTTCTTTTTGATAAACCGGATCAGCCTCTACCAGTAAAAACTTTTAGTTTTCTGAAGCCCATCACTTCCTTTGGTTTCACTTCTTTGTATAGACTTCTTTTTCTTGGTCTTTTTAAAGCATCAGTTTCAGTATTACCTTATTCCAAATGTCATATCAGTACCGGCTGAGTATTTTGCATGTCTGGATTCCAACGGGAGAAGAATGGATTTGGACAAACGACCTGAGCTGACAAAGGGCAGTATAGAATACATTGCTACCCACGACAGTATGTTTCAGACTCCAATGCCACCGGTATATCTGTTCCTCATTGATGTATCAATACATGCTGTTAGAAGTGGTATGCTTGAGGTAAGTCCTCCATATGGATTATGTAAAAAATATTATATACATATAAGCATCAATTTGTAGCATGGTCCCAAAGTGGTTTAGAACATTCAATATAATTGATAAGTCTCCACACTTTGGAGTCCTGTTTGTTATTATCATGTACTTCTATAGCTATGTTTATCTCTGGCTTGAAGTAGGAAATCGTGTTCCATGCATTACATTGCTAATTGGAGTAGCACATTTTGGACATAATTTGAATTCCTGTGGTTATCAACATACTTTCCTTATAGTCATTTTGCATTTTAGCTCAATGACAGATGATGATCTTATGTTAAAAATGGGGATATGACTAGCTTCTTTGTCTTTGTTTTGTTTCATCTGTTTTGTTTCTTTTTCAACTCTGAAATTGTTCAAGATCTCTTGCAGATTGTAGCAGATACAATAATGTCATGCCTGGATAAGTTGCCAGGTTTTTCTAGAGCACAAATTGGTTTCATAACTTTTGACAGCAGAGTACACTTCTACAACATGAAGGTTAGCCGTGGTTAGGATAACAAATAAAACACACCTTCCCTTTGAGATTCTTGTAACAATACTTCTCAATGACCTATGGATTTTTTTTTCTTGGTTGCTTCAGTCATCTTTGACACAGCCTCAAATGATGGTGATCTCAGATTTAGATGATATATTTGTTCCAATACCAAGTGGTCTCCTTGTCAACTTGTCTGAATCAAAAACTGTTGTAGATGCTTTCCTAGATAGCTTGACTTCAATGTTTAATGATAATTTGGACATGGAGTCTGCTTTTGGTCCAGCCATCAAAGCAGCCACTATGGTTATGGTATGTCAGTAGACATGCATATCCTTTACTTTACTTTACTTTATTCATTGACAAGTTATTTTAAAATACGCCCTTACAGTGGTCATTTCCTATACTTAGCTCCTCCTTCTTTCTGAAAGATTTTCTGGCAGATGCATAGTAAAATGACAGGATCATTACCTTTGCAGACACCATTTGGTGGCAAATTGTTAATTTTCCAGAATACATTGCCGTCGCTGGGTGTTGGTAGCCTGAGGTTGCGCTGGGATGATCATCACACCTATGGAACTGATAAAGAGCATAAGTTAAGGTTACCGGAAAATCCATTTTATCAAGAGATGGCTGCTGAACTTGTCAAACATCAGATTGTTGTTGATCTTTATGCTTTTAGCGACAAATACACAGATATAGCCTCTCTAGGTCTGTATTTTTAAAAATAATCAACCTTTGAACTTATTTGATTAAAATTCATTTCTAAATCATTTTCTACATTTCTTTTGTGCCACCTCATTTCCTTGATTTTGCTTCTGAAATTTCAAACCGGAAGCATAATTGTAAGAGCTCAATTGGAAAATTTTTATAAACTGTTGCAGCTATGCATTTATTTTTGAAAGATGGCATGTTTCTGGGTTTTAGTCAGATAAAGATATTTCTTACTAATGCTTTGGTTAACTTTACACATGCTTGATAGTTGTGCTTTTGGTTTAATGTCTTAAAACCATGTAATTTGTTTTCAAATCGATCTTTTGTGTGCTTTGGAATATGTTAGGATTCACTTTATATGTGTGGCCTTAAATTTTCTTTTTAATGCTCCATTACCTAAATTCTTGGCATTAAGCTTAAGGGAAAGTGTTCATCTATTTTTTTCCTTTAAGAGATCATATGTTTGAATAATTATCAAGCATGCACGTAATCACTATCAAACTTTGGATTGACAATCTTTTCGGCTTCTACTGTAAAAAATATAGGTACTCTCTCAAAATATACTGGTGGTCAGGTAAATTACTACCCAAATTTCCTGTCTGCTTGTCACAAAGAGAAATTGAAGTATGAACTAAGCAGAGACCTTACAAGAAAAACTGCTTGGGAAGCCCTCATGCGTATTAGATGCGGAGGAGGCAAGTAATTGTGGTTTTACATGATGTACCATTCTCTGTCAATGGCTTTACTACTATTTGAACTGTTTGAGTACTTGCTCTCTGCCTTTTGGATTTTGAAACTTAAGTTTGTTTGCTGGATCGATAGGCATGCGCTTCACAACTGTTCATGGGAACTTGATGTTTGGAGCAACGGATTTTTTGTCCCTTCCAGCTTTTGACTGTGATAAGGCTTACACTGCTCTGTTGTGTCTAGAGGGAACATTCCTAAATTCACAGGCTTTATATTTCCAAGTCTCTTTACTGTATCCTTAAGTTCATTAAATTATACCTCTAAAAGTATGTCTATTCTGGGAAACCTAGTAGTTTTATTGTTTCATTTACTGTTGACTTAGTTCTGCATGCACGTATGGTCATAAATGGATGTGACTATTATATATGTTGATTCTCATAGTTCTACGTATTTCAGTATGCAAGACATATTCTTCAAATGTTTGCTTTATTAATCTGTGCTGGTTTGCAGATACTAATTTTATATGCATCTTCTGGTAGTTCATCCCATGTTCTTCAAATCAGCCATTTCTTTACATCATTAGGCATGTAAGGGTTGCCATCCATTCTCAGTTGGGAAAAGGTTGTGTACATGACTGAGAAGAGGAAGAGGATAACCTGGCCAAATCCTTGGCTGTTCAAATCCCCTAATATTAGATGCTATAGGTTCTACATTTGATCATAGGACAACGAATTGTACAAGATCCTTAATTATAGCAAGGTACACCTCATCTTCTGGAGAAAGGCATATTAGAGTGCATACTGCAGCCGTGCCTGTAGTTGCAGATTTGGCAGAGATGTATAGGCGTGCCGATACTGGTGCTATTATTTCATTATTTTGTAGACTAGGTAAACACTTCTGCCATTCTTGCCTTCAGCAATACTTCCAATATGATCATTGTTTTTAGCTCAATGATGATTGATAATATTCAATAGATAATGAGTGAAGTTGGTTATGGTTCTCATTAAAATTATGAGCTGAAACTTTGCAGCCATTGAGAAAACTCTTTCCCACAAGTTGGTAGAAGCTCGCACTTTTATTCAACAGCAGATTGTGAAGTCTTTTCGAGAATATCAAAATCTTATTTCTGCACAAAATCGTTTGGGAGGCAGGATGTTTTATCCTGAATCGCTGAGATATTTGCCTTTGTTCGGGTTATCACTATGCAAGTCTAAACCTCTTCGTGGTGGATATGGTGATGCTCAGCTAGATGAGCGTTCTGCAGAAGGAATTTCTATGATGGCTTTACCTGTTAAGAGACTGATGAAACTCCTTTATCCTAGTCTTTTCCAGATTGATGAGTATATCCTAAATGTAGAGTCCCCCCTTCATATTCCTGTTTCCATTTAAAGTACTTAAAAGATAAGATGGTTCTGAGCTTGTGAATACTGATGGTGTATTGATGTATAATATCTGCAGGCATCCGCTAAGGTTGATGAGTTCAATAAAACCTGCAAAAGATTGCCTCTTTCTGCAAAGAACTTAGATGACACAAGCCTGTACATTTATGATGATGGCTGCAGGTTTGTTATAATTTTTGGAAGGATGCTATCACCTGACATTGCTGTTAATTTGCTTGGAGAAGGAGTTGCTACTGATTTATCAAAGGTTAGCTTTGCTGTTTGTCTTTTAAATTCATTGAGTTCATCAATAGCAGTCTTGATTTTTTTTTTTTTTAAAGTATCCGGTCATGATTGATATTTTAACTTGTGTATCAAAAGGAACTTTTGTGTGCTTCTTCAAAAATATTGTTGGTGCAGCACTGTGCCATATCGTTAACTGAATGACTTGATTCGGAGTGCTTAACCAACCTTTTACTTATTCCATTTTGAAGAAAATGCCAAGTTCTTCTGTTCCTTGAACAAAAAAGTTGGGTGACAAGAGTTGAAACAGCAATGTGAATGTGGATTTAAGGTCTGAGGTATCAAAATCCCTGTGCATCTTTTAGTACACTAATTCTTACTGAAGGTTGACTGGAGTGCTGCTTAGTGTAGGGGTAAGACAATTGGCAATAATCCAGTTGAGAAACATTTCCAAAATCCATATTGCCCACTTTATATTATTTTGGCTTAGAAGGTTCAAGCTAATTAATGGCCTTCTTTACATGACTAACACATCACTTGATGTTAAGATTGATGCTTTAAGGAAAGCAAGGTTCTTCAATTGAGAAAACCCTTGGGATTTAGTTCTATCATCATCCTTCATATCTAAACAAGTAAGTTCAAACAACAAATAAGAGTGAACAAACTTGTCTTGTGATTAGTAGTTTAATGGCTATAATGATACTATTGAATATTAAGCTGCCCTAGATCCTCTCGACTAGAGGTCCGCATAAAAGTAAAAGTTAAGACATGCATAAAGTGTTTCCTGAATCACAACCTATGTCTTAATTCTCAGTGCCAACATTGTTCAGATGGTGGCTCTAGACCACTAGATGACAATAACAAAGTCAATCCTCGGATTTTCTTATTGTCTTCTTTAAACATTGATGAAACTCTGTTGGATATTTGTGTTGATGTCAGAACAGAGAAGAATAGTGTTTTGAAGTTTGCACCAACATAGAGGAATTATCTTTATAACCTTGTAGTAGGGAGTGAAGATTTTTGTTGAGTTGAGTTGAGTTGAATCAATAGTTCTTGAGTTGGTTTGGAGCTAGCTTGAAAACTATTTTTCCACCAACACGTGAAAGAGGGAAAATGTCTCCTCAATATTGAGGAGTTGAATGATCCTTCAACTGAACACTGTGGTATCTTACTGAGGTATCATTACAAGTTTAATTCTTTTCAGAAAGAACATGAAAGGATTGCCAAACATGTTGGGACATGCATATGCAATTTTAATCTTCCAGGTATTTTTGTCACTTTGTGTGTGTTGCAGATATGGTATATTATACAATTAGTGATAGTCTATCAATTAGCATTAATGTTACAGATATGGTATATTATCTATTAGAGATAGTATATCAATTAGCATTAATTACAAGATTGTAAATATCTCAATTAGCCTAATTAGAATCATTAGAATTAGCTACCTTGTATGATTATTGTCTAGATTCATTGAATGTATAGTGTCTAGGTTCATTTTGTACAACATATAAATATAGGCCCTTTGTACTCATTCAGATGTGAGAATACAATATACAATTTTCTTCTCCTTCTTAGTTTACATGGTATCAGAGCCATAACACCAAGATTAGGATTTGAATTTGGGTCACTCGTCTAAAGTGACTGTTTGTCAACACTGGTCCAGCCAGGAGCGCCACCAACCGACCGATCGGCGTTTCCCCAAAGTCCGGTGCTTTGTTTTGTCAAAACCAAATCTGGTGTTGGCTTCTCTGTGAGACAAGGTTCTGTTATTCTCTACTCTTATTTCAAGAGTTTGGATCTATCCTTTTGGTTCTAGAGTTTTATTTTTTGAATAATGGCTGAGAAAAAGTCTGTTTTGATCTCTGCAAAAGAATTTGCTAAATTCTCTCAAGTACCAAGAATCTTTAAAGTCTTCATCTACTCCTATAACTGCCATCGCCGAGTCAAGGTAAACCGAACACATGTCTTGTATCCTCATCCTCCAAATGGGTAATTGATTCTGGTGCCACAGATCATATGACAGGTAATTCTAGTCTATTTTCTACCTTTCAATCACACCCATCTGCATCCACTGTTACCCTAGCTGATGGGTCAACATCCCATGTTCTTGGATCGGGCACAATTAATCCTACTCCATTGATATCATTATCATCTGTCTTAAGTTTGCCTGAGTTGTCTTTCAATTTAATGTCTGTGAGTAAACTTACTCGCACTCTTAATTGTTGTGTCTCATTCTTTCCTGACCATTGCTTATTTCAGGATCTTATGACGAAACAGATTATTGGTAAAGGGCATGAATCTGGAGGTCTCTACATTCTTGACACACAGATGCCAAAGCCTATAGCTTGTTCTGGAATCGTAACCCCATTTGAAGCACATTGTAGACTCGGTCATCCTTCTCTCCCTTTGTTAAAGAAACTTTGTCCTCAATTTCAGAGTTTGTCTTCATTAGATTGTGAGTCTTGTCAATTTGCCAAACATCATCGTGTTAGTTTGAGTCCTAGAGTCAATAATCGGGCGAATGCTCCTTTTGAATTAGTCCATTCAGATGTTTGGGGTCCATGTCCAGTTATGTCTAAAACTGGATTAAAGTATTTTGTTACTTTTGTTGATGATTACTCTCGTATGACTTGGTTATATTTTATGAAAAATCGTTCTGAATTATTTTCTCATTTTTGTGCCTTTTGTGCTGAGATTAAAACTCAATTTAACGTCTCTGTACAAATATTGCGAAGTGACAATGCTCAAAGAATATTTTTCAGAAACATTTCAGTCTTATATGGTGCAAAATGGGATTATTCACCAACGTTCTTGTGTTGATACACCATCTCAAAATGGGGTAGTTGAGCGAAAGAATAGACATTTGCTTGAAACTGCAAGAGCTTTATTATTTCAAATGCATGTTCCTAAACATTTTTGGACTGATGCAGTGTCTACAGCTTGTTTTTTAATTAACCGTATGCCTTCATCTGTTCTTAATGGTAAGACTCCTTATCATAGTCTTTTTCCAACTAAACCTTTATTTCCCATTGAGTCTAAAATATTTGGTTGTACTTGTTTTGCTCGTGATGTTCGTCCTCAGGTCACAAAATTAGATCCCAAATCATTGAAATGTCATTTTTCTTGGTTATTCTCGTGTTCAAAAGGGGTATAGATGTTATTGTCCTAGCCTTGACAGGTACATTGTGTCAGCTGATGTTACTTTTCTTGAAAACACACCTTTCACCCCATCTTCAGCTCATTCAAGTGAGGGGGAGGATGACGATTTGTTAATCTACACTGTCACATCCTCAGTTTCTCCTCTTGCTAAACCTCCAATCCTTCAGGTGTATTCTCGACGACAAAATTCTCCAGATGCATGTCCTGAACTAGCTCCTTCGTCATCAGATCCCGTCTCAAGTGATGATCTTCCTATTGCTCTTCGCAAAGGTAAACGTCAGTGTACTTATCCTGTGTCTTCATTTGTGTCTTATAATCACTTACCGGCCTCTTCTTGTTCCTTTATTGCATCCCTTGACTCCATTTCTCTTCCTAAAACTGTTCATGAAGCCTTATCCCATCCTGGATGGCGTAATGCTATGATAGAGGAGATGAATGCTTTAGATGGTAATGGTACTTGGGACTTGATAAATTTACCTGCAGGGAAGAAGGCTATTGGGTGTAAATGGGTTTTTGCAGTTAAATTAAATCCTGATGGGTCAGTTGCTCGGTTGAAAGCCCGTCTTGTTGCAAAAGGATATGCTCAAATTTATGGAGTGGATTATTCTGACACTTTTTCTCCTATTGCTAAGTTAACATCTGTCAGGTTATTCATTTCAATGGCAGCTACTCATAATTGGCCTTTGCATCAACTAGATATCAAGAATGCTTTTCTTCATGGGGATCTTCAGGAGGAAGTTTATATGGAGCAACCTCCGGGGTTTGTTGCTCAGGGGGAGTTTGGAAAAGTCTGCCATCTTCGAAAGTCTTTGTACTGATTTGAAACAAAGTCCTCGTGTTTGGTTTGAAAAATTCAGTCAAGTAATTGAAAGATTCGGAATGCAGAAAAGCAAATCTGATCACTCTGTTTTCTACAGACAGTCTAAAGCTGGTATTATTTCGTTAGTAGTATATGTGGACGATATTATTATCACTGGGAATGATACTACAAGGGATTTCATCTCTCAAAGTCTTTCTCCACAGTCAGTTTCAGACAAAGGATTTGGAATGTTAAAGTATTTTTTGGGTATTGAAGTAGCAAGGAGTAAGAAGGGGATATTCCTCTCTCAGAGGAAATATGTTCTTGACTTTTTGTCTGAGACAGAAAAATTAGGGGCTAAACCATCCAGTACTCCAATGGTTCCTAATTTGCAGCTCACAAAAGAAGGTGAATTGTTTGAAAATCCTGAGAGGTATAGAAGATTAGTTGAAAAATTGAATTATCTTGCAGTAACTTCGTCCAGATATTGCATATTCTGTTAGTATTGTTAGTCAATATATGTCGGCTCCAACTGTTCATCATTGGGCAGCTGTTGAACAAATTTTGTGTTATTTAAAATGAGCTCCCGGACGTGATATTTTGTATAAAAATCATGATCACGCTAGGATTGAGTGCTTCTCAGATGCTGATTGGGCAGGATCTAAGGAAGATCGAAGATCCACTTCAGGATACTGTGTCTTTGTTGGGAGAAACCTAGTCTCATGGAAAAGTAAGAAGCAGAATGTTGTCTCACGATCGAGTGCAGAGTCAGAATATAGAGTTATGGCACAATCAGTATGTGAAATAATGTGGATATATCAGCTCTAATTGAAGTAGGTTTCAAAATTTCAATGCCCGCAAAATTGTGGTGTGATAACCAAGCTGCTCTTCATATTGCATCTAATCCAGTATTCCATGAACGAACGAAGCACATTGAAATAGATTGTCATTTTGTTCGTGAAAAAATACAGCAAGGCTTGATTTTCACAGGATTTGTGAAAATTAGAGAACAGTTGGGAGATCTCTTTACAAAGGCTCTAAATGGAGTTCGAGTTGATTATCTATGTAACAAGCTGGGCATGAGTAATATCTATGCTCCAAGCTTGAGGGGGAGTGTTGCAGATATGGTATATTATCAATTAGTGATAGTCTATCAATTAGCATTAATGTTACAGATATGGTATATTATCTATTAGAGATAGTATATCAATTAGCATTAATTACAAGATTGTAAATATCTCAATTAGCCTAATTAGAATCATTAGGATTAGCTACCTTGTATGATTATTGTCTAGATTCATTAATGTATAGTGTCTAGGTTCATTTTGTACAACATATAAATATAGGCCCTTTGTACTCATTCAGATGTGAGAATACAATATACAATTTTCTTCTCCTTCTTAGTTTACAGTGTGGAAGAAAATTCTTGGAATAGATTCAAAAATAAATTTTTGGTTGTTTGATGGTATAAAGTGCTCAGAGAGTGTATCATTTGACTTGTGCTCTTTTCTTTCCTGCTCTTCATGGAGATTTGTTTGTATGTAGTTGTTGAAAAGAGTTCCCTTCTAGTCCTTTTGGAAAATATTAGGTTCTTTGAAAAATTTAAGTCCTTTGGAATGGATTCTCAATTTTTTGGTTGTTTGGTTCAATTTGATTCACCAATTTGGGTTTTCTAGACCAAGAAGTGAAATTCCAGCCTTAACAAGGATCTTTACTATTAATTTTTAAATTTTCTGAAAATTATTTTTCCAATTTATCCAAGCAGTCTGTTAGAAAACATAATCCTACAGAAATAACATTTTTCTTCATTTTTCATTGGTATCCCTTTAGACTAATTGCTGTCCCTTGCTTTGGCTTCACTAGTTGAGCATATATCCAGGATCATGTGCCTCATAATATTAGTCTCAGCTAATCATACAATACAGTGAAATTGTTTTTTTGTTTTGTTTTGTGTGAAAGGACTGAAATTAATATTTGATGGGAACTGGGAGGGGCTTCAATGTAGGAGTGCTAGCACGAAAGTAAGGTATTTGGTGACTGAGACCTAAGATCTTTTGTAAAAGAGCTAGCACGGAAGTAAAGTATGTTAAACACAATAAATTTTGAGAAATTGAACTTGTATATGTCTCATTGTGAAATTAGGCCTATAGGTTTAGTATAAAACGAATCTAGACAACTATTACCTTGAACCTAGACTAGTTTACAATAAGAAAATCCCTAATTGTGCTAATTGACTAATTGATAGGCTACAGATATACATTAATATATTTAATTGACTATCTAACTAGGAAAGTACATAAAATACATTAATTGTATTAACAAATAAGTTAACTAAATAAGGGCTATTGATTGACAGATAAATCAGGGTGATTGATTGATAGCTAAATCAGGACAATTGATTGATAGCTAAATCAGGGTGATTGATTGACAACTGAATTTTCTGACACCCCCCCTCAAATTGATGCTGGCAAATCTACAAGCATCAATTTGTCAACCAAAAAACTGTGACGCTGACGTGTCATGGATTTGGTGAAAATATCGACAAGCTGTAGATTGGTACCAATGTGAAGCAAAGTAATAGCCTGATGGTCATAGGCTGTTCAGATGAAATGACAGTCAACCTTTATATGTTTGGTACGTTCGTGGTAGACGGGATTGGCAACAATCTGAATAGCACTAGTGTTGTCAGCATGCAATGGAGTTAGTTAAAGTTGCAGAAAACCAAGTTCAGTGAGAAGACCACGTAGCCAAATGATCTCAGAATAGGCAGCAGACATGGCACGATATTCTGCCTCAGTGGATGACTTGAATACATAGTTTTGTTTCTTGCATTTTCAAGAGATAAGAGCATTACCAAGAAACATACACCAACCAGTAGTGGATTTCTTTGTGTCTGGGCAACCAACCCAGTTTGCATCGCTGTAGGCTTGTAGTTGAGGCGAAGAACCAATAGAAAAAAATAGGCCACAATTAGGCGTGCCAAGGAGATATTGGATGATGCATCGGACAACAGATAGGAGATTGCATAAACTTACTAACAGTGTGAACAGCATAAGAGATGTCTGGTTGAGTAATGGTGAGATAGATAAGACTACTTACCAACTTACGATATGAAGTAGGATCCTTAAGAAGCTTCCCTTCATCACGTCGATATTTCACGTTGACTTCCATTGGAGTGTCAACAGAAGCGCTGCTTATAAGTTCGGCCAACTAAACTAGATCTTGAGTATATTTGTGTTGATTCAAGAAAATACCTTAGGGACGATGATGAACCTCCAATCCCAAGAAGTAGTTAAGTTGGCCAAGGTTTTTCATATGGATAGTGGCGTGTAGCATTTTTTGAAGATTAGAGATAATCTCTGAATCAAAACCAATGATGATGATGTCATTCACATACACAAGAAGAACAACTATGCCTTTGGATGTTCGTTGGAGAAACATAAAGGAGTCATATTGTCTCTGGGTAAAGGAAAAACCGAGAAGAGTAGATCTAAACTTTTCAAACCACACGCGCGGTGCCTGCTTCAAGCCATATAAGGAGCGTTTTAGTTTGCAATCATCATTAGGAAAAGAAGTAGGCATACCAGATGGAAGTTTGATGTAGACTTCTTCCTTGAGATCACCATGTAAAAACGCTTTCTTAACATCCATTTGAAATAAAGACCATGATTGAGATGCTGCAAGTACTAGGATGATTCGCACCGTGCTCATTTTAGCAACTGGTGCAAATGTCTCTTTATAGTCGAGACCATATTCTTGTTTATTCTCAAAAACCACTAACCGAGCCTTATAACGATCTATAGAACCATCAGAATGAAGTTTGACAGAAAACACAAATTTGCTGCTAAGTGGCTTGATAGATGAAGGTTGTGGTACAACATCCAAGGTTTGGTCTTCTTCAAGAGCAAGAAATTCTGTTTCAATAGCCTGATGCCAACACCCATGTTCCATTGCCTGTTTATAAGATGAGGGAATAGGAATAGAAGACAAAGTGGTTGTCAAAGATACAGAATTAGAAAAGTCATACGTTTCTAATGGTTTACTGACTCGAGTACTACGTCTGGGAATGTCAGATTTAGGTAGTGCGAGAGGATCAGCAGCAAGGGAAGGAACTTGAGGGGGCGCAGAAGAAGTATAAGGCTGATTGATCGTAGCTTTGGAACGTCTTTGATATACCAAAAATGGTTTCGAAGTTTCTTAATCTGCAATAGAATTAGGAAATAGAGGCAACATTAAAAATGAAGGAAAAAGAGGGTCCTGATGATCGGAAAAGAAATACCGATTTTCAGAAAAAATCACATTTTTAAAAATGCGAACACGACACAAATTAGGATCATAACAGCGAAACTCTTTGTGATGCACTGAATATCCTAGAAAGGCACATTTAATTGATTGGGTTGTGAATTTTGTGTGTTCTTATGTAGAAAGATGAACATAACATACACAACCAAAGGTACGAAGATTAGAATAATTTGGGGGATAACCAAATAACTTATGGAAAGAAGAGACATGATTCAATGAAGGAAAAGGTAACCTATTAATGAGATGGACAATAGTAGAAACAGCTTCACACCAAAATCGAGTAGGCATTGAGAATTCTAATAAAAGAGTTTGAGCAACATTAAGGAGGTGACCGTTTTTTCTTTCGACTACTCCATTTTGTTGTGGGGTTTGAGCTATGTTTTCAGACTCGGACCGGACATTGACTCGGCCGGGCTCAAGGGTCAGGAGTCAATGGGTTCGACCGGGGGTCGACTCGGGTCGAACCGGATGACGTCATAAATACGTCATATATATATATATACATATATATATATATATATATATATAGACACACACACACCGTCTATTTTTTTTTTCTTGCAAATAAAAGTCTCCAAACTCACAAAACTCACAATATAGAAATATCATACATGTTCAATACTTAACAAACATAAATCCAAATAACACAATAAATTAATTTATAATATTGTTGCAAGAAAAGGACCAGTATGAACGTCTCTTACATAAAGAACAAAACTCACATAATTTATAAGTTTATTTTTCATACCTCACATAAAGTTAAAATGCACAAGTCTATGATGAAAATTTTGATATCATTCTATCTATAACAGAATTATATAACAAAACTA
Source organism: Mitragyna speciosa (assembly GCA_024721245.1). Classification (NCBI taxonomy): domain Eukaryota; kingdom Viridiplantae; phylum Streptophyta; class Magnoliopsida; order Gentianales; family Rubiaceae; genus Mitragyna; species Mitragyna speciosa. The sequence continues at coordinate 14,572,649 of CM045567.1, forward strand.
TTGCACTTGGATTGCAATAAAAATGCATACGCCCTGGAGGGATCATTTACAATTACCTCGTCCACTGACATTGTTGCAAGAAAATGACCATTTCTTCTAAAACCAGTAACTCTCCCTATCCCTTGCTCTAATTCAACCTTATACAGCTTATTCCATGATTCCACATTCCCGTATTACCATCAACCTTGTTAGCATGTTGGAATGTCAAAGTGATGACCTTTGTCAGCATGTATCAATATTCCAAAGCCCTTTCCTCAGCCCTTTTTATTGGCCAAAATTCACTTTCTAATCATATGTAACATATACAACTCAAAATGGTTGATTTAATTCATTTACCTTTTATAGGCATTAAAGTTTTAGCAATTTTACCATAAAACAAAATTCTTAACTCAAATCTCATATAGTTTCAATATCTCTTCCGGTTTCCCAAATCCCATAAAAAAAAAAAAAACCAACCTACAAAGAAAGGCTATGACAAATATATAAAGAAAGTCCATGACAAAAATCCAGAACATATCCAGAAAACCATGTGGATCTCTAATTAAAAAATGATGTCTTATAAGTCGATGTCTAAAATTAGTAATTAATTCAAGAAACGAAGAAATCTTGATGCTCTTAGCGACTGAAAAATGGTCGGAAAACGAACACCTTGCAGAAAATGGTCCCGGATCCCTTCCCTCTTGAAAGGACATGCAATTATACAATTACACAGGTAGATGATATCAATTCATTGGCAAATCATAGCTACTGAATCGCCAATGCTTGACTTTCAATTACTGCAACTAATAAACATTACCACCTCAGGACCCCGTCCCGTCGCAAGCCGACCCAAAGCACCCATTCCGTCCAGAAATTTGACCACTTATCTAGAACCCTTTTCCTTAATTTTTTTTAACGGGATTTGTCACTGATACCAGTCCATGTGTCTTTTGCACAAGTTCAAAAAAAAAAAAATCATCTCACGAAGAATGCCAATTTTTTACCAGGTTTGAATCAAAATTTATCTCATGTGTACAAATCTTTGCCAACCAGAAAAAAATCAAAGAAAAATATACAAAACAACCATATATAAATAGAGAAGATGAGCAGCAGGGGAGGAAAAGACCAACTATTTGAGGGTCTCGTTGATGAAGAAGATGAGCAGTGACGGGAGGGAAAGCTCAAGCTTCGGATTAGTTGAGAAACTGCCATCGCCACCGCTGCTAATCGATCGCCCCAGATTAGGGCTCAGCCGTTCAGTCATTCTTTTGGTTTTTTTTTCCCCTTTTGCCAGTCAAATAACGAATTAAAATTGGTCAACAGCCAAATATTAAAAAATCGGGTTTTAGCTGGTTCAAACGATTCCTGGTCAAACCCGATTTTTGACCGAGTTTGACCGAGTCTTTTAATAGCCGATTTTTTATACGACTCGGACCGGATACCTAGCTGGTTCCCGGTCGGACCGGCCTGTCCGGTCCAAGTCTGAAAACACAGGGTTTGAGGATATGATCTTTAAGAGATTATTCCATTAGCCTGCATGAAATCTTGAAGCAAATGAGATATATATTCACCCCCATTGTCCGAACATAAAGCCTTAATTTTGGCTAAAAATTGTGTTTAGACATATGCATGAAAAAGTTTAAATACAGAAAGCACTTCATCTTTAGAATGCAAGAAATAAATCCAAGTGAAACGACTATAGTTGCCAATAAAAGTGAAAAAGTACTTGTAATTAGCATGAGATATAATTGGTGCCATACCCCACAAATCACTATGTATCATTTCAAAAGGTTGAACTGGACTAGGTATGTGAGTAGGAAATGGCAAAATTTTACTCTTACCAAGTTTACAAGAATCGCAATCAAATTGGATATCATCAATAGAAAAATATTTTTTATTCCCGAGTAAGTTAGAATTTAGCAAATTATAGAGTACATTAGAATTTGGATGTCCAAGACATTTGTGCCATACTCGATAATCAACATGTGCGAGATTACAAGTGATAAAAGGAATTGAAAGACAGGGTTATGAAGGAAATTGGAGAGGAAAAACACGTCCTACTTTAGGCCCCCTTGTGATCATCTTCCCTGACTGTTGATCCTGCACAACACAACCAGATTTAGAAAATTTTACTTTACAATTATTGTCAACCAATTGACCAACTAAAACAAGGTTAGTGGCAAGGCTTGGAGAGACATAAACATTAGTCAAAAAATGAGAAATATCACCAGTGGCTGTAATGGGTAACAAATTGCCATCAACAGTATGAGTTTCAATGTTTCCAAAATATTTCTTTACATTGGTAAGGATTTGAGTATTATTTGTCATGTGATTGGATGTTCTGGAATCACAAAACCAAGTGGATGAAGTAGACAAGAGTTTACCTGAGAGTCCTAAGGTAGAGAATGCAGAGAGAATCATTTGTTGTACCATCTCAGGTGTTAGAGTTTGAGCAGGAGTAAGAACATTTTGTATTGACGGTGCTATATCGGCTGAACCACCATTACTAGAAGAGCCAACTGAGGCAATAAATGCTGTTTCAAATTTCTTGGGAGATCGGATCGAGCATTCCTTGATAATATGACCATCTCTTTTGCAATAGTTGCAAAATTTTTTGAGACAATTCGAAACATAATGACCAAATCCTTTGCAGCAAAAACATTGAACAACCCTTGTATCCTTACCTCTTGGCTTCCCTTGTGCTGCATAAGCCATTAGAACTGATGTGGATCTTCGTTGTTCAATAGCTGTTTGAGTGAGAATTCGTTGTTTCTCTCGTAGTAGATCATTGAGGCATATATCCAAGGAGGGAATAGGATCTCGATTCATAAGATTGGATTTGGTGTGCTCAAATTTAGATCTCAATTTCATGAGAAATTGATCCCTTATTGCATGAGAAATTGATCCATTTTTGCAATTTTGTGAACTGATTGGACAACATCAAGACCTTCTGATGGTAAGGTAGCATAGATTATATCAGTGTATTCAGCCCAAAGATTCAAAAAGCTAGAGTAAAAATAAAAAATAGAGAGATTATCCTGATGAATCATGGATAATTCATGTTCAACCTGGAATCTACAAGTCGTGTTTTGCTGGCTATAAATTCTCTTTAAGTAATTCCACATCTTAGCAGCCGTCTTGGAGGGTCGGAGATTCAAAACAATGTTAGGTTCTACAGATCCCAGAATCCATGCCATGATTTGTGCATCCGTGACCTCCCACTTGGCATATTCATCCGTACCTTGCTTGGGAATAGGTTTGCTGCCATCAACATGACCCCATAGATTTCTTTGTTTGAGATATATCCTGAAGTGGAATGCCCAGGCTGAGTAGTTTTTGCCATTAAAACGAATCAAGAAGGACTCCTTGTCTGAAGACATGAGGATACGAGAGAACTAGAAGCAAAGAACTAAACTATGACTATGTAAAGAGGTTACTAGAGAACTAGGAACAGAAAGCTGGAAAAAAATCTGAACTATGACTATATAGAGATCAAGGGCTCTAATACCATGTTAAAACAGAGAATTTTGAGAAATTGAACTTGCATATGTCTCATTGTGAAATTAGGCCTATATTTATAGGCTTGGTACAAAACAAATCTAGACAACTATTACATTGAACCTAAACTAGTTTACAATAAGAAAATCTCTAATTATACTAATTGACTAATTGATAGGCTACAGATATACATTAACGTATTTAATTGACTATCTAACTAGGAAAGTACATAAAATACATTAACTGTATTAACAAATAAGTTAACTAAATCAAGACTATTGATTGATAGCTAAATCAGGGTGATTGATTGATAGCTAAATGAAGACAATTGATTAATAGCTAAATTAGGACGATTGATTGATAACTAAATCAGGGTAATTGATTGACAACTGAATCTTCTGACAAAGAATTTGACGACTAAGACCTAAAATCTTTTGCAAAAGAATTTCTTTATTACATGAGCTGTACCTTTCATGTCCAAGTGTTGCTTCATTGGAGAAAAGAGTACCAAATGTTTCTTTTTTCACCTCCTCTTAAATGTTATGCATGACGTAATAGGGGTTTTAATGTGCTTTCTTAAATGTATCTGATGTTAAAGTAGGATTCAAGTTTACATGTTAAAGTAGGATTCAAGTTTACAGTTATCTAGGATATCTAATTAAGCCTGATATTCCTGGCACGGCCTTAGTTTTCCTTTTTGGACATGAAAACTAAAGTTTCTCATCACATCAAAGCAAGTCAGACTCCTGTATTTGAAAATTATAAATTAAATATGTTTTGCTGAAAAGAGTGTACTAACTTTGAGCATTTGTTTACAAAAAGGTGTATGACCTTTAAAATTTCATAATAAATTTGATTCTTTTATCTAAATGAAGCATTCATATGAAACTTTATCCTGCAACCTTTTCTTAAGTGGAGCTTACATATTCTTGCATCGTTCTGCTTGAAATTCCCATAACAGTTTCATTTCTCTACTGCGCTGTTGACATATATGGTACTTGTCATGGAATCTGTGAGCTCAGTCCAATCTCACACACACAACTGCACAACAGGGTTGAATGAAGTGCAGAACAGAGTTTTGGCTTTGTTGTTATTTCTTTTGTTATGGTTACTAGTTGTTTAAATGGCCCATTCTGATTTTCTTTACTCATAACCTGTGCATGGCACATCTCTTCTGTTCCATGAGATCAGATTAGCCTTTGTGAGCATGACAACAGAATGTCAAGGACTCTAATGTTGATACTTGAGAAGCTTCGGGTCGACAATCCTTCATGTTATCAGCTGCCTCATCCTGTTAGACAAGGGGAACAACCTGGAGAAGGAGAACTTCTGAAGAACCTCTTTGAGGACACTGTTGATGGTCTCGGTGGATATGCAGACTGGATTCTGAGAATATACCAGCAAATCCAGCAAAACTTTTGAGATACAGGTAATATTGAGATGTCTTTGACTATTTTGATTGATGTTGTACAAATATTAGTGATGCGAAAGCCATCCTCTTTGCCAAAATTTAAGAGTTAAGATAGGACACTTCTACGGTGCACAAGAGGCCTATTTTGTGTATGGTGCAAAGAACATTTCTACAGTACACAGGAATTTCTTTATTTTGGTTAGTTCATGTGCACATGTTGTGGTCCCTCCTTGTTGTCATTCAACCATTGGCTCTTTATATGGAGCTTTGTACCATAGCCAAATCCGCAAAGATAGTGTTTTCTGCCAAGAATAATTTCTGATCTTCAAAGTTTTATACATTACCACTGAGGGGAGATCTATTTATCGGTTCTTTCCCATTGACTCTCTTCTCTCTGTGGTTCAACAAATATTTTTCCTTCAGTTTTTCAGCTGTTTGTCAAGCGTAACTCAAATGCATATGGTTTTTGTTTGTCTGTGTGTATAACATCCTCTCAAAGTCCAGGAGAAAATAGAATTTAAGCCCAATAGTTTCAAATTGTAATATCCTTCAATCCATGATTTTCTAACGAAAAAAGAAAAAAAAAAAAAAAAGAAAACTAAGAAACGTCCTTTAACCTGTTTGAATTGTCTTTATCTGCTGCTATTTGCAAGGACAATATATATTTATATTTGCTGCTTGCAGCTACCAATAGCTTCAGAATTTTACGTGGTATCAGGGTCCACAGTGAGCTTATTCTTTTCCTTGGGATTGAAATGCTGCCTCAAATGCTGGGATAACCTCAGTCCGGAGTTGGTTCCATGGAACAGACTCAATCACCGTAGTCACATCTTGTAAGAGCAGTTAGTCTTTTAACAATATGAGGCTTGGCATATCCTCAAAATACATTTGTAGCATGCTGAAAACAAACCTTCTACTGCCGTATATCAAGTATGCATTCCCATCGAAAGCATAACCGGCAGAAGGTAAATTTGGCTTGCACTGAATCTAACGAAAATAGCAGCAATTACTGTACAGTTTCATATACGTCCATCACCACATAGCTCCTTTAATTTCGACAGACTGGAGTAGCTTTTATACTTTTTGAAGTAATGTAACCGTTGATGCTCATTTTTTGTATTTGGGAAGCTAAGAAGTGCAGCAACTGATGTTAAAGTCGAAAATTTCCTTTAGTAGTCGGCTATTATTTGCTTGATGATGCTATCACGGGCTATTGCTTCAACTTAAGTAGCATTATTTTTTTCTTTAGAGAACTAAAGCATTGCTAATTAAAATAAGAACTCAAAACAAATAGAATGAAAAAAGTAATAGTCTCTTAACTTATTTATAACAGAATAATAAGCAAGTTTGAAAAATAAAGTATTTGCTTCATTGTAACAGAAAAGGAGAATTCAGCAACTTCATGCAAAATGTAATAAAACTGCTATAGGAGTTTGAGATTTGAAAGTTTTGCTCTCATATTATCTGAGAACTTTGATCCATCTTACCAAAATGAATTTATCTGCGTTAATATTATAGCGAATGCCTTCCCAGCTGTTCTTTGGGTTCTCAGTAATTAGAGCAAGACTTGTTTCTCCTATTACTTCCTTCAAATCCTAAAAATTAAAATAGTCATTCACAACCATTGATAAAGGAATTCTTGAAAATCTAAGGATTAATATTCCTTTTTAGAAAATCTAATGGATTTGGATTTATACATACACGAGGAAGATAATCAAAAAAGAAAAAAGATGAGTTGTTCTTTCTTTTAACACTTAGGAGCAACGTAAAATGAAAGTCTCATGCACAATTTTGAATGAGAGGAAAATGTGAGGAATTCTCTTTTCAATTCCGACTCTTTCACTCCGGTGTTGCTTTTCTTTCTGTTACTTCAAATTTATTTCTCCTATTACTTCCTTCAAATCCTAAAAATTTGATTACTCGTAAGGGGCTGAGTAGGTAAATGTGAATTTTCTTCACTCCAACAAACTATTCTTTACCTGCCTAGTCTCGGAGGAGTTTATAATTTCTTTCTGAATTACAAGGTTATGATAATAGGAACCCCCCATCATTTCAGTTTCCAATGGACATGTTGCACATGGACGGCCAATAGGGGAACAGGAAGGGCTGACGCCCCCTAAAAAATTCCTTTTTTTTTTTTTTTAAAGACTGCTAATACTTTTATTTAAAATCAGTTTAGTATTCGATTTTGTTCCCCCGAACTGAATATATGATGACAAGAGCAGTTCACTCATAAGCAAAGCTTTTGTTTTGGTCCATGTTACATATATTGTATGCAAATAATTATGTCCTATAATTGAGTCTATAGACTACAAATGACATTTAATAAAACATTAGCAAATAAGGAGCTAAATTGCTTTTCATTTGCATGATTGATTGATAAACTGATGAGAGATTGATAAATAGATAATTCTGTCATATAATTCTTTGCTAGGTGTCTATTTATCTATTTTGCGTAATCCAGTCTTATTTATTCAATATAGTAATCTAAAGGTTTATTTTTATTTGATTTGATATTTAAATTTGACTAAAGCACCACAAGGTTGACAATCTTATGAATAGCTCTATTATTTTAGGTTATTCATTAAACTACATACTAAAATTAAGTATATTAATCTAAATATTTATTTTTATTTAATTTCGACTAATGCACCACAAGATTGAGAATCTTCTGAATAGCCATATCCTTTTAGGTTAATCCTTGAACTACATAATAAAATTAAATATGTTCCTAAAAAAAGAAAATCATTTCTCAGAAAAGAAATACTAAAGAAAGGATTGAAAACCTTTAAAGGAGCATTTTTCACCATTAAATTCTCCCTCTTTTAAATTATACATAAAACTTATCATTTGGAATAATTATGCTTATCAAAATGCTCTAAAAATGATCAAAAAAAGAAACTTGACGTTTACTTAATATAATTCATTTTCGCTCCCAAAACCAAAATTTTAGATCAGCCAATGATACTGCAGATGCCAAACTTGTAGTCCTCGATGAGATACTTCTAACGATAACTTTTAACCAATGAAGTTTGAGAAAAAAAAAAAGGGTTAATTACAGTTTGCCCCCCTGAAAGTGGGGGAAACCTACACTTTGCCCCCTTCAATGTAAAAAACATACACTTTGCACCAATATTTTTGGGTTAAAAGTTTTTATTATTAACTTAATTTTGCATAAATTGTTAAAAGTCTAAATTACCCTTATAATTGCATGTGTATTGATAAATGTACCTATAGGCATTAAAACTTACTTTTCTTTTTTCCTTCCATATATGTCTATCATGCTCATATATATAATTTTAAAAAATAATTTTACATACTTTTTAACTAATCATATAAAATGCATAAAAATTTTTGTCATATTATACTTCACGAATAATATTTCAATTTGTCATAAGATTTTAAAAATTGTATAATAATAATGAAGATATATTTTTTGCACTCTATACAAAACAATAATGACTTATATCTAAATTTTTGCACATGTATGTATGTGTCTATATATATATATATATATATATATATATATATATAACCAATAAATGATAAAATTTTTATTAATTTAATATTTTTAATATATTATGCTGCATCAATATCAATTTAGCTTTTTGCTTTGTGCATGGAATATTATATTACGTTTAATATAATATGCTTAGTAATATCAATTTTAACTCTTTTTTTTTTGTATATAAGATATTACATTATGTTTAATACATTATGTTACATTAATATCAATTTTAACTCTTTTATTGGTGTACGAGATATCACATTAATTAAAATTCTATGATCTTATTGGCTTAATATATGCAAGTATAAAAATTTGGATATAAATCTTTATTGTTTTGTATATAACGCGAAAGATGTATCATTACTATTACACAAATTTTAAAATTTTGCGACAACTTGAAATATTATTCATGAAGTATAATACAACAAAATTTTTTGTATATTTTATATGGTTAGTTAAAAAGCATGTACAAGTATTTTTAAATATTAATTTTTTAAAATTATTTGCATAAATGCATATTATACGGGTATGATAAACATGCAATGGATAAAATAGGAAAAATAAGTAAGTTTTAATAGCTATAGGTATATTTGTTGTGAGGGCAATTTAGACTTTTAACAATTTATGCAAAATTAAGTTAATAAAAAAAATTTAACCCAAAAATATTGGTGCAAAGTGCATGTTTTTTACATTGAAGGGGGCAAAGTGTAGGTTTCCCCCACTTTCAGGGGGGCAAACTGTAATTAACCCAAAAAAAAAAAAGATGGAGACAACTTCCAAATCATTTTTAGGTATACTGCCCTAACAAAATTCAAATTCCTGGCCCTTCCTTAGTTTGTGAAGCGAACTTAGCCACATGTTTGAAATCCATGACGTTTGGAAATTCAAAACTTGAGCTTACAAGCTTTGAAACTTTTCGTTACTTTGGCCTCTCTGGAGCTTTCTATTGATATTGCTGAGGTACACTTCTGTCCTGGCTTTCTTCCATGCTTTACCGATATCTTATACTCCCTCCGTTCTATAAATATGCTGAGGTACACTTCTGTCTTGGCTTTCTTCCATGCTTTATCGATATCTTATACTCCCTCCGTTCTATAAATATAAACTTACTTTCCTTTTATATATATATATATTTTAAATTACAGGTCTATTTTATCTCTTAAAGAATAGTTAAATTGTAATTTTATTAATATGCACATATTTAATACACATTGAAAAAATAAAGTATTTAAATTTCAAGAACAATATGTTACTACATGTCTTTTATTTTGAATGGACAATCTAATATTAATAACGGGTATTTGAAGAAAGTATGAACAAAAAATGGGGATAATTTTACATATCTCCCCTGAGGTTTGTCATAATTCCATTCACCTTTTCTTTTATTTTAAAAATTACATTTATACCCCTGTGTTTATATTTTTCATAACAAAACAAGTCTATTTTGATAATGTAACCAAATAACACTAACCAAACAACTTAAAATATGTTTAATTGCTCTTAAATTGATCATCTCTTTCCTAATAATATATCTGTTTGTAAAATTTTAATAATTAAAGTAAATTCATTTAGATTAGTCAAATCATTAGGTTTTGAAAAAGTAATATTTTGTGGAGAAAAAAATTTAATGTAACAATGTAAGTACTTTTGACATTTTTATGACTAACTAATTAATTTTTTAAGATTTATTTACCTTTTTTAAAGAGCAATTAAGCATGTTGTGATGTATTTGATTGATATTTTTGGGTTACATTATCAAAATAAACATGTTTTGTAATGAAAAATATAAATACAGAGGGTGTAAGTGTAATTTTTAAAAGTTGAGGGGAGGTGAGTGTAATTTTGACAAACCTCAAGAGAGGTATGTGAAATTATTTTTAAAAAATAATTATTGTAATCACATTAACTACATTTCTTAATTTTTGTGAAAAAATATGCTTATATTTATGGAACGGAAGAAATATCTAATATTGAATCTAAACTTTCATAACATTGGTAAACATACTTGGAATGTTTTTCTTGATTAACAAAATTTCACTATACTTGCTTTAGTAATGATAAATAACATATGCTATTAATAAAATGTGTAGAGTAGCTGTTTCTCTCCTGGCCATAATGTTTGAGAAATCCAATTAATGCAGATTTATTTTCTTTGCTAATGCTATTTTCTTTTGAATAGTAAAGCGTCATTGGAACATCTACTCTATTTATTATCTGACCTCCTTGATCGTGGAGACCCGTAATTCAGCCTGACTCCTAGAGCACTATCCACGGTAAGGAGGACCCTTTATTATTATTATTATTATTATTATTATTATTATTGTTATTGCTGCTGCTGCTGCGTGGACAACAATTTTCTTTTTTCAGGTTTGATTAATAATTTTAATAATTTCATAATGTTTTGCTCTTGTGCCAAGAATCAAGAGATGTTTGATAATTTTACTTAATGTTAAACATAAATATATTAGAGTTTCTTAAATTTAGCGTGTTTAATAACAAAATTTCTTTATCACTTAATATATCAAGCACTTATTTAATTTGTACATAAAGTTCTAAGTAAAAATTTTACTTAATTTGCTAAATTTTGACTCTCTCCTTCATACATGCACTTTCACACACTCACCCATGCACATACACATATACAAACATATTCTTTTACACATATTTGTGCACATGCAGACATACACACGCTTAACACACACAAATACACACACAATCACCCTTGTAAGTGCATACATATTTTTTTCTTTACACATGCAATAATATAAACTTTTTTTTTATCACACACGCACACTTTTTTTCATATGCACAATCTCTCTTTCTCTCAAATACACACACACTTTCACACAAATACAAATTTTCGTCATTTCTTACACCTACAAGACATGTACACGTAAGCATTTGCGCACATACTCTCCTCTATACGTAATTTTTCTCATACAAATTTACATATTTTTTTGTATATGCACTCTCACATATACATACATATACATACGTAAGCATATATTTTTTTCTCATTTTTATATATATATTTTCTCTCTCTTATACACACATTTTATAAGTGAATGTGCTCTAAAGCATAAATGGATCTTCAAAACACATCCGAAATATTAACTTACTATATATAAATACATGCAAGTAGCAAGAGATAATTCCTAAGACTATTGAAGATTATGTACTTTTATCTCATATTTTTCAATTTACAATGCAGGCTTCCCCTGGATTCTGCAGAATGACAAGAAGCAGCAGTTACATATCTGAGTTGGCTTATTTGGTTCGACAAATTTCAATGTACTCATTTTGATCTTCCACCGACCTGAGCTCTATGGTTGATATTGTAACGATCATCAGACTCTCTAACTTTGATGACGTAGGCAAGGAACTAAATCCTTAAGGTCCCGACCGATGACGATTCAGACGAGACTTGTTAGCTCCAAGTTCTCTGCACGATGGCATATAATTAATTAGAATTCAGACTGAAAGACATGTGTCAAATCAAGTAGAATTCAGAATGAAAGATATGTATCAATTTAATTAGGACAGAAGATCTTTTGCCCCATCTCATGGTACGGTATCAAAAGTAAAATGGACTTGTATAAATAAATAAAAATTAAAGTGGATTTGATTTAAGAGTAAGTATTACGTAAATTATATGTATTACGTCACGTGTTACGTAATATATTAAAATTAATTATATAATATTAAATAATATAATATATAATTAATTATTATTAAATAATAATAAATTATTAATTTTAATACATTACGTAATAATACACGTGATGTATTTAATTTAATGAATTTCAACGGCCTTCAGAAATTTGCAACATTCCACATGGATCACTGAGCCATCACTTGCAGAAACCTTTCACCAACCTATATAAGAGAGTAACGCGGCGCGTATTTTGGAAAGCAACATCATTCAGCCTAAAATCCTAGTGCCTAAACGGTCAACCCCTAAAGTAGTCAAGCATTCTGATCGAATCTTGCAGAAAAGTTCGATAAGTCTTCGGCAAGTTTTGTTGATTATCGTGTCAGTTCTCTATTCAATTCGCACGTACAATTAATTATGTATCTTCTTAATTTCAGTTAATATTATTTTCTTATGTCACCTTTTAATTATCTATGATTTACTTCTACTTGTTTTCGATCGTGTATGAAACTAGAAATTTCTAATTTTCCTTTCGTTGCGTGCATTTTGTTTTCCCTTTTTTTTGGGGTTCAGAAAATCTGATGAAATCACAGCAAGTAGGTCCTTCGGTTTGAGAAAGGACGGAGAAGAAAATGATGAAGGATTGAGCTGTAGGAGTTGCCAAATCAAATTCCAGGTCTCCTCTTAAATTCCTGAGGTATGGCGAGTTCTAATTCCAGCGGAACAATTTCAAAAAAGCATGAGAAATTGACAAATCAAGGAAAGAGTTCAGTTGATAGGATCAGTAACTTGCCAGATTCAGTATTGCTTCACATCATGTCATTTCTTCCCACCAAAAATGCTGTGGCAACTGGGCTTTTATCAAAAAGATGGGAATTTCTTTGGACTAATGTCCCAAGCCTTGATTTTGGAGACAACCTAGCAATTGATAGTAAAAACAAGAGCTTTTCGAATTTTGTCAATAGGGTTTTGCTTCATCATAATGCTAAATCCATTCAGAAGATCAATTTCAGATTTGGATCACAAACTGTCCAACATGATGTTCAATCATGGGTCTTTATGGCGATTTCCCGGAATGTTCAAGAACTTAATATAGCTAATGGTTTGTCATTCGATTTGCCTAGATGTGTTTTTACTTCCAAAACACTTTATCTCTGAAGTTGTGCGGAATCAGAATCAGCGTTCCAACCACTGTCTGCTTACCGAATCTGAAGACCCTTAACCTTCATTCAGTTATATATCAGGATGATGAATCTGTTTGTAAACTGATTTCGAGCTGTTTTGTTCTCGAAACTTTGTCTATTCGGCGGGATGTGTATGATAATGTGAAAAAATTTCATATATCTGAGGCCGCGCTAAAGCGTCTCAAAATAGATTTTGCTTACAGATGGTTTGAATGCCAATTTGTGCTAGAAATAAATGGTCCAGCACTCGAATACCTTGATATGAAGGATTATAACTCCAGGATTCTGGTGGTTACAAATCTTGACTCCTTGATTAAAGCGGATGTTGATATTTATTACCTTGAGCCCTTAATGAAATGTTTAGAAGCATTCAGCAATGCGAAGTTTCTTGGTTTATCAGGTTATACAACAATGAGGGTATGCTACTATCTATGTACAGCGTTCAAAGTTATTCTCATCCTTGTCCCCTTGCCTATAATTTTGTATGTTTTATCAGATCAGATAAGCGTACAAGTTTAAATAATTTAGCATATGTGCCATTGAACAAGATGTTTGCTATTTTTGTAGATTTTTTACTTGGAACCAGGACTCTTGTCGACAAAGTTTTTGAATCTGGCCCATTTATCTATTGGGGGTGGTCTTCGGCATCAACTACTGCGTTATTTTCTTGAATGTGCAGATAATTTAGAAGTTCTCAAAATCACGAAGGTTAGTTCACTGCCTTGTTTTCTCGTTAGTATAAAATACTTGTAGAAACTGTATATTCTTGCCAAAAAAAAAAATGATTGGACTCATCCAACTGTCTTCATTAAAAAGTGATGGATACAAAGTAAAAGAGCAAGGCATATTCAAGAGATAAGCGGTACAGGATGATGTTGGTTGACACCATACTCTGTACAAACGAAAAGCCTGGTAACTATTTTACTTTCTGGTAGATTTGAGTGAGATTATCGAAATAGTATAAAATATATCACATGTATTGCTATTTGGTACAATAGAATTAATAATTTGGATCACACCTTCCGTTATTTTGTAGGGTTAATTGCAATAAACCCCCATCAACTATTACACTAGTGCACTTTGCCCCCTTTAAATATTTTTATAGGCATTTTGCCCCCAAAATCAATTATATGTTAAAGAAAAATTAATTCTGTTCATGTTGTCAATAAAATGACCAATATACCCTCCATTAAAGTTTTAAGTGAGAAAATATTGTTTTTTGCTAAAGAATATTTTGTTATATTTTCCTTTTTTTCTCTCAATTAAATTTTACCTATATTTTATCGACCCGATCATAAAAATATTACTAAATTTTTATTCTTTTACTGCATACTTTAGGTTAGATTTATTGAAAATACTTGCATGCATTTTGCATTTTGTTAATAAGTGGTTTAAATAAATTGTATTATAATAAATAGTTTAAAAAATTGCTCTACTAATTTATTTGTATCATTAAAATTATATTGTACCATGAGAACAGTCGTGTGATTAGAGCATTTAGGAATTTTCTTCTTGAGTTTTTAACTTTTCATGGTGTGTATAATGACAATATTTTTTCACATCTACTATTGAGAATTTTTTTTTTGAAGTGCAATAGCTTGAGATAGAACTATTAAAATTTGTTCTGCACTACTATGAAAGTGTGATCTAATTGAAGACGACAAGAGAAAATGAAATGGAGTTTTAAAACCTTAGATTTGTACAATAAGTGCCCATTAATTATGAGAGGCAATTTTTGTCAATATTCTCAATAGTGAAATGAGGGTCTAATAAAAAGTTGTCCTAGCATATCCAGATTCTAGGATATGAGTTTTTCTAATAAATAGAACTTGAAATATGCAATAAAAGAATGAAAAATTAATAATATTTTAATTTTATGGTCAAATTGAGAAAATGCATGAGAAATTTAATTAAAGAAAAAGAAGAATTCGAATAATGCAAAATGTTCTTTAGTGAAAATAGCATTTTTTTACTTAAATTTTGAATGGAGGGCATATTAGTTATTTTATCAACAAAATATGTAGAATTATCTTTTTTCTTTACGCTATAATGGGTTTGGGGGACAAAGTACCTATAAAAATCTTTGAAGGGGGCAAACTACAACAGGGGTAATAATTGATGGGAGTTTTCTGTAATTAACCTTATTTTGTAATATGTGATTGGTTCGAATGCACCACACGGCACGTAATGCTTTTCACTTGAGTTTGTATATATGGCTCTTAGTACCATTTTTACTTGAGTTAAAACATTATAGTGTAGGAATCTATAATCGTGACTCCAAAACTTTCAATTGCTGGTTGTATCTCTACCCCACTTAACTTTCAATTGCTCCTTGTACACTGGAAAGTACAAGGTGGTATGAAACAAACTGTATAACATGCCTCGTCCTTCCCTAACCCTGCACATAAGAGGATGAAAGTACGAGTACGCTTCTCTCTCTCTCTCTCTCTAACATTTTTCTCTTTTCTGGTGTTTGGGGTGGGGAGTGGGGCAATAGGGTGCGTATGTTGGGAGCATGACTGATGACATTGGATGGATCGAGCCAGAGCATGTGCCAAGATGTTTGTTGTCAAGCCTTAGATCGATTTCCATTCAAAATTTCAGGGAATCAGAAGATGAGCTTGCAATTTTGAATTATATCCTAAAAAATGCGAAAGTCCTTGAAACAGTAAAAATACATCATATTGCCCGTCCTGTTGCTGTGACTAGGAAATGTAGACCGACTTGCAAGGCAGGAAAAGAATATGAAATGGAGGAAAAGTTTCGTGTAGCTCAGAAGATGTTGAAATTCCCTAGAGGCTCTGAGGCATGTGAAATTACGTTTACATGAGATATCTTCATGTACTGCACCTTGAGCCACATTTTCAATATACTCTTTCCCCTCTCTCTCAAAATGAAATATGTTGGTCGAACACTTTGTGGATAAGAATTTTATGCAAGTGCTGTGTGCTTTTGTGGATGTTGAATTGGATGTATGTTGAGGTGATTGTATGTTTTTCTGTATTAGAATTTGATATTTAAGCGTGTTGTATATATGTGGAATTGTGGATGCTTTAAGTCCGTAGTCAGCACTTTGTTTTCTTTGGAACTACAACTAAATGAAGTGATGTTCGTTAATTATGGGTGACTATTTTGTGCAGTTCTTCATTATTCTTCTAATCTTCTGTTAGATTTCTTAATTGTGCTGGTATGTTATGTGTCATATAGATTTCTCGCTAACATACGAAGTTACTGTTTTACACTGGGGAGGGGGATGATGTATTGGTGCTTACAAGTTTCTCTTCCTTTTCATCTGTTGTTGACCTCTATTTTCCCGTTTGTGATCTGGGTATGGAGAACAAGTTCCAATGAGACAGAAGTTGGCTGTCCAAACATGGTGTACTGCTATTATGCCTTGCCTTCAACAGATCAATTTTCCAAAATAAGTATCTAAAGTTAAAAATTAATGGATATATGCTACCATACTAGTGTTATCATATGGTTGGATGAATGTGTTTTTGGATTAAAATATATTAAAATAACTTGGTCATCAAACAATATTTGTTTTTATGAGCTTATTATATACGAATTTGGATCACTTTCGCATAACTTTCAATGTAGAAAGTAGTGCTAGTTTGATTGCACTACGATAGATTTGATGCAAACTTGCATCGTTTTCTTTCAAATAACTTGTACAACAATTATGTTTTGGAATATATGGTGAATTTATCCTTCACGGTCCTTTTAACTATTTATGCTCAATTAGTTCAAGTGCTACAAGAATTTATGTGACAATTTATTCAACTGATATCTTACATCAAGATTGGAAAAATAGACGCGTCAAAGATTATTGTTTTATACAATTATAAAAGTAAATTGCCAAAATGGAGTTAATAAATCTGTTCGTCACATTGCAATAAGGTCAAATTAACATATATGTATAATTAAGTATTTATAGCAACTGTTGTAAAGAATCTTTTGCCTTACAAATTATACAATATTTACTCCTTATTAATACCATCCAAAAATTATAATTACTCAAAATTTTAACCTAAATAAAATGTTGCATTTGCACTCTTTTTAGAGGCCTAAATTTTTATTACCATCAAAATATGAGACAAGTGAAGACCTATTCCTTCAAAAGCGCAAAATCTTTTACCTCAAAACCACCACCACCTCTTTGTTCCTGAACAAAAGAGGTGCATTGCATTTGAAAACTGAAAACTAACAAAGCCAGATGGAGAAGAGATTGCATATTTTAATAGTTTTAAAGTTTGCTCCTGACCTGGAGAAGAGTGCCTGCCCAAACCATCTCATTTTTCAGTGAGGTAGGTGTTTTAACAATCTCTCGGTTCAACTGGTAGTGCATTCTTGATTATTGATTTACACAATTTTGAGGGCTGATACGGGTTCAGTAGCTAGGAAGATCTTTGATCTGCGAGGAACGAAGTTTAAAATGATGAACACACACTTTTCAAAAGAGTACATCCCTAGATCTCACCGATATTCTCTCTTCTCCCTCTTAACAATACCGGTTAAAAGAAAACAAGAAAGTAAATATCAGAACATTTCGATTCAGTTTTACAGTTGTATTGTCTTGGACAGCATTATACTAATGTACAATGTAATACAGTCGCCACAGATATGGATTTCATTTCAATAATATTTCGACCAAAACATTGGAATCAAGGCCTCTATCGAACTCATAGACCATTTTGTTTGCACGATTTCAAACATGGTACCAATGCTTTAACCCAGGATTTTTGGTTTTCTGGCCAAGTTGAAACCGAAGTACCATTAGAAACTTTCCCTTGGATTTTCAGAAATGAGCCTTTTTTTTTAGCCCGTTTACGGCTTGAACCTTCTCATTTGCTAAATCAAGCGATTAGACGACATTTAAAGTGCTACTAATGGAGCCTGCGATTGTATATTCTATTGATGCAAACATATTCAGCTCTAAACAACAACATTTATAGAAATGGCATGAACTTCCAATGTTATATCTTCAAATTTTGAATTATTCCTGAATTTCCAAATCTTTCACAAAATCAACGGTGGAAGAATCTTGGAATAATATTGTGCCCTTCATTCTTGAACTAAGATAGCTGACATGACATGATTCTTCGGAAAAGAAAGGACTAGCAATCCCTGATACCACATGAATCTTGAAAATTTTTCCACCACTGTTAAGCCACCTCTGATGAACAGAAAACAAATTATTATTGTTTCATATTTAGGTTGTGTAGCGGAAAATCCATCTGATTGGGACTTTTTCATGCTTCGACTTCTGCAGAACAAATCTAAAGCTTTCCAATCACATGAATTAATTACTAACTAAAATAATAACTCAAAAAAATGGAGAGAAAAAAGTAATAGTCTCTTAACTTATTTGTATCGGAAAAATAAAACAAGTTCGAATCATGAAGCATTTGCTTAACTGTAACAGAAAAGGAGAAATTCAGCAACTTTGTTTAAAAGGTACTAAACTCGTGGAAAAGTTCTAGATTAGACAGTTTTGCTTTCATATTATTTGGGGCAAATTACTATTAACCCCTCCTGTGGTTAAGTCTTTACCCACATAATCCCTATGTTTCAATATGATACATAACCCATGTAGTTATCTAGAATGCGAAAAATAAACGGAAATTAGTTCTACTAACGGTAAACTACCAGTTCTACCCTTAATCAACTATTTCTTTTTAGAGTTAAATTGCAAATTGACTACAATTTCATATGGGCCTTTTCACAAGCAGATTATGAGCAAAGAAAACTTTGCTAAATCCTAATCCAATACAAATATATATTAGCCAAGATTTTTGTTTGAGTGAACAAATAGCAGATATAGATAATGATTGTTCTTGATCTTCACTAGGCAAAGACTCAGCTGAAAGGGTCGGACGGCATGGAACCTGATGATGTGAACAAAGTGCATAAAAACCCAACATAACATTACAACAAAATCACAATTTCTTTTGGGTCTTTTCACAAACAAATTATGAGCAAAGAAAACTTTACTAATTTCTTACCCAATTCAGAAATATATTAGTCAAGATTTTTGTTTTGAGTGAACAAATAGCATACATAGATAATGATTCTTCTTGATCTTCACTAGGCAAAGACTCAGCCAAAAGGATTGGATGATTTGAAATAGGATGGAGTGAACAAGGTGCATAAGAACCTGACATGATATCACAACAAAATCAAGCTACTAAAATCAACTCAGCCAGCACAAATGACTAAATGGTACCACAAAAATCGAGTCTTTACTTAACTTGATTGCAGGAATAATTCAATTATATCAAACTAAACCAAACCAAAAAAAGCTAAAAAAAATGTAGAAAATCAGAAAGAAGGAAAAGACATCATAAATTGTGCTGTAAAAATTCAATTTTTGCTTAATTTGATTGTGAGGATACATAATATGTAGCTTAAACTAAAACCCAAAAAAAAAAAAAAAAAAAAGCAAACCATAAGTAGAATAGCAAAAATTCAATATTTTTTAGCACCCAAAAACAAACCAGTTTTATGAAAAATAATTAATTCATGTGTAGAAAAAGCAAAAAGAAGCAAACCAGTAATGGGAAGTGGAGAATCATTAATCCCAAAAGATTCCACGAAGAAAATTTATGCCAGAAACCCTCATCTATTGCACTTTGAAACGGTGCAAATATAAGCAAAGGGCCTTCCTCCGAGCCAGCATCCATATTTTTGTTTATTTCTTTTTGTTTTTTATTTCATCCATTTACCAGAGGATGATGAAAGATATTCTGCTTTAAAGATTTTCTCCTTGGCTCTTTTGTTTATTCGGTTCCCTCGGCTCGTAGGCTTAGTTTGGGAGTTGGCATAGAAAAGAAAAGAAAGAGAAGTCACTTTTCTTTCTTTTCTTTCATTTCTTTCCAAATTTAGAAAGAAAATTTTTTAATCAAAATAAGTCAATTTTTTTTTTCCTTTCCTTCCTTCGAAATAAAATAAAATAGTTAAGTAAATTTTCTCTTCTTTTCATTTCTTACTTCCAAATAAAAGAATACTTTAAATTCCTTTTTTTTTTTCTTTTCTCTCCATTTTCTTCCTACCAAACATAGTATTAGAGATAATGAAAGAAGAAAAAATCAAAAAGAAACCTGTGTTTTTAAATTCGGGCCGGACCGGCCGGTCGAACCAGTCAGACCGAGAATCGGCCAAGTATTCGGTCCAAATTACAGTAAAAAATCGGTTTTTAAAAACTCGGTCAAACTCGATCAAAAACCGGGTTTGACCGGAAAAAACCGAAAACCGAAAACCAAAAATCGGAAACCGGCCAGCCACTTTTATTATTTTTTTTGTCAAAAGTCAAAAATAAACCCAGTCATATTAATGCTCCATACTTAATCAGATATGGGCCCCTATACATGTTTGTGGGCTTCCATATTCATTGTCTGAAGAAAATAGATTTTAACAATTATTTGTCTTTGAGTTTTGACAATGACATGGGCCCATTGACATAAATCCAACAAATGAACATCAATGCTAAATCAACACATGATTTTTATTTGCTTGGCCCAGTTATCAAATCAAAAGGCAACCAACTTCTTTGACTAATTAGAAAATATTAGTAATGCCTCACTTCTACTTTTTTATACTAATTATATTAAAAAGTTAATAATTTGAGTCCATTATATTTATTCCTAATTTTTTCAATTCAATGCTTTTTTAACTGTTAATAGTAAGATATCAAAATGGTTATTGAGGGTATTTTGGCTATAATTTTTTTGGACTAACAACTAAAATTAAGAAAAAAATTAGTAAGTGTATATATGTGTTTATATATATATATATATAATATTTATGACGTCATTCGGTTCGACCTCGAATCAACTCCCGGTCGAACCCATTGACCCCTGACCCCTGAGCTCAGCCGGTTCGATACCCGGTCCGAGTCTAAAAACATAGAAGGAAACGTGAGGGAAGTGGGTCAATTAGAGTGGGGGCATTTTTGAGAAAAAAAAATGTCATTTGTTTATTGAAAATAGGATTGCTAGTGTTTAGACGCACGCACAAGACGAGTGCAAGACAAACTCTGTTAATCAAGATAATTTCTATCTATTTTTTACATTTCAGATAACCACAAAGGGTTATGTGGTCATTTCGAAACGATAGGGAGTTATGTGGTCGAAAGTAATACCATATGTGGGTTTAGTAGTTTACCCTATTTTTTGAGATGTTTGATCCATCCTACCCAAATGAATTAAGTTCTTATATCACCTCAATTTTGGGCTGGCCTGACAACTTTGAGCATATACCACAAGCTCCAAATGTTTAAATCAAATTAATTAATTTCTTATAAAAAAATTACAGTTTTGGTACCTAATGTTTTGGGTATCGGCAATATTAGTCCTTAAAGTTTGGATGAAAGCAAATTTGTTGTCAAATGTTTCAAATTTTCAACACATTTAGTCATACTGAGGCAGTTTTATTCCTTAAAGTTTGGATGGAAGCAAATTTAGTATCAAGTATTTTAATTTTTCATCATATTCAATCTTATTGATCGATTTTGTTAAAATCTAATCACGTGATACTCATGTGCTGGTCACCAAATTTATAAAAAATATATACTTTTGGCTGTCTCTTCTCTTTGTCTCGAATAATAATTACAAAGAGTCAAACGATTTTTAAATGAATTTTTATAGATATTGAAGAGTAAAATGTTGTCTTTAAAGTATGGTTGTAGGGTTTTTTTTAAAGAGTAAAAAGAGAGAGAGTGAAAGTGAAGAGAGAGAGTAAGAGAGGAGAGAGTAAAATAGCTAATTGCTTGTTTGAAAATTTGAACTTTGTCCAAGCTTATTAGCTTTTTTCTTTTTTTAATTTGTTTTTGAGTAAAGACTAATTACTCTAGTTAGTGCCTTTAATCATAAATTACGACAATCAAGTTTTTTCATTTTTCAATTTAAATTTGGTTATTAATAGTATCATATGATTGGATTCTGGTAAAATTTTGACAAAACCAGTCAATTGGACTAAATGTGTTAAAATATCGAAATACTTGATACTAGATTTGTTTTCATATAAACTTTAGGGACTAAAATTGCCTCAATAAAACTAAATGTGCTAAAATTAAAACATTTGGTATTAGATTTGCTTTCGTTCGAACTTTAAGAACTAAAACTGCCGATACCCTAAATATTTGATACCAAAATTATAATTTTCTCTTTCTTATAAAATCTCGAGTTTGAACTGGTCTAATAACTTTTGAACATATACCACAGTCTCAAAATGTTTGAACTGAGTTATTAATAACTTATAACCTATAATATTATATACCATACAAAGATTAGTACTCTCACCGATGTAGGACAATGCCTAACAGGGTAGTACATTTCTATTGCATAAAGAGGCTTTATTTATGTTTTCATTACTAGGTAATTCATACCACGCCCAGCAATTTTTACATGCCGCATGCGAAGTGATTATTGTTATTTTGTGTTTAAAAATACAATTAAAATACCATTGGATTAGTGTAGAAAATACTTTTTTCCTATACTGAGTTTTAGTATAGTAGTTATAAAGTTAAATGTTTGTTCAATAAATTTGGTAAAAAGTTTGTTATATCAAAATAGCATACAGTAGTATGCCTTTGGTAAAAAATCAACCGTATGATTAATTCATATTTCTTGTCACAAAATAAAGCACTGTTCAAATAATTTTATCACTACACGACATTATTATAAGCATTCAAAAGGGAATCGTGTCGTTAATTCATATTTCTTTTCACAAAATAAAGCATTGTTCAAATAATTTTATAACTACAAAACATTATTATAAACATTCAAAAGGGAAAACCAAATTCATATTTCTTGTCACAAAATAAAGCATTGTTCAAATAATCTTATCACTACACAACACAATTATAAACATTCAAAAGGGGAAAATCAAGTTCGAATCAATATGGCTGTAATTATCTCTCATAATCAACAATGACCTTGCTTCCCTGAGATACTTTGGGACATTGGACATGTTTTCCATGTCACCAACTGAAGACCGCAAATCAAACTGAGACCGCCTTAAGGAGGAAATTACCGATTTAACCCATTTTCATTACGAATGCATTGCTGGCAAAAAGCAAGGTTGGAAAAGTCAAAAAGTCACGTATCCATGGGCAGTTGGAGAAGAATACAATTGACATTCATCATCATACAACAAGAAAAGAATGAAAAGAACAATTAGAGCATAAAATTGGCGGCATGGAAAAATAACGACTGATAAAGCAACAACAATAATAGGTTAAAAAAAAAAAGCAACAACAATAATAGGTTAAAAAAAAAAAAGCAACAACAATAATTCCCTATGCAAAGCAACCGAAGATGTGAGATAACGTATAACAAGTTTATTAACGGGACAAGAGTGGTTCAGTCCTCATTGACCCCCTCAAGTTTAGTTGGGCCATCCCGTAGAATAAATTAATAGTAAGTTAGAATGTTGAATACTTGAAAAAAAAAAAAAAAAGGACGAGAGTCGTTTACAATGGCAAAGAAGAATGCAATAACCAGTATGTTCTTGCCATTAGAATGCGAGCGGCGGTTAAATGCGTAGATGAATGGAAATTGTCAATATGTGGTGGCTAATGAACATCGGTCGCCATAGTTAACCGAGGAGGCAGGGGATCTAACCTGTAAAAAATGGAAAACGTTAAAAAATTTTAATTTTTTAAGATTTTGATAAGATTAGAATAGATTATATCTAGTGGCAAAGGAAAAAATCGATCAGAACAAAAAAGAATGAAAGATGGGAAAAATTATTAAAAAAAAAATAAGAGGAGAAATTTGATAAACACGGAAAAAGAAAGAAAAGATTGAAAAAAATTGAAAAGAAAACAGCTGAATAATTATTAATAATAATTAACAAGACAAGAAAGCAAGAGAAGAAGAGAAGATCAAAGAACCAAAAAAAAAAAGTCTAGAGAAAAAATAGCAGGAAAAAAATAACAAAGAACAGAGAAAGATAGGAAAAAAGAAAAGAAAAAAAGAGAGAAGAAGTAGAAGAAACGTAAGCACAGTCACATTTTGAAAATTTTTCCTATCACTGCCTTCAAATTTTAAAAATTTAGTTACTTGTCAGGGCTGTTAAGTAAATGAAAATTATCTTCATCCCAACAAACTTCTATTTCTTTCTGGATTTGGTCCAATTCCAAGTTTATGAAAATAGAAATCCCCCCATTTTCAGTTTCCAATTGACATGCTGCACATGGGCAGAAAATATGGGCTTTTTTTTTTTCTTTTTTGTTGGGGGGAGGGCCCAAAAAAAAAAAAAAAAAAAACCTTTTCTTTAACTACTAATATTTTTCTTTAAAATCGGTGTAGTATTCGATTTTGTTCTCCAACTGAAGATATGATTACAACAGTAGTTTTTTGTTTAGGTCCATCAATTGCTTACGTATATTATATGCGAACAATTTATATATGACAATAGAGTCTATAGACTACAGTAACATTTGATTAAAAAATAACAATAATGAGCTGATTTGTTTTTTCATTTGCATGGTTGATTGATAAATTTATGAGAGACTGATAAATAGATAATTTTATTATTTAATTTTGATAAATAGATAAATAGATAATTTTGTTATCCAAGGATTAATAAAATTCTTTGCTACGTGTCTTTTAATTTATTTTTGCATAATCCAATGGTAGTTATTCAATATAGTAATGTAAGGGTTTATATTCATTTAATTTGTTATTTTATTTCGAAATGCACCACAAAATTGACAATCTTATGAATAGCTTTATCATTTTAGGTCATTCATTAAACTACATAATAAAATTAAGTATGCCCCTAAAATAAAAAAATCATTGTTGTAATTCAATTTGCTAGGTGTCCGTTTACTTATTTTTGCAAAAATCCGATGGCATTTATTTAATATATTAATCTAAATATTTATGTCTATTTAATTTGCTATATACTTTCAACTTATATACCACAAGATTGACAATCTTATGAATAGGTTTGGTCCTATTTGGATAGGTTTTTTCAGATATTTTGTGAAAAAAATTTTCCCAAACCCGTTTGGATAAGTTGAAAATTTTTTAGCATAAAGACAAGAAAATCACTATAGCTTTTTTTTTTTTTTTTTCCTTTTGAAATGAATGTCTCACATGAGTTGACAAAAGCAAATGCTTTAAACGCCCGTGCCAGACATAAAGGGAATAAAAACTCCACAGAGGACCGAAGCAGATGACGCTTTTTCCTTTCCTTCACCGTCTTCCATCCTCTATGGTTTTTTCGTGCTTTAGTCACTGTGAAAGAATAAAACTCTCGCCAAATACTCCATTCATCAAATATTGAGTGAATTATTGTGGTCACCAGAGTGGGCTTGCTGAGGTCTTCAACACAACATACATTTTAAGGTGATTATACAAGTGGTCGTTTGGCTTTTGACGACGAAAATGGTAGTGGCAAAAATGCAGAGACATAAATTGTCACAAAATTACCCCAAGCTAAACACATCTGACTTTGTTGAAAACAATCCTTCAATTGCATATTCTGGAGACATATAGCCACTGCACCATGAACAATTATGAGAACAGAAAGAAACATTTTTGAGAAAATTTACCCATAATGTGAGGTAGCCAGAAAATGAACGAACTCACTAGGTCCCAACTATTTTCATTGTGTTTGCTTCTGTTTCTTTGCCTTCAACTATTCTTGCCAGGCCAAAATCAGATATCTTGGGGTTCATCTCTTCATCCAATAGAATATTGCTTGTTTTCAAGTCTCTGTGGATTATCCTTAACCTTGAATCCTGGTAAAGATAAAGAAGTCCACGAGCAATCCCCAAAATGATGTCAAATCTCCTGTTCCAGTCCAATAATCCGCATCATCCTTGATCTTACAAAGTTTTCATGCAAACAATTCAGTGGATGAGATAACCATAAAACTAAGGTCCTTTATTTTAAAAAGAAGAAAAACAATTTATTAATTGAATGACTCGAAATGAAAGGGCGTTTCATCAATGCCTGGAAATAAATTAAATCAAAACTAGAGAAGAGCTTCACAGACTAACCAAATATAAAGGTATCTAAGCTTTTATTTGGCATATACTCGTAAAGAAGAACTTTTTTCAGATCCCTTGACGCGGTAGCCCAAGAGTCTAACTAGGTTCCGATGTTGAAGTTTAGCAATTAATACAACTTCATTTCGGAATTACACCATGCCTTGTCCAGAATGACTTGACAACCTTTTTATTGCAATTTCTTTTTCCCCAGGGAAAATTCCCTGAAGAGTTCCCATGGAAACTTGTGTTATGGAGTATAAACTAGTGAAACTGGGATGATTAAGGCAGAGAAAGATGTAGTATAAAACCTTGTAAACAGGTCCAAAGCCCCCTCGTCCAAGCTTATTTGCATCTGAGAAGTTGTCCGTAGCAGCTAGTATGCTTTCGAGGCTGAAATAAGGAACATCAACAATCTTATCATCCTCAGCAACCATTTCATTGACTTTTCTTTCGCTATCATCCATGGGAGGCACTGGATTCCCCGGAGAACTGCCCTTGCGTTCTAAAAAGACGCAAGAGAAAAATTTATTTATATTTCTACCTGAAACAGATATTTGGAATCAGAAAATTAGTTGTCTACCAATGGTATTAGTCTGCTACATTGGTACCTTCCATTTTTGCCGAGATTCTTCTTCTATGTAAGAAACAGCTGAAGCTGCCTGCAACAAGAACTACAGCAGTCACTGTGGTAACAATGATTATAGCTTCATGATTCATCGATATTGATGGCTTAGCAGAATTTTGGCTTGTACCGGGAACATCTGCTTCAAAAGCAAAATAAGAGATTTAGTCTACTTGGTACTGAAAGGAAAGGTTATCCAAAAACTGCTGATGATTAGAGACTCTTTTCCCCTGAGACACTGAAAGGTATTGAAGAACATTTTAAGCTGCACCTGATTTGCACATTAAGGACAGGTTATCCCAGTAGCAGTTGGGATTGCAGAGGCACCGTTTTGATGCAGAACAATTTGAATCCTACCAATCTTTACAGTCATTGGATGAATAGCAGATTGGCTCCGATGGGGGTTTCCACCCAATCTCTATTCTTTGTCCACCTTGAATTGAAGGCTCATGACTAAAAGTAAGTGATTTGTTATAACCCCAGTTAGTAACATTAAATGGCATTGACTGATTAAGCTGGAAGACTGTCTCTTCTGATGTCCTAGCACTACAATTCTCAGCCTCTCGTCTGTTAATTTGGATAACAAATCTCTGCTCCTCTTTATTGATGTAAATCACTTCATAGCCATTGTTCATTGTCAAAAAGAAAAGCTGACCTGTGGAGTTATTACAGGAGAAGCTATATTATGAAGGATCGCCACAGCTAGGCCCGCTGCTTAACGGGTATGGTATTCTATATTTACCACAACTCTCACAATCTCTACTTGTTGATCCTGTAAAGCATGCTTAAAGTCAAGAGCAATAATGAAAAGGGTTGTTTGTTCCATAATTAAGACAATACCATGATATTATATACCCAAATCAGTCCATTTTTTAAGCCATAGTTTTTCTGATCCAATATCATTTTCAGTGAACAAAGTATATTTCTTTTCCCTGAGAACATGGCAAGCAGCTAAAATAGTACTAAAATAGTCTTTCTGAAACATAAATCTCTTAAAATATACTGCAATTTCTTCTCACCTATGGCAGCAACTGCTACACGTATGGAGAGATTGTGGCCACCATCATAGTACTCCTGTAGATTATTGAGATCTGATGTCCAGATCAAACAATTAGCGTCAGCATTTTTGGTTTCTCTTCTCTGGATACGGTTAGGTCCAGCATAATAGTATGCCTGGCATTTTGTTTGGCAATTGTTTAAACACTCGTATCTGCACTTATCCTCACTTTCAGCTCCAGCATAATACAAGTTTGGTTTTCCAACTTTCATAAACTTCAAGTTCAGGAATATGTCTGGCTGAGAGTTTTTTATCGCATATAACTGATTTCCTATCACAACCACCCGTAAAATCTCCCGTCTTCCAGCTATCCGGAAAAACAGCCGCAAATCCTGGCAAACATTCGCATGCTGAAACCTTATTTTTGAGATTGCAGATGCCAAAATTTCCACAAGGGTCATTAACAGCACAAGCATCGTGAGGCTCTGACCATATTAATGACCATCCATGCTGTTGCTGACGATAAAATTGTATTTCTCCAGATGAATTCATCAACAGCGTTGTATTTGAATAATTGAATGTAGCCGCATTTATTAGGCTCTTGTAATTTATAGAACCAAGTTTATTTGAAGATATATCGATAGCTCGTTTTTCTGCTGAAATTTGATAACATGCATGTCACTATATTTTCCAATTCACCGGAACCTGGTGTATCACTTCTCCAGTAAAGAATCGTTCTTTTCATTATCATGTACACCGTATTGTCGTCTTGATTTTGCTGGAAGGTATAGTTTCCAGTTTTGGGATCGCCAGGGTCCATCCAGGAAACCAACGTCAAATTTTCATCCATCTTCATTCCTGGAAGAAAAGTTTCTGTTGGTTCTTCGAAGCATTGCCATAAATAGTTTCCTGATCGACCATCAATCAAAGCCAAATTGCCTGAATCCAGCAGCTTAAGGGTCCTGTTAGCATTGCTAGACCTTGCAAGATTAGTATGGAAGTATGAAGTTACATTTTCATCCAACAGCTTGAGGTTGCCATCTTCAACAATGGCGGAAAATCCAGTACCGTCTGATAGTGGTTTATCTCTATTGGCAATCCATACAACTGTTCGTGGGCTCAAGTTGTAATACCAAATTCCTACATATCTCTCAGCATTGATCTTATCTTCAGGATTAAAAAATCCCAGTTCAAAACTTTTCCCTGCAGAAACAATTGTTGTGCCATCATCTTGCAATGAACTGCCAAAATTGATTGTGTCTCTTGATACACATGATTGGAAGTTGCTAATCAATGCTACTAGTACAAATAAGTACAGAGAGATAGTTGTAGCTTGCATATGGTTTTACAGATTGGGGAATGATTTAAAGTGTGGAATTCTGCTAAATTGATCAGGGGAATTTTTTTCTTCTCTTTTTTGGGAGATTATAGAGAATTGTCGTTCTAATAAAGAAACAGGGTCAATTGGAGCAGCAGAGTGTGTGAACCATATTGGCCAATGAGCTAGTTGAGTTAATTAGCTAATCATTCTTTAAGAGTTTGTTGTGCTTAAGTCATTTTGTGTATGACTACAAAAAAGAATTGATCTTCGACGATTATTCAAAAGCCTACTCTTTTTTATATCTGGGCCTAGCAATTTGTGTATCTGATTTTTGGGAGAAAAAAAAAATTAGACCAGTGCAATTGGAATAGCCAATATTTGTTTTTGTAAGGATATGAAATTAAGTCACAATAATCTTCATACACAATGTAACACCAAGGCCTGCCTTAGGGGTATTTTTGTAATTTGCCAATAAAGAATGTAAGATAGATGATTAGTTGATAGTAGAGGGCCTAGGCTGCAATTTTAAGAAGTTTTTATCCCAAGTGAATTAAGGCTCATCTTTCCTTTCTTTCATTTCCATTTCATTCCCCTCCCTCTTTCTTTCTAGCTTCCACTAATTCCATCTTCCTAATTGTTACCATTTCTTGAAGAAGGAGGTAGAGGTGAGGAATTACAAGGACAATCAAGTGGGGAGAGCTTAGGAAGGGTTGCCTCATCTTCAATTCAAGGTATTTCTTCCATTTTCTTTCTTTTCCCCTATTAGATCTTTGAATTAGAAGTAGGGTTTATGCTTTGAGTGTTAGATAGGAAGATTTGATGTTGTATATCCTAGTGATGATTGTGTATTAATGGCGGTTGTGGTGTGAGAGTGTGTAAGTGTCAGAGGGATTGTATTTAATGATTTACACTTGATGGATTTTGCGGAAATTATGTTGAGTAGTGATAATGTAATGATTAATTGGCTTCTTGTGTTAATTTGAAGTTGCCTTGGCGATTGGGTGGTGATTGGATGAAGTAGGGAAGGTTAGATTTGGTTTTGGGATTGTGCAGGGTAAAAATCACGTTTTTCTAGGCTCACCTGCGGCGCCACCTGCGTTGCGGATGAGACCGCGACTCAGAGGGAGTAACCCCCTGGCCCCATCCGTGGCATGAGCCGCGCTGGGGATGACGCCGCGGATGGGTTATCTCCATCCTCTGACCTGAGCCGTGGTGCCAGCCGCGCCGTGGCTGGGACCGCGGCTGGTCACTGTTGGTGAGCCGTTCGCGGCTGGCACCGCGGCTGGTCACTGTTGGTGAGCCGTTTTGCATGTTAAGCTAGATGTAAGTCTTAGTTTTACCTTCTTGATAGAATTAGTGAATTGATCTAGTGTTTGTTTTGTGGTATTGGTGAAGACATTGACCATTCTTATTCGGATTATCTTAGTTAGCTCGGATTGACATAAGTGGGGGTTTGTACTCTTTGATCTTTTGAAAATGAGTTTTATGAAATGATAAATGTTTGAAAGAATTATTTGCTATATAAATGAATGGTTTAATTGTGGTTATTTGCATTTGTTATAAAAGTGATAATATGACCTACATGAATTAATGATTTGATGAATGAATTGATTGAGTTCTTGAATGTGGTATACTTTTGACGGGACTAATTCCTTAATTGTATGACTGATGTCTTTGGGGCCTTACTAACCGGTTAAAGTTAGTTTTGGGGCCGCACCAACTGGTTAAAGTTGGTTTTGGGACCGTGTTAACCGGTAATAGTTAACAACTGGATATCCAGGGTCAATTGGAACCATTTGATAAAACTCATTGGTTTGTTTATGGAAATGTATGTTTTGACGAAAATATGCTAATGGCCATGTTACCTTCATATTTAAATTCAATAATGACTTTGTTTATGAAATGTATATGTATAAGCAACACTCTTAAGCCACAAGGAGTACTCTTACCACTTACTGAGTGAATTGTATCGCTCACCCCTTATTGTTGTATGCAGAGGACGATGCTTTTGTAGAAGAAGATTGGACTGACTCGTGGTACTAGCCTTGGAGATAGGATGTGATACATAACAAAGATTTCATGAAGATTAGTTTTGTATAGATTCCCCACTTAGAAGTATTTTGTGATCTTAGTAGAAGTATATAAGATGATCTCTTTATTTTGTTGAGGATTATCCTTGTAATGTATCACATAACTTTGTAATTGAGTCAAGTTCAATGAAATGGTTGTTTTGAGTAAGTTAAGTTTTGTTTTGCCAGCCTTATGTCATAGCATAGTCTTGGTATGGCGGATGTTATACTTCGGGCACAGGGTGTGACACATAATGAATAACTTTTGTACGATTTTGATGCTGCAATTCACGGGAGATTCTTAGGTAAATAGAGTTCACGGCGCTAGTAGACTTCATAGACTAAAAGAGTGCTACGTATGCATAGTAATTATGTGATTATGTAAGAAAAGTGATGTAAACATACTTCTGTGATTTTATTTTAAATCATAAGATCTACAGGTAAGACTATAAATCAATCTCTATAAGAATTTTCCACAATTCACATAAAAGTGCACATTTGGAGCAAAGTCATGTGCGCCCATCACATGTACAAATGATTAGTCAAGATGTACGAGAGCATGTTTAAAAACATAATCATAGTAGTTAAAATGTGCAAAATTTTTTAATTACATTGAAAATACAAAACTCTTAATCATTAAGAGTTTTTATACCATTCAACCTCCGAAATTTAGTAGTCTCAAATCATTAAGATGTGGTATCTAATGAAAAAGATGGCTTCCTGATACAGTTAACTTCTTGAAACAATTAATCTTTAGGAAGCTACTTGGATATACTTCTCTAGCAGTAATATGTTACACCAATTACAAACCTCTTTCGTTTTTACTGCCTCCTAGGATATAAATATTTGCTCTGTCAAAAAACAAATGATATAAACATTTGCCTCACTAAGCAGGTAGATCACTTTAATTAATAGAACACAGTTGTTAATGAAGAAATTATTGATTTTCATTTGTTAGACATGAAGTTTTTTAGCTTGTTGCACTTATAAACTTTTTAACTTTTTGCGAAGTGTCAATCAGTACTCTCCTGAAAAACAACAGAAAATTCTGGGACTACCCATGTGTTGTGGCAGCTATATATCTTTCTTTTACTGATATGTCGTTTTTTCTACTTTTCATTGTCCACAATAATGCAATAGGATTTGTAGTGCGTCAAATCCGGGGATACAAAGACAGTTTTGTGTAGTATCTTAGTTGATATTTTCCTTAATTTGATGTCTCTGTAGGAACCAAAGTGTACGCTGTCGTTTACGTTGCCAAAGCTCGGAACTGGGATACTGTTCTACGAGTTACGGCAGGAATCAGATTGATTAACAAGCCAAGATTGATGTTTTAATTAATCAAAATTGTTGACAGGACTAATTATATGATATATCCCAATTGGTGTCTGAAGAAGTCATCGACTATAGATCCGTAAAATTCATTTCTAGAATTTCAACAATTCTTGACAATGGACCAAAATATTAAAAAAGAAATACATACTTATGAATACTGATTTGAATTTTAGCCCGAAATATTATCATATTTATTTCGGTAGACATCGATGAAAGAGATGCAAATAGTAAAGGAGGGATAAAGGAATCTTTCTGCCAGCTCTGGACTAAGAAGCATTGTCAACTTCCTTGATATGTTACCAATGTTGGGCCAAGTTTAAAACTCATCCATACATACGTGACTATTATTGTTTTGTGCCTTGAGCTTTTGACATCATAAATTTCTGCTTTGCCAATGATTCTTATTTGTCAGTTGTACAACTTTTGTACGATTTCTACGTCGCAATTCACATACAAGTGCGCATATGGAACAAATTCATGCACACCTATCACTATATACAAATAATTAGTCAATATGTATAAGAGCTTGTTCAAAAACAAGGCCATAGTTAGAGAAAAATGCAATTTTAGTATCAAAAGTTTGAGGTATCGACAGTTTCAGTTTCTAAAATTTAGACAAAAGCAAATCTAGTACTAAATGTCTTAATTTTTTGACATATTTAGTCCTATTAACCTGTTGTGCTAATATCTTAATGGAATCTAGTCATGTGAATCTCATGTAAGTTTTTTCATAAAAAATAAAAAAATTAATTGCCATAAACTGTAATTGAAGGCACTAATTTGAGTTCACACATGATAAATAAGCAAATGAAACTAAAACAAATCCGCTTGGATAGTGCATTCGCGTGTGTGTGTGCACATGCCTCTAACTATAAATTATGATAATTAAATTTTTGTTCTAATTCCTTTTGAAATTTTGTAACTGGCAAGTGAATATCAAGTGATCGGATTCCAGTAAGATTTTGACAAAAATTGTCAACAAGATTAAATGTGCTAAAAAATTAAAATATCTAATACTAGGTTTGCTTTTATCCAAACTTTAGAGACTGAAATTGTTGATGCTCCAAACATTTGGTTCCAAAACTACAATTCTCTCAAGCAGTTAAAATGTGCAAAATTTGTTAATTACATTGAAAATATAAAACTCTGAATGACATTGGTTGCAATTTTAATACCATTCGACCTTCAAAATTTAGTAGTCTTAAATCATTAAGATATGGCATTTAATGAAAAAGATGGCTCCCCGATACAGTTAACCTCTTGAAACAATCAATTTTTAGGAAGCTACTTGGATATACTTCTCCATGAGTAAACTTCTCGACCACTCATAAAGTACACTAATTACTGTACACAAACCTACTTCGTTTTTATTGTCTTCTAGGATATAAACATTTGCTCTATCAAACAAAATTTAATTAATTGAACATAATAATTAATGAAGCAATTATTTGTTTCTATTTGTTAGACGTTTAGCCTTTTAGCTTGATTATTGCAATTAAAACTTATTAATATTTTGCGAAGTCTCAACTAGTAAAGTCCCCTGAAAAAGACAGAAAATTCTGGGACTACTCATGTGGCAGCTATATCTTTTTAAAAAGTGATTATGACTTCTAAATAAATTTCTTTTCCTGATATGTCGTTTTTTCTATTTTTCATTGTCCACAATGATGCAATAGGATTTGTGTACAAAGATAGTTTTGAATAGTATCTTAGCTGATATTTCCTTAATTTGATATGTTTCTCAGATCCAAAATGCACGCTGTTGTTTATGTTGCCGAACCGGGATACCGTTCACGAGTTGTGGCAAGAATCAGATTGATTAACAAGCCAAGATTGATGTTTTTACTGATCAAAATTATTGACAGGACAAATTATATGATATATCTTTCCTTCCTTTACTATTAGCGTATCTTCATCGATGTCCAGTGAAATAAATATAACAATATTTTGTTATAAAATCCAAATCACTATTCATAATTATGTATTCCTTTTTTTGTATTTTGGTCCATTATCAAGAATTGTCAAAGTTCTAGAAATGAATCTTCTTGATCTGTGGTTGATGTCTTGTTGAGACGTCCTTTATTATTAGCGTCTGTTCATCGGTGTCCCACAAAATGAATATGATAATATTTGTGCTAAAATCCAAATCACCATTCAAAAGTATGTATTTCTTTTTCAATATTTTGGTCCATTATGTCGGAATCATAGAAATGAAGCATCTGAATGAGTGTTTTTTAAAATATTTTTTAAAAAATATTACTATAGTTATTTTAAAGATTTTTCTTCGTAAACGTACATGTGAGATAAAAAAATGATTAGAAAACGTGTATAAAATTTCTAAAATACATGTTTCTAAAAAATAGTGTCAAACAAACACATATTTACAATTGATGACTTGTTGAATCTTCCTTTACTATTAACGTCTCTTCATTGTCCTCCAGCAAAATAAATATGATAATATTTTGTGCTAAAATTCAAATCACTATTCATAAGTATGTATTCCTTTTTTAATTTGGTCCATTATCAAGAATTGTCGAAATTCTGGAAATGAATCTTCCTGGTCTATGGTTGATGACTCGTTGAATCTTCCTTTACTATTAGCGTCTCTTCATCGGTGTCCAGCGAAATAAATATAATAATATTTTGTTCTAAAATCCAAATCAATAATCAATATTCGTAAGTATGTATTCCTTTTTTAATATTTTGGTCCATTATCAAGAATGTCAAAATTCTAGAAATGAATTTTCCTCGTATATGGTTGATGACTTGTTAAGGAAGAGACACTAACATAAAGGGGAGGAAAAAGGAATCTTTCTGCCAGCTCTGGACTAAGAAGGATTGTCAACTTCCTTAACATATTTTCAGAGTTGGGTCGAATCTATAAAACTCAGCCATGCGTGACTACTATTCTTCTGTGCATTGGATTTTTTTTTTTTTTTTGAAGAATATGTGCATTGGATTTGACACCATAGTTTTTTTGCTTTGCCAATAATTCTTATTCTTTTGGGGATTTTATTTGACATCATAGTTTTTTTGCTTTGCCAATAGTTCTTATCGATAGGAATGAATAGTGAGTTAGAGCTCTGCGGCTCTTTCTCAGTGATTGGGGGTTCGATTTCTCTTATTATTAAGTTTGCAAATATTATTGCATATGGAAATAACGAGCATAGCCCAGAAGCAGTAGAAGGCCTCCAGGGGCAGCAAGAGGGACCCCAATTTTAATTATCTTCTTCTCCTAAAACCCTTCCTTGTAACATGATAGGAATTTCAAAAAATATATATATATTATCTATCATTTGTACATTGGACTAAACCTCTCAGTGTAATAAAATAAGAATTTAAAAACAAATTCTTATCAGAAATATTTTACATCCCAGAGGGGCTATAATTGAAAATACTATTGTTTCAGGTACAGAAGTTCCTAAAAAAATAGAAAATGCCCTACCTTTGAGTGTGGTTTGAACTATTATTTGTACACTGGACTAGACCTCTGAACTGGACTAGACCTCTGAATTGGACCCCTGAAGGGTAATAATGTCGGAATACGAAATAAAAAAGTGAACCCTGAATAATATCTCCCTTTAATTTCTTTTCGCTTGTGACATCTCTTTCGAGCTTCAAATTTCGCAATCTGGACGTGCAAGTTAAATTTTGAAATAAAAAATTAGAGTCTCAAAATTTTCTAGATTCTCCACTATCACAACCGTAAAATAATAATATCTTTAGTTGATAGTTTACATAAAGTATGAACAAGTTTTGGTATGACATTATTTTTAATATCTAAACATCCGTGATAAAGAGTAACTACCTTGATTCTTCAAAAAAAAAAAAAAAAGAGTAACTACCTTATTAATAAATTTTAACACTCCTTGTTTGTAATTTCTTTTGAAATTCATATTTTAAGACATTAGAATGTATTGGTACACATATTTGTCTAATTGACATTTTTTACAAAGTGAAAAAATGCGCACTTGGAGAATATGCATTTATCACTAGTTTTATTGTATAAAGAGTAAGGGTTTGGCATAACAATTTCACGTAATTTTGAACTTCAGAAACTACGAAATACGCATCAGGTCGAGTGAGGAATATTCTATTTTTTATTTATATATTGATTAAGCATAAGTAATCTAATGCCATTCAACAGCAATGTCGATATGTCCGGCTTCGCCCGCACGGGTTCGAACCCAACCCTCGACGTCTCTTTCGACTTGCTTTTTTTTTTTCCCCCGTTTTAACCTTTATATTTTATCAACATATTAACTGCTTTTCAATTCTCAATGATTCTAATCAAAATAAGAGAATTTTTTTTTTTTTTGAACTGCACTGATTTACAATTTTTCTTTTTGGTTCTTTTAAGTTGTTGCCAAATTATTTTCAGATTTTACAACTAAACAAAGCAAAAATCCTATGGCCATCCACTTCTTGAATAGTTAGTTTTTAATTCAATCGTATAACTCTGCAGAGGTAGTTGTTTGAGGTTGAAGCTGGGCCCTAGGTTAACGCAGCAGGGACACTTCAGTTGTTGGTCTCTTCTACTTGTTTCGGCCACTTTTGCAGCTCTCCTAATGAGCAGTTTTGCAGCCAATTTCGAGTCACTTTCAAGTCATAATTTACTTTCTTAATTGTTTGACTTCAATTATTGCTTTTCAATGAGTAAAATTGAATAACAAAAATACCGTAGCTTTTTGAAAATTGCCATTTCGCTGAAGAGTCCATATTTGTTAGGGAAACATAACTGGGTTTTTGGAGTCTTTTTAATACAGGTTTATTGTGTATTGGATCAATGGACAACTCAGTCCAAATGACAGCATACCTTGAGAAATGGTGTGTTCGGTTTTTTTTTTTTTTTAATTAAACCTACACTATTACCTAGGGAAGGAAAATTAGGTATTGATGGAATTCGAACCCCCAACCTTTGAGGTAGAGTTATAGAGCTCTAACCGCTCAACCTTATATTTGATCCAATGTGTTTGGTTATGATATTTTCCAAAAATCATTTTTCATACACATTCTACCTTGCAGATATACTTAGACAAAAGAGTTATGGTAACATTTCTCTAAAAATGCTTTTAAACATCGTCATAAGTGTGTACTGATTAATCAATTCATATACCTAATATCCCAATCATAATCAACCCTCATTAACATGTTAACTACGTAAACATTATGTGGTGGCTTAAATTCATTCTCATGAATAATTGATGACATTTTTAATGGATGTTAAGTTTTGGATTTGCGGATAGATGTATGAAAATTTGTCCAAACTGGGATGCGAGGTTAACATAATATTTCTCACTTGAAGATGTGAAATGACTTCTCATTGTAAGATTCATAGCAATCGAACTAATTCAAATGACAGAACCAAACTAATCAGACCGTCGCTCTTTGTACTAAAAATAAAAGCAAGAACTATAAAACTTTTAGAACCATAAACCCATGTGTTAGCTATCACTGCTTTCCAGAAACTTTAGATCAACAGCTATACGTTTTGGAAAGAAAAAGTATCCCTTTTTGAGATAAGTTGACATGAACAGGACAAGTGATCACTTCAATGCGAAACACTAGTCATGAATTTGATATTAGTTGTTATATCTTATGCAATTCTCAACTTCTGGTGACAAAAACCAATATAACGCTTGTGAGCGCAACCATTCAATTGAATCTTTTGCAATCTACAAGGGTAGTGCAATTCAAAGCTTGAAAGACCATCCTCTAAAGAAATCAATTTCATACTACAATCTGATTCAAGAGGGCCGGAATCTTTGATGAGCTAAAAACATGTAAAAGTTAAGAATTTTTCCTTAAAGAAAGGGTGACAAAGCCTTCATTCATTTTTCTACGGCACAACTGCAGTTTGTTAAAAATTCTGTAGGGACTCATTTTGGTGCCACATATGGTAAATGTAGGGACTCATTTCAATGAATATTCTTTAAGGATCAAACTGTGATGAAATAAAAGTTCAAGAGGCCAAAGTGAGCTTTGCCTAAAAAGTTTGCCGTAATTAAGCAATATTAAAGAAAGTTAAAAGTACTGGCGTTACCTCTACCCTTATGGGCACTTCTTTTACCCTTATTGGCACTTTTAATTTATATATACATCTAATTTGATAAGTATGCTTATACAATTAAAATTGTTGTTCATTCTTATATTGCAGAAGTGTAATAGGCTACTAAATCCCAGCACAGAAACACAGCACCCTCGTTACACAAAAGCTATCTGGAAAAAATTTCATCGTAGCCAAAATTTAAGATCGCTCAAAAAATGGCTATTATGTGTACATATGGCAGTAACTCTTTTAACATTTTTTTTTCTTTGGATAATTACAGGGAACCTTATGATTTGACATTAACATATTACCTTTCTATGGTTTGAAAGGTACAACTGGTTAACACATACACACCTTGTTAGGATATTGGATATATAGATCGGTTAACACATACATGCCCATCTCTGCATATAGATGACGATTTTCGAAAGCATTTTGAAAAAATATCACAACCAAACTTTCACGGGCCAACTAGACTCTATGCCCCATGACCTGCTAAAGTCCCCTAAGTACATTGTCCAAAATAGGATGCTGTTGCCGATAGCATCCGTGCGCTTAACTAGTCCGCACCCAGAGTAGTGCGGTCGTTGCTTGATGCTCCGTGCCACAGCCCTCACGCCCTATCGTACCTTGCATTCCTTGCTTATCGCACTCGTATTGTAGTCGGTATGACATATTGCACTCCTGTCTCACCCGCACACCTAGCACAGAGCTTACCGATGCCTATCGTGACTCACTGGAGGACGGAGTCGCATTCCCGGCACCACTAGCACCTGCGTGGGATCACCAGTCATCGATTGGTGAGAAATTTTCCAAGGATGAAGAACCAAGCACCAGGAGCAAAGTGATGTAATTTTAGGTGCTACTTCATCTTGTACATGTTATAGACTAGTTTGTGTTTTTGCCTTTTTGTACAGAAAAATAGTGTCTACTCCTGTCATTTAGATTTTTTTGTCAAGACTACTATAGGAGGTAATAAGGAGTTGGATGTGAAATCGGTTGTAACGATACTTGTAAATCTTGTGATTATTAAATGAAATCTCATTTTATTTACCACTGTGCCTCTACAGCTTATATATGCATTTGTTTGCTATATTTGTGATTACGACTCATAGTTGTTGGTAGCCGGAAGTAACGTATGAGACGTTGCTTGCCTCACGACTCGTGATGTTGTGGGATAAACGAACG
Organism: Mitragyna speciosa; assembly: GCA_024721245.1. Lineage (NCBI taxonomy): Eukaryota > Viridiplantae > Streptophyta > Magnoliopsida > Gentianales > Rubiaceae > Mitragyna > Mitragyna speciosa. The sequence continues at coordinate 14,612,465 of CM045567.1, forward strand.
ACCCGTGACACAAACATTCCATCTCTAAAGGCAAGCTTTCATTTGGACTGAGGGTTACCTATTGGTCCAAAACTAATAATCTTGTACAGAACAAGACTCCAGAAACACAGTTTTGTCGCGTTAACAAACTCCTTCTAAACTTCATGGTTGCAGCCCAATTCAGCCAAAACAACACTTGGAAGATATATGGACTTTTCAGCGCTTGGCAATTGCCAAAGCTACGGTATTTGTGTTTTTGAACTTTACAACCCAAAAATTTACTCGTTGAAAAGCAATAATTGAAGTTAAACAATTAAGACAGAAAATTGTGACCTGAAAGGGACTCGAAATTGGAGGCAAAAATGTTATTAGGAGCGCTCCAAAAGAGACTCAAGAAGAGACCAACGAGTAGTGTCGAGGTTGGGCCCTTGGCTGGTAATCTTGAAACTATCCAACCCGCAGACACCAAATTTTGACACAGCGCTCATTTTCTAATATTGGGGGAACTTTTCCTACTATTTGGAGTCACATCATGATTTTTGGTAAAAAATGAACAAAATCAGTAATCTCGCGGGGCAAAAGAGTAATTTTTAACTGTAAATATTTTTTCCATTAGTTTTGAGATTTTCAATTCATATTTTGTACTTTTATAAGTATTTTCTAGTTTTTGTTTTTTTTAGACTTAATTGGTATTTTTTTATATTTTATTAGCATAAGGGTAAAATGATAATTTTGCCTCGTGAACACCATTTTCGCTCATTTCAAGTTTCAAATTTATTTTTCTGATTCTTTAAGCATGTTTCCAAATTTTTTTGATTTTTTTTTAGAACGATTGCTATTTTTTCTGTAAATATTGCATGTAGGGACAAAATACTCATTTCATATTTTAAATGCACTTTTTACCAATTTTTTAGTCATAAATGCATTTTCTACGATTTTAAGCTTATCTTTAATTTTTAGTAATTTTTTGATGTCAATAGCCATTTTTCTGTGTATTTTCGTTATCTAAGGGCAAAATCGTTATTTTATATTTTAAACCCATTTTTCGCCATTTTTGAGTCCCAAATTCATTTTAGGTCTTTTAAGCACATTTTTAAGATTTTTTAATTTTTTTGAGATGAATTGCTATTAATAAATTTATTATTTATATTTTTCTTAATTTTTTTTATTTTTGTGAGAGAAAATAGATTTTTAATATTTTTGTAAAGGTAAAGTCGTAATTTTGGTAGTCAACGGCGTTTTGATCTTTTAATCATTTCTTGAAAGATAAGTCTTTTGTGCATTATAAATATTCCTACTTAGGAATTAAAAAGAGGTGTGGGAAAATATAAAAAGCCTAGAGAGAGTTTTTAATTTTTAATTTTTTTGACTTTATCTCTTACACCAAAAATACCAAAAACACACACTTTTTCCTACATTCATCTTCAAACCTTCACCAAGAGCACCGAGAACACACACTGGTACATCTTCAACCTTACACCTAAACACTTAGAACACACACTAGTACATCTTCAACCTTACACCTAAACACCTAAAACATACACTAGTACATCTACAACCATACACTTAAAACACCTAAAACACACACTAGTGTATCTTCAAGCCTACACCTAAAACACACATGAGTACATCTTCAAACCTACGTCTAGAACACCAGGAACACACATTAACTAATCTCACACACTTATTCACTTTCTCTCTCACTCACTACACACTATTCCATACACTTCTTACACTTCCCTAAATCACACACTACTTCACATATAATTCACACACAACCACTCACCAATCTCACACACTATTTCACACACAAAAATGCACACTAAATCTCATGCACATCACACATTCTCTCTCACACACTACACAAATTCATACTCCCTCTCACGCACACAATTAATTTCACGCACAGATTTCACAAACACAGTTGATTCACACACGGCTACACACACATCGCACACAAAACACACACATACACCCATTCAGATTCATGTAGAACAAACACACACAGAGCACAGATTCAGTCAAAACACACACTCTCATACTCAAATAAACACATAAAACAGCTTTCACACACAGAGTCGCACACTTTCTTTGCATACACAATCTTATATTCAGTTACACACACACACATATTCAAACATATACATGCAGAGGATTCATCCACCAATTTGCTACCACAGTTGACAACATTAACAGCAACTTCCATCCAAGTTATTATACCCAATTCACTAACAATCGCAATCAAACCACACTCTAAACCACCCTATTTTCGCCTACCACCCACAACCTCCAACTGCAACACTATTCTGCAATCAAGCCACGTTATCAGAATTAACAATAACAACTAACAAAACAGAGCCCAAAAACCTTCAACAACTACCCACAACCACCTGCACATAGAAGAAAACACAGATAAAGCCTCCAAATCAGACCCCTTTTTGACCCCCAAACCACCGTCATATTCTCTAATTTTAGCCCATCAAAACCAGTTTATCAAAGCCCCCAAAAACAACCATTGCCCAGTCCAATCACCATTCGATTTCCACTAAAATCGTCCCAAAATCACCCATAGTTCACAGTCCCAGCACCTGCAAGGAAAATTACAGCAAAACAACAAGAAGCAGACACCAAATTGCAAAGAAAACAACCAAAGATAACCAAGCAGTCAATCCCAACCGAATCATTGCCAATTCTCAACTCTCACCATTTCCAAACCACCTCACCACCATCACGAAGTAGACCCAACTCCAACTGTCGTTCCTCTTCAATCAACATCAGCCACCCGAACCAATTGCCCAGTAATCAATAGCAGCAACAGCCACCCAATTCAATCATTGATCGACATCAATCACCAATCCCAAAATACTAACCCCACCGTAGCTCCAAAGCCAGCTGGAGCTTCATCTCCGCGCCACCGTCCGCCACTGCCAATTGCCAACAACCATCCTCCCATGAAGGCAACTAACTGGAAACTGCGGCCACCAAGTCGCTCCACCTCACCCTCACCGAAAAGCTCTCCTCTCAGGTAAGGCCTTCACCAATCTCCCAACTCCAAGTGTGCACTCTTTAATACATGAAATTGTATGCGAATTGCTTTGATTTAAAATGGAATTGAGCAAGGAGAGGTAAGAGCTAGTCTGATTTGACGATCAACTTGAAGGGAATTCAGTTCAAGAAAGAGAATCAAAGAGATAGACGTGAGAAGAAGAATCAAAAAGAAATGGAGAGAGTAGAGAAAAAGAGGAATCAGCTGGAGTAGAAAAGACAGAGAAAGACCAGAGAACGGACCGCGAGAGGGAGACTGAAAGAGCGAGAGAGAATTGGAACAGGAAAGAGAGAGTTTGCAGAAAGACAAGAGAGATCACTGAGAGAGAGAGAGAGAGAGAGAGAGAGAGAGAGAGAGAGAGAGAGAGAGAGAGTATCTGGAGGGAGAAGATGGAAAAGAGAAGAAAAACAGAGAGAAAATTGGAAATGAAGAAAACAACTAAAAAGGAAAATGGAGAAGAAAACCGATTAATAGGGATTAGAGGGTTTGGGGTTTTTCTTTCTCTTAATTTTTTGTTGTCTGATTACTTTTAGTTTTTTTTTAGTTTAATCAAATTTTATGAGTTGCTCATTCTTTGATTTATGTTAGTTTAGATTCATATTTAAGCTAATTAATTTTATAATGTGTTTAATTAATCTAGCCTAATTTATTTTGGGGAATTTTATCACACATAATTATGTTTAGGTCCTTGTCTTGCTCTAAAGTTAGTGACATGCCCTAAAGATTTTTTTTATTGACCCCCTCAGATTTTACATCCTTTCAATTGGGTCCCCAGTTTTACAATTGACCCCTTATTTGTTGGAATTTTATTTGTTTTGCCTCTTGTACTTAGTTTTAATTTGCAATTATGTCCCCTATGACTATTTGAATTTATGATTTGACCCCTAGGTTTGTTTAAATGTCTGTTAGGTTTTTTAGTTTGCTAGAAGATACATTTTTATTCCCAATTTATTAGAATTTTTACTTTTAATTTTCTATGCTTTATTCATCGGTATTGTGGCACTTTAACGTGTTTATTCATCTTGTTAGCATTTAGTACCGGATCTTCAAAGAAAGGTACCCTTACTACTTGTTAATTATTTCTTTTGTGCTCCTCGGTGCTTTTATATGTTATGTGTTGATTTGATTTTTATCTAGTTTTGAGTACTTGTTGATTCATTGATTTGATTTTAATTTTTTAATTATTCCAAAAGTATAATAGATAGGCATTTTACTATTTTTAGCCGATATTTTTATTTAGCTAGCCAATGTAATAGTTAGATTATTTTCTTTTTGTATTTCTTACAAATATTTTGTACTTAGATAACAAGTGTAATAGATAGATTGTTTTACTTCTTCTCCCTAAAATTGTAGCTAATTCTTCTGATGTAATAGTTAGGGTTTATGTGTTTTTTTTTTTTTTTTGCATGCTTATGTGCTTATTTTGTTTTACTGCTTTCTTTAGGATTTGCATCTAGATATCATGCTTACATGTTATGTGCTCCTATATGCTACTATATGTCTTTATATGCTTATTTGCTTTCAATTCATGCTTGATTGCTTTAATTCATATTCTATCAATTTTATTGTTCTGTCACCACACTAGTCCAACGCTAGTTATGGCTCTATCGCTTTCCCGCTAGTCCAATGCTAGGAGGAATCCCTAGAAAGAGCCAGTCAAATGCTAGACTCTTAGGGCATTTTAGTGCTAGTTTTCACTCACGTGTATTTCATATCACTTTACACACATTTTCTTTTTTTAAGAAATTTCCACATTTGCATGATCTTTGGCATATATTTTATCATTATTATCTATTTTTTAAGTATTAAACAGTGCATGACATTTAGGTTGCATTTTCACTTAGACTTTTAGGACATTTGTGTGATCCAACTAGAAATAGTCGTCTATTTACGTGGGAAGCGGTGGATTGACAGGCCGTTCCTACCTCCGTAAGTAGGAATATTCAGTCACGAGTTATTAGTTCTCCATACCCGTTATACTGCATACCCACCTTCTTTGACACTTACTATCTATACTATTTTTCTTTTTTCTTTTTGCATTTCATTTTGCATTCATACTCGTGACTCCCTCGGGGCCTTATTCCGGGTTTCACAATTAATGCGATAATTCCGACCAAGTCTAGACAGAACATTCCGACTCTCTCAATACTCACCTTAGATTTAGGATTTGTATTCATACAGATACATCCAAAATGCGATAGAATTTAGGGGTTAGCTTAGGAAAATTTGATTAAACCTTGCAACTAGCTTCGGCTTGGTAGAAAGGGTGCTTTAGGCACGAGTTTTTGCCTTCCCTTTCTTCAAATGTGACTCCTGGACCTTTTTCTCTCTTTTTTTTTGTAGCCCAGAGTTGAAAAAGGGTTTTAAATATGTTTTTTCTAAAAATTTTCTTTTGATAAATTATTTTTTGGGTGACTTGGTACACCCTGACGTGATACCAAGTGGCGACTCCATTTTTAAAATAAAACCCTTTTTCAAAATTAGTTGGCCAAACATGTCGCACTTTTAGTCTCTGCCTTATTTTCTTTTAAAATACAATTTTTTCAAAATAACACATTTTTTACTAAAAACTCGATTCTTTCACACACGCACAGTTTTTTTCAAAAACTTATTTTTTCGAAAAAGGTCACCAGATTATATCGCTTTTTGAGGCGCAACAATCAACGACCTCACTAGTACCTTATCAATTTCGAACGCAACACAACCTTTCTCAATGTATTGAAATGTTGTTACTTGACGTATTTTATTCCATTAGATTCATTCTTCTTAACTTGTAACCATTCCAATTTAGTTGCACACCTATAACATGTAAAAACAATTCTCAAGATGCACAAGACTTGTTCAGAATCTGCGGCATTGTTGTTAACATGTAGAAAGTTAACTCGTCACATTTGAAAATGCAAAATTGATGGCTTAATGCGGTCCATATGTAATATTGAAATTTACTCATATTATTCAATAACAGTTGAATTTTTATTTAGTTCATAAATCTATATTCTGTTTTAATAGAAATTTGTTGAGTTGAAAAATTTTACTTTCCATATGTAAATAACACAATGACTAACGACTTTGGTTGCATTAAAAGGTGGCAACAGCTGTATTTCAATAAACCAAGAAAAAAAAATTGAAAATTATGAAATATCAATACAAACATAAACATCAAAATCTGATTAAATTTATGTCATTACAGAAATATAAGTAACCAGTCAAATACCAAATCTTGGAATATATTTAGGACCTATTTTTTCAAAACAAAGTTCATTTTCCGTCAGAAAACGAAACAAGAGAACTTAAACAATAAAGTCTCTCTCAATAGTTTCAAAAATTACATAAGTTAAATAAAATGGTTGTGGAATGACAATTGACAATTGAAGTAAAAATTATTCCTGGAATCTCATTCTAGGAAAATGTGACAAATCCATTAAAGCCTTCACCGCCCTGCTTGTGCAGAAATCGTCATCTCATTAATGGAGTTCGTTTCTTCTTTACTAGTCAAAGAAGTAGATGTACTAGAAGTGCGTCTTCTTGCTACAAAAGCCGGTTGATTAGGACTTGGAAGAGTTGTCATTTCGCTGCTGAGCATAGTGAGAACATTGGACATGGTGGGACGATCACAAGGATCTTCGTCCACACACAACAGACCAATGTTTATGCATTTCATCACTTCAATTCCATTGCACGACTCCAGTATTTTCTTATCGACAAAACCCATTACATTTCTTTCTTGCCAGAATTTCCATGCCTGAAAGGGTTTTACACCAGAGACAGAAGCCACCAAAAAATCAGTAGATATCAGGTTAACAAGGCTTAAGAAATGGATTTCTCTTGTACAGATTGTCAGTACAGAAGTGGTTCTAGATTTCTGGCACATTTGTATTGAAAACGGAAATGTCACCCATAATATGTGATAGTCAATGAGAATGTGGACTTTTAAAAATGTTTTACAGCTGACTGTATACATATATATATATATATATAAGATTAGTCTGAGTTTGGACACTCACATAGCCTAGGAGGCTCAAGGCTTCTTTGGACTTGTAAAATCCTGCGTTTCTCTTACCACTGATAATCTCGAGCAAAATTACCCCAAAGCCAAATACATCTGACTTTGTTGAGAACAATCCGTCTATTGCATATTCTGGAGACATATAGCCACTGCACCATGAACAATTATGTGAACAGAAAGAAACATTTTTCGAGAAACTTTACTTATATTATGAGGCAGCCAGAAAATGAATAAACTTACTAGGTCCCAACTACATTCATTGTGTTTGCTTCTGTTTCCTTGCCTTCAACTATTCTTGCCAGGCCAAAATCGGATATTTTGGGGTTCATTTCTTCATCCAATAGAATATTGCTCGTTTTCAAATCTCTGTGGATTATCCTTAACCTTGAATCCTGGTGAAGATAAAGAAGTCCACGAGCAATTCCCAGAATGATGTCAAATCTCTTGTTCCAGTCCAATAATGTGCAGCGTCCTTGATCTTACAAAGTTTTCATATAAACAGTTTAGTCGAAAAGATGACCATAAAAATGAGGTCCCTTATTCTAAAAAACAATTTATTGGATTGAATGACTTGAAATGAGAGGGCGTTTCATCATTGCCTTGAAATCGAGTAAATTAAAACTAAAGGAGAACTCGAGTCAAAAAAAAAAACTAAAGGAGAACTTCACAGACTCACCAAATATAAAGGTATCTAAGCTTTTATTTGGCATATACTCATAAAGAAGAATTTTTTCAGATCCCTTGATGCAGTAGCCCAAGAGCCTAACTAGGTTCCGATGTTGAAGTTTGGCAATTAATATAACTTCATTTCGAAATTCCACCATGCCTTGTCCAGAGAGACTTGACAATCTTTTTACTGCAATTTCTTTTTCCCTAGGGAAAATTCCCTGAAATAGTAGTCCGTGGAAACTCGTGTTACGGAGTATAAACTAGCGATAATGTGATGACTAAGGCAGAGAAGATGTACTATAAAACCTTGTAAACGGGCCCAAAGCCCCCTCGTCCAAGCTTATTTGCATCTGAGAAGTTGTCTGTAGCAGTTAGTATGCTTTCGAGACTGAAAGAGGGAACATCTACAATTTTATCGTCTTCATCAATCATTTCATTGGCTTTTCTTTCACCGTCGTCCATGGGAGATACTGGATTCCTTGGAGTGCTCTCCCTGCGTTCTGACAAAGGATAAGAGCAAAATTTAGATCTATTTCTACCTGAAACAGATATTTGGAAACAGAAGAGTCGTCTACTAATGATATCTATCTGCTGCATTGATACCTTCCTTTTTTGCCAATATTCTTCTTCTACATAAGATATAGCCGAAGCTGCCTGCAACAAGAACTATGGCTATCATTGTGGTAACAATGATTATAGCTTCATATTTTATCGATATTGATGACGTCTGGCCATCTGCTTCAAAAGCAAAATAAGAGATTTAGTTTACTTAGTAGTACTGAAGGAAACTTCACCCAAAAACTGTTGATGATTAGAGACTTTCCCCCGAGACATTGAAAGGTATTGAAGAACATTTTAAGCTGCATCTGATGTTTTGTTCCATAACTAAGACAATACCATGACATTATATGCCTGCATCAGTCCATTCTTTAAGCCATAGTTTTTCTGATCCAACATCATTTTTAATAACCAAAGTAAATTTCTTTTCCTCGAGAACTGAGGGCAAGCAGCAAAAATTGTACTAAAATAGTCTTTCTGAATCATAAATCTTTTGGAATATACAGCAAATTCTTCTCACCTATGGCAGCTGCTACACGTATGGAAAGATTCTGGCCACCATCATAATATTCCTGTAGATTTTTGGGGTCAGTTGTCCAGATCTGGCAACGGGCTTCGGCATTTTTAGTTCCATTTCTGCTGCGGTTAAGGTCAGTTCCAGCATAATAGTATGCCTGGCACTGTGTTTCGCAATTCCTGAGACACTCGAATCTGCACATCGACTCATTCTGAGCTTCAGCAAATGGGAAGTCTGGTTTTCCAACTTTCATAGAAGTCAAGTTTAGGAATATGTCTTCTTTGGAGTTTTTGTCGCATATAGCTGATTTCCTAACACAACCACCCTTAAAATCTCCGGTCTTCCAACCATGCGGATAAGCAGCCACAAATCCTTGCAAACATTCACATGTATAAACCTTATTTTTCAGATTACAGATACCAAAATTTCCACAAGGTTTATAAACAGAGCAAGCATCGTGAGGCTCTGACCATATTAATGACCATCCTTGCTGTTGTTGAAGATAAAATTGTATTTCTCCAGATGGATTCATCAACAACCTTGTATTTCGATAATTGATCATAGACGAATTTCTTAGGCTCCCGTAATTTATATTACGAGATTTATTCGAAGATTTACCGGTAGGCGGATTAACCCCTCTGCTGAAATTTGATAACTTGGTCAGTGCATTTTCCACTTCATTGGAACCTGAGGCATCACTTCTCCAATGAACAATCGTTCTTTTCATTATCATGTACACCGTATTGCCCCCTTGATTTTGCTGGAAAGTATAGCTTCCTTTTGTGGGATTGCCACGGTCCATCCAGGAAACCAACTTCAAATTTTCATCCATCGTCATACCTGGAAGAAAAGTGTCTGTTGGATTTTCAAAGCTTTGCCATAAATATTTTCCTGATCGACCATCAATCAAAACCAGATTTCCTGAATCCAGCAGCTTCAGGGTACTGTTAGCATGGCTAGAGCTTTCGAGATTAGTATCAAAGTATGAATTTTTATCTCCATCAAGCAGCTCGAGGTTGCCATCTTCAACAATGGCAAAACATCCGGTACCATCTAATAGTGGTTCATCTCTATTGGCAATCCATACAACTGTTGGCAGGCTGAAGTTGTAATACCAAATTCCTACATATCTCTTAGCATTGGTCTTATTTTCAGGATTAAAGAATCCCAGTTCAAATATTTTCCCTGCAGAAACAATTGTTGTGCCATTATCTTGCAATAAACAGCTAAAACTGTTTGTGTCTCTTGATACACATGATTTGAAGTTGCTAACCAATGCTACTAGTATAAATAAGTACAGAGAGATAGTTGCAGCTTGCATATGGTTTTACAGACTAGAGAATGATGAAAGATTGGACTTCTACCGAATTGATCTCTCTGAACAGGGGAATTTTTTTTCCTTTTTTTTCTTTCTGGGAGATTATAGACAATTATTGTTCTAATAAAGACCCAGGGTCAACTGGAATAGTACATTCTGTGAACCATATTACCCAGTAAGCAAGCTGAATACATTATCTGATCATGCTTTAAGAGTTTGTTGTGCTTGAGTCATTTTGAGTATGACTACGAAAAACAATTTATCTTCGACGACTTTTCAAAAGCCTAAACTTTTTTCTGGATTGGGCAAAGCATTCTGTGGTATCTGATTTTTGGGGGAAAAAAGATTTAGACCAGTGCAGTCGAAATAGCCAACATTTGTTGCGATAAGTATATGAAATTAAATCACAATAAGCTTTATATATACTGAACAACTTTTGTACGTTTTCAATGCTGCAATTTTACATACAAGTGCACATTTGGAACAAATTCATGTGCGCCTATCACATGTATAAATTATTAGTCAAGATGTTTGAGAGCTTGTTTAAAAACATAGTCATAATAGTTCAAATGTAAAAATTATTTTGTTAATTATATTTAAAGTACAAGACTGCAAACGACCTTGGTTGAAATTTTTCTATCATTATTCAACCTCCTAAATTTAGTAGTCCCAAATCATTAAGCTATGGTATCTAATGCAAAAGATGGCTTCCTAATAATACAGTTAGGGTTTATTCTGAACAAATTTTGATTATTGTAAAAACTAATTTTAGAAAAGCTGAAAGTTATTTGCTCTTGATTTTATCTTAAATTTTTCAAAAAGGGTAGAAAAAAGTTGCTGATAATAGCCCTTAACCTCTGCGAAACAATCAAGTTTTAGGTAGCTCTACCTGGATATACCTCTCTAAAAATGAACTTCTCAAGCAGTCATAAGGTATGCTTCTTACTGAACACATCCATTTTTCGTTTTTTTTGTCTTCTAGGATGTAAACATTTACTCTTACCATACCAAAAAGGATGCAAACATTTTCCTTACTAAGTAGATAGATCACAATTACTTGAACACATTAGTTAATGAAGAAATTGTTTGTTTCTATTTGTTAGACATGAAGCTTTTTAGCTTGATTATTGCAATTAAAACTTATTAATATCTTGCGAAGTCTCAACTAGTAAACTCTCCTGGAAAAGACACAAAATTCTGGCACTGCTCATGAAGCAGCTATCTATCTTTTTCAAGAGTAATTGAGACTTTGATGTGTCGTGTTTTTGCTTTTCTTTTTTCCACAATCACGCGATAGGAAAAATTCTATTTGGTGCCTCGAGTCGTTGTCGTCGACTACAGACCAGGAAGATTCCATTTCTCGACTTTCAGACTTTTCTTGACAACGGACCAAGAATTTGACCAAGCCAAAAAAAAAAAAAAAACACACATGTATGAATACTTATTTGTATTCCAGTCTGTTTACTCCAAAATGAAACGCTGTTCGCAAAGGAAGGAAAAAGGAATCTTGCTAGAATAGAAGCATCGATTGGAGGTGACAAAAAGTCTCAAAATCTAAAGGGATCTAATGGGTTCTTGTGCCCAAATTTAATTTGAGCGGATGAGTATTAAAAATATGTAATTGAGACTAATTAGAAGTATATCCAATAATATCCGTCCAAATATAAGTATAATTCGGATTTATTTGGGACCCCCATGGTTTTAATAGTCCATTGTTTAAATATTTATGTAAATAATTCAAAATTATAAATTTAAATATTTGACGGCCAAATATTATTTAAATGACTCAAAATTACAGTTATACCCAATAATTTATTTATCTTGCTATTCTAATAAATCATTATTGGATATTTAGACAGTATCAAAATAAGTCTTACTCATTTTAGTCCCACCTAACATTAATATGAAACTGTTCGAGTATAACTTATATTTTATCATCCTGCTCATTTGTCATCTCTTGCAGTAATTCTTCCAAAATTCAATCCACTCGATCGTATTTGGAGAATACAACATGCAATTTGATGTGAATTATTCAAATGATTGAACATGTTACTATTATCTTTATCAAATTAAGTATTCTAATTACAAAAAGTGCTGCAGTATCTAAATGCAATTGTAACGCTATAAACATCCCTCAGTTTCAATTTATCTATGTGTTGAACAAATTACCACTTTTTTGACTTTTCAATTTTGGGGACTTTTCAAATCAATTAATTATAAGCGGCTGCTTAGAACTTTGTTGATCGATCATTGTTCATTTTGTTCATAGGTTAACATTTATTCTTTATTTGTATGAGACGATATTTCAATAAATTGGTTTATTGATGATTAATAAATAAACATCATATTGCAAACACGTATAAAAAAAAAAACATAATTGTGAACAAATATTCACTTGTACTTCCCAAATTGTTCTACGAAATACAATTTGAATGAGTCAAAATTCTTTTGGAATACAAGGACATCTAAAAATTAATATTGACCTCATTTTTCTTATTTTCTGGGTATTTGAAAATGACACCAAATGGGTCGCATCCTTAATTAGTCTTAGAATGATGACGGAGTACGAAATTAACAAGTGAACTCTGCATAATATCATCTTTTAATTTCTTCTGGCCTGTGACATCTCGTAGAGCTTCAATTTTTGCAATCTGGATGTGCAAGTTAAAATCTTGAATACAAGAAATCGATAGAAGTGTTAATTTTTTTTTTTTTTAAATTCTCCACCATTACGACCATAAATAATATATCTATTTACATAAAGTATGGGCAAGTTTTGGTGTAAAACTTTTTTTTTTTAATTTCGAAACATCCTTGATAAAGATAACTACCTAATAATTTTTAATACTCCTTTTTAATTTCTTATTTATTCGTATTTTTAGACATTAAAATGTATTGGTACATATATTTTCTAAAAGACACCTCTTTTACAAATGAAAAAAAACCACCGATGTAGAGTGTGTATTTATCACTAGTTTTATACGTATAAAGAGTCATGATTTATTGTAACAATTTTTATATGCAGGTTTTAGAGGAGTTAATTTTATTTTATATGACATCGGCGTCGATATGTCCGAGTGGTTAAGGAGACAGACTTGAAATCTGTTGGGCTCCGCCCGCGCAGGTTCGAACCCTGCTGTCGACGTCTCTGTTTACTTTTCTTTTTTTATTTATTTTTTTATTTTTTTATTGAACTGCAATAATTCGCTTTAGGACTTACATCTCTCTCTCTCTCTCTTTTTTTTCTTTTTTGGATCTTTTAACTCGTTGCCAAATTATCTAAATTAACATTTTTCCCTCAAATTATTTTCAGCTTTTATAAATAAACAAAACAAAAATCTTACAGTTTTCCACTTCTTGAACACTTTAGTTTTGAATTGAACCTTACAACTCGTGAACGAATAGAGAGTCCGTTAGAGTTCTACGACCCATTTTAGAAGTCGAGGGTTTGAACTCCGTCAGCATCATTCCTCTCCTCCAATGTAATACAATAGGTTTGATTAAAAAAAAAAAAAATTGCAACTCTACAGATATAGTTATTTCGGTTGAAGCTGGGCCTTGGGTTAACGCAGCGGGCCTTGGTCTCTTCTGCTTCTTTCGCTCATTTCTGCAGCTCTCCTTAATTAGCAGTTTGGCACCCAATTCCGAGTCTCTTTCAACTCACAACGTACTTTCGTAATTGGTTAACTTCGATTGTTTCTTTTCCATCAGCAAAATTTTTAGTTGAGCAGTAAATTGAATAAAAAATTACTGTAGCTTTTGGCAATTGCCAATTCGGTGAAGAGTCCGTATTTATTAGGGAAACACTTTTGGGCTTTGGGAGCCTTTTTAATACAGGTTTATTATTTTTTGGACCAAGAGGTATGCCTCAGTCCAAATGACAACTTACCCTGCGAGATGGTGCGTTTGGTTATGATATTTTTAAAAAATCATTTTTCATAGGCATTCTACAAACAAGCATGCTTAGCCAAAAGAGTTATAGTAGCATTTCTTTCAAATGCTTTCAAATGTGGTCATCTATATATAGGGTAGGAATATACTGATTAATTGATCCATATATCTAATACCCTAATTGGAACCAATTGTACTTGTTTGCGTAATTTTCTAATTGTATCCAGCCTTTATTAACCCGTTAACTACCTAAACATTATGTTGGAGGCAATATGTACATTCTCATGAATAATTGATGACATTTTTAATGGACATTATAGTTTCTAATCAAAAAGTAGTAAAATTAACTTTCTAAACATATCTAAACATTATGATGGCATTTTTATTCATCATCCCAAAGTAGTAAAATTAACTTCTTCTAAATTTTAATCTAAAATGTCTGGGCAAAAATTATGAATGAGGAATTTTTGAAAATGGACCTTTTTTTTTACAAGCCCGTTGCAACCAAAATCAAAATGAAATCAATTTTTTTAAAATTTCTAAATATTAGAGTTTTTAATCAAACATATAAAGATATTGGCATTTTTATTCATCACTTCTCCAATGAACAATCGTTCTTTTCATTATCATGTACACCGTATTGTCCCCTTGATTTTGCTGGAAAGTATAGCTTCCTTTTGTGGGATCCATCCAGGAAACCAACTTCAAATTTTCATCCATCGTCATACCTGGAAGAAAAGTGTCTGTTGGATGGTCAAAGCTTTGCCATAAATAGTTTCCTGATCGACCATCAAGCAAAGCCAAATTCCCTGAATCCAGCAGCTTCAGGGTGCTGTTAGCATCGCTAGAGCTTCCAAGATTAGTATCGAAGTATGACTTTTTATATTTATCAAACAGCTTGAGGTTGCCATCTTCAACAATGGCAAAACATCCAGTACCATCTGATAGTGGTTTATCTCTATTGGCAACCCATACAACTGTTCGTGGGCTCAAGTTGTAATACCAAATTCCTACGTATCTCTTAGCATTGATCTTATCTTCAGGATTAAAGAATCCCAGTTCAAATCTTTTCCCTGCAGAAACAATTGTTGTGCCATTATCTTGCAATAAACAGCTAAAACTGTTTGTGTCTCTTGATACACATGATTTGAAGTTGCTAACCAATGCTACTAGTACAAATAAGTACAGAGAGATAGTTGCAGCTTGCATATGGTTTTACAGACTAGAGAATGTTGAAAGATTGGACTTCTACCGAATTGATCTCTCTGAACAGGGGAATTTTTTTTCCTTTTTTTACTTTCTGGGAGATTATAGACAATTATTGTTCTAATAAAGACCCAGGGTCAACTGGAGTAGCACATTCTGTGAACCATATTACCAGTAAGCAAGTTGAGTACATTATCTGATCATGCTTTAAGAGTTTGTTGTGCTTGAGTCATTTTGAGTATGACTACGAAAAACAATTTATCTTCGACGACTATTCAAAAGCCTAAACTTTTTTCTGGATTGGGCAAGGCATTCTGTGGTATCTGATTTTTGGGGGAAAAAAGATTTAGACCAGTGCAGTTGAAATAGCCAACATTTGTTGCGGTAAGTATATGAAATTAAATCACAGTAAGCTTTATATATACTGAACAACTTTTGTACGTTTTCAATGCTGCAATTTTACATACAAGTGCACATTTGGAACAAATTCATGTACGCCTATCACATGTATAAATTATGAGTCAAGATGTTTGAGAGCTTGTTTAAAAACATAGTCATAATAGTTAAAATGTAAAAAAATTTTGTTAATTATATTTAAAGTACAAGACTGTAAACTGACCTTGGTTGAAATTTTCTATCATTATTCAACCTCCTAAATTTAGTAGTCCCATATCATTAAGCTATGGTATCTAATGCAAAAGATGGCTTCCTAATAATACAGTTAGGGTTTATTCTGAACAAATTTTGATTATTGTAAAAACTAATTTTAGAAAAGCTGAAAATTATTTGCTCTTGATTTTATCTTAAAGTTTTCAAAAAGGGTAGAAAAAAGTTGTTGATAATAGCCCTTAACCTCTGCGAAACAATCAATTTTTACGTAGCTCTACCTGGATATACTTCTGAAATTCTCAAGCAGTCATAAGGTATGCTTGTTACTGAACGCATCCATATTTCGTTTTTATTGTCTTCTAGGATGTAAACATTTACTCTTACCATACCAAAAAAGTATGCAAACATTTTCCTTACTAAGTAGATAGATCACAATTACTTGAACACATTAGTTAATGAAGAAATTGTTTGTTTCTATTTGTTAGACATGAAGCTTTTTAGCTTGATTATTGCAATTAAAACTTATTAATATCTTGCGAAGTCTCAACTGGTAAACTCTCCTGGAAAAGACACAAAATTCTGGTACTACTCATGGGGCAACTATCTATCTTTTTCAAGAGTAATTAAGACTTTGATGTGTCGTGTTTTTACTTTTCTTTTTTCCACAATCACGCGATAGGAAAAATTCTATTTGGTGCCTCGAGTCGTTGTCGTCGACTATAGACCAGGAAGATTTCATTTCTCGACTTTCAGACTTTTCATGACAACGGACCAAGAATTTGACCAAAAAAAAAAACACACACACATTTATGAATACTGATTTGGATTCCAGTCTGTTTACTCCAAAATGAAACGCTGTTCGCAAGGGAAGGAAAAAGGAATCTTGCTATAATAGAAGCGGCGATTGGAGGTGACAAAAAGTCTCAAAATCTAAGGGGTTCTTGTGCCCAAATTTAATTTGAGTGGGATGAGTATTAAAAATATGTAATTGAGACTAATTAGAAGTATATCCAATAATATCCATCCAAATATAAGTATAACCGGGATTTTGGGATACCCATGGTTTTAATAGTCCATTGTTTAAATATTTATGTGTAGACACCAAATTTTGACACACCTTTTGTAAAAAATATGTGTGTTACTTTATTTTAGGGGATATTTTTCACTTTTCGGGAGTCGAGTACAATTTTCACATGTTATATCTAATTCGTCGTATCAGGTACAAAATGGTAATTTCACCATGTAAATATTAGTTTATTTTATTTTATTTTTCTAAATACATAATTTTACTTTTTTTATCGTTATTTATGATTTTAATAATTTTTGGGGAGTCATTTATTTATTTAAAATTTTAGTATTTTTAATTCAACGGAACATTTTTCAATGCATTATTTTTACAAGAATTTTCAAGTGAAAAATTTTATATATGCATTTTGTATATTCATAAATTTTCTACAAAAATATCATAATTTTTAGAGGTCGTTTAGTATTTATTTAGTTTTGTCTTTTTTATTTATTAAGGGCACATTTCTCAAGAATGCATTAATACTAAAATCTATGGGTGAAAACAAAAAAAAAAAAACTTTAGTATAGGTGTTTTATGTGATAATATATTCTGTGTAAAATATTTGTGATTTTAAGAGTCATTTAGTATTTTTTTATTATTATGTTTATTTTTATAATTTTTGTCATATTACATCAAATTTTTCAATGCACCTTTATTTAAGAATTGTTTGTGAAATATTTTATATGTGCATTTAATATATCTATAGATTTTATAATTTTTAAAGACTATTTGGTACTTATCTCAAATTGTATCTTTTTTGTCTATAACATGTTTTTCAATGGTGAATTAATTTTAAGATTTTAGATTTTAATATTATTGAATTCTCTTTCCTAGTAATGATGAATTTTAGTTTTTAGATTTTGTTTTTTCTTCTCTCTTCTTCTTTTCTTTTTTTATTCTAAGAAAGTCCATTGGTTTTATTATTATTTGTCTTATTTATTTTCATTTCCCCTTATTATTATTATTTTTTTCTTTCTTTTCCTTTCTCTTCTTTCTTTTCTTATCCAAAAAAAAAAAGGCGGGGGGGGGGGGGGGGGGGGAAGGGAGCTGCTACTACAGCAGCTGCAGTAGCAGCTGCTGAACGCAACAACAAAGTAGGAAACAAAAACTGAATCCATCAGACAAAATTCTATGCTCCATTCCATTACCCACCTAAAACTACCCTTCACCAGATTTTCAGGGATTTTACTCAATTTGCTTTCGCCAGTTTTCATCCCTCACCATTCTCTCAATATTTCTGTTTTTCCCTCTGCAACTCACACAGACATTAGACTCCATCTGCAGCTCACCTTCTTTCTCTCCCTCTCATCCTCTTCCCCTACACCTTCACAACACACACCACTTCAAACTCCCTGCATTCAATTCACACACACACACACCCTGCGAACACACAGAAACACCCACACACACAACACACACACCAGTCCACACACACAACACACCTGAAACATCACACACAACACACGCATACACTACCACAACCTCACCAGTTCACTCTTGCTCACAAGCACACACAAATCTCTTCTCTCTCGGCCAAACACACATTGCACGAGCACAAAACACAGCTATACACATACCAGCTTCAAGCACCCACACATCACACACACAGTTTCACCTGTAAGAGACACACACGCGCACACAGAGCCAATTCACACACAACAAACACACATCCTGCAACATCCAATTCACAACACACGCCTAGATACACACACACACACCTGCATACACATAGAACACGCATACAATCAGCAAGAACACACACAGAATCACACGCACAACACACAGAAACATATCACACACCACTTGCAAGAAAAAAAAAAAACAACAACAACAACAACACAAAAAAAACCAGCAGCTCACAACTCCTCCACCACCACTGTTCGCCACCACCATTGCCCAACCAACCGGCCGAATCCAACCAACCGGCCGAACACCACCACCGGATTCTCTCTCAGCCAAGAAGGTGAGATTTTCTCTTCTTTTCTTCGCAGATTATGATTAATTTCGTTGGCTTCAATTTGTTCTAGTTTGTGTTTTGATGGTTTTAAAGTTTGATTGGATTTGGAATTTGGGGATTTAGTTGTAGAAAATTGGAAATTTGATGTTCAATGGATGATTCAGGGACCTTGGTAAGAGAAGAGAGAGAGACGGACTGAGAGTGAGAGAGAATAGAGAGAGAGAGGGAACCGGACAGGAAGAGAGAGAGACCTGTGAGAGAGAGAAGTCCGGCGAGAGGTGGAGAAGAGAAAGAACATAATTGGGTGGGGGAAAAGAAGAAAAGGGGAAAGAGAGAAATGAAGAAGAAGAAAAAGAAAAAGAAAGAAAAGAGAGAAAAAAGAAAAATCTGGAAAAAAAAAAAAGAAAAACTAAAACCAAAAAAAAAAAATATTTTAGTGAAACTACGTCATTTTGATTAGTTTAGTTTTTTATTTATTCTTAATTAATAATATGTATTTATTTTATAGTCCTTATACTTTTATTAATGTCGTTGTGGCCCCGAGAATTTATGATTTATGCAATTAAGTTTTTATTTTTTATAAATTGACCTCCATAATTTATTTTCTTTTCGATTAGGTCCCGATTAATTGCATTTAGGTCCCCCAACTTTTAGATAATTATAATTTTGCCCCTACATTTTTTAATTTTCTATTTTGACCCATATATTTTTATAAAATTATATTATGACCCCTATACTTTTCTAAAATTACATTTTTACCCCTAAATATTTCAGAAAATTTCGTTTGGCCCCCTTGTATTGTTGGATATTGCAAATTGGTGTTTAATGTGGCTATAATTTACAAATTGAACCTTGAATGTTGCTTAAAATTGCAATTTAGTTTTAAAATTTGTTAGAAATTGTATTTTGCATACTTTAACTTGCTGGAATTTTATTTTGTACCCCCTACATTGCTGAAAATTCTATTTTTGCCCTAGAATGCCTGCTAGAATTTCATTTTTATCACTCCCAACCTTGCTGAAATTTTATTTGAGTTATTATACTTGCCGGAATTTTATTTTTGGCCCCCTATTGTTGCTGGAATTTATATTTTGGTCCTTTATGTTGCTGGAATTTGTTTTAATACCTCCATTAATTGTTAGAAATTGTATTTTAGTCTTTTATTTGTTGCTAGAATTTGTATTTTAATACTTATAGTTGCTGAAATTTTCACTTTTAGCTCTTTTATATAGCTGAAAATTGCAATTTGACACTATACATTGCTGTAAATTATGTATCATTTAATGACCTTGCTGAAATTATATTCTTGGCCTTAAATGTTGTTGGAAATTTTATTTTTGGGCATTATAGTTGCTGAAAATTATATTTTAGCCTTTAAATTTGTTGTAAATTATATTATTATCTTAACTATGGTTTGAAATTATAATTTTACCCTTTTGTTTATTATAAATTACATTTTTTACTCTATAATATTGCCCAAATTTCTCTTTTTAATCCAAATATTATGATATTTTATTTTTGCCAAAAAAATATATTAATTAAAATTAGTTAAGTCCTCAAAGCTTTAAATTATTTCTTTTCACATTTTTTTATCTATTTTATCAAATTTATAATTAATATTCTAAAATTGGGTCTTGTTAGTCTAATTAATGTTTAAATTAGTTTCTTTATTTCCCTTTTAGTTATTGTAATAATCATTATTTGGGGTGTTAAAAGTTTAAGTATGTATTATTGTATTTTATCTTCTATTATTATTATTTCTTTATTTTTGTTGTTCTGCTTTATTTATTTATTTACTTATTTATTTTTACTTAAACAATTTTCATTTTTCTTCATAAATAATTAATTATCATTATCATTATCATTATTTTCTTTCTCTTATTTTGTTTATTATTGCTATAATTGTTTGAATTATCGTAGTATGTTCATAGTGATCGGTATGAAATTATTTAATTAAGTGGATTATTTATTAAATAGTGGTATTTTTGACATGTTTGTTCATTTAGTAGCAATTTGTACCGAGTTTACGAATGGGAGGTACCTCGATTACCCTTTAATTTCTTTTTACGTGCTCCCACGTGCTCCTATGTGTTTTCCTATGTGTTTTCATGTATCTTTGTGATTATAATTTTTATCCATGTGTGAGTGTTTTATTTATTTATGTCATTGTTGTTTATTTGAATTTAATTTTTGATTATTCAAAGAAATGTAATAGATAGGTAATATTCTATTTAGTAAGATTTCTGTATTTAGATAGTTAATGTAATAGATAGTTTATATCTAGTTAACAAAAACTTTTGTATTTTAGTTAGAAAATGTAATAGATAGGTTAGATAGGCTACTTTGATTATCTTTTCCATTTTTAGATTGTAAGTAGGCTTCTCTGATGTAATAGTTAGGCTTTGTGTGCTATGTGTGCTATGTGCTTATGTGTTTTATTTGCTTTTCTTTAGGACTTTGCATCTAGAATATCATGCTTATATGTTATGTGCTATTATGTGCTTTTATGTGATTATTGCTTCAATCTATGCTTTATTTATTTATTTGCTTTATTATTATATATGTGTGTACCGTCACCACACTAGTCCAACGCTAGTTGTGGCCAATTTCGGTTTCTTCGCTAGTCCAACGCTAGCGGAGAATTAAAATAGGTTAGTCCAATGCTAGGCCTTTAGGTCATTTTAGTATTATGATCATTTCTCGCGTGTTCATTCCATGCCATTTCACACACATTTTTTTTAGGCATTTTTCCATTTAGAATGATTTTTGTATATATACTCTATCATCTACTATCTATTTTTAAACATATATTTAGTGCACAACATTTAGATTCCAATACACATAGAATTTTAAGTCATTTGTGTGATTTGACTAGAAATAGTCATCTACTCACGTGGGAAGCGATGACGTACATGTTGTTCCCCCCTCCGTGAGTAGGAACAGTTAGTCACGAGTCCATTCGTCTCCCGTACCCGTTATTTTGCATCCCTACTTTCTTTGTTCACTTACTATCTATACTACTATTTTCCTTTTCTTTTGCATTCCATTTTTGCACCTATACTCGTGACTCCGTCGAGGTCTACTTTCAGATTTCGCAATTAATGCGATAATCCCGACCAAACCTCAATGGGATATTTTGTCCCTTAACGATATTCATTTTTAGGACTAGATTTGCATTCATATAGTTGCATCCAAATGCGATAAAATCTTAGGGATATATTAGGAAAATTTGGACTAAACCTCGCAATTAGTTTCGGCTAGGTTGAAAGGGTGCCTTAGGCGCGAGCCTTTGCCTTCCCTTTCTTCAACTGTGACTCCCGAACCTTTTTCTCTTATTTTTCAAAGACCTGGAGTCGTCTAAAAGGGTTTTTTCTTGTTTTTTCTATATTTTTCCAAAAATCATTTCTTTAAATAAATCATTCTTAATTTTCTTATCTTTTTATAAAATATTTTCGGGTGACTTGGTACACCAAAACTCAATAGCAAGTGGCAACTCCTTTTTCACTAAAAAAGCCCTTTTTAGACTCTATTTTCGGGCCCAAAAATCGTCGCATTTTCAAAGTCCTATTTTAGGCCCCTTTTTCTTCGTGTTTTCAAAAATAAAGCATTCTCTAAAAAATTATGTCTTTTGTTAGCCATTTTTTGTAAAGTGTTTTCTAAAAATCATTTTACAAAAAACGTACACTCTTTTCTCAATAAATGAACACAACCACATTTAATTCTTCATTGTTCTTTTTCCTTACCTCACTCACACCTATTTATTTATCCATTTTCGAAAAATGGGGCGCGACATTATGTAAATAATTCAAAATTATAAATTTAAATATTTGACAGTCAAATATTATTTAAATGACTCAAAATTATAATTATATTCAATAATTTATTTATCTTGCTATTATAATAAATTATTATTGAGTATTTAGACAGTATCAAAATAAGTCTTGCTGAATTTAGTCCCATCTAACATTAATATGAAACTGTTTGGGTATAGCTTATATTTTATTTTCCTAAATAAATCCTATCCATCCCGCTCATATGCCATCTCTAGTAGTAATTCTTCCAAAATTCAATCCACTCTATCGTATTTGGAGAATACAACATGCAATTTGATATGAAGTATTCAAATGATTGAACATGTTACTATTATCTTCATCAAATTAAGTATTCTAATGACAAAAAGTGCTGCAGTATCTAAATGCAATTGTAAAGCTATAAACATCCCTCGGTTTCAATTTATCTATGTGTTGAACAAAGACTTTTTTGACTTTTCAATTTTGAGGACTTTTCAAATCAATTAATCATAAGCAGTTGCTTAGAACTTTGTTGATCGATCATTGTTCATTTGTTCATAGGTTCACATTTATTCTTTAATTGTATGAGACGATATTTCAATAAATTGGTTTATTGATAATTAATAAATAAACATCATATTGCAAACACGTATAAAAAAAAAAACATAATTGTGAACAAATATTCACTTGTACTTCCCAAATTGTTCTACGAAATACAATTTGAATGAGTCAAAATTCTTTTGGAATACAAGGACATCTAAAAATTAATATTGACCTCATTTTTCTTATTTTCTGGGTATTTGAAAATGACACCAAATGGGTCGCATCCTTAATTAGTCTTAGAATGATGACGGAGTACGAAATTAACAAGTGAACTCTGCATAATATCATCTTTTAATTTCTTCTGGCCTGTGACATCTCGTAGAGCTTCAATTTTTGCAATCTGGATGTGCAAGTTAAAATCTTGAATACAAGAAATCGATAGAAGTGTTAATTTTTTTTTTTTAAATTCTCCACCATTACGACCATAAATAATATATCTATTTACATAAAGTATGGGCAAGTTTTGGTGTAAAACTTTTTTTTTTTAATTTCGAAACATCCTTGATAAAGATAACTACCTAATAATTTTTAATACTCCTTTTTAATTTCTTGTTTATTCGTATTTTTAGACATTAAAATGTATTGGTACATATATTTTCTAAAAGACACCTCTTTTACAAATGAAAAAAAACCACCCATGTAGAGTGTATATTTATCACTAGTTTTATACGTATAAAGAGTCATGATTTGTTGCAAGAATTTTTACATGCAGGTTTTAGAGTGTTTACTTTTATTTTATATAATCTAATATAGGCAAGAAACTGTCGATATGTCCGAGTGGTTAAGGAGACAGACTTGAAATCTGTTGGGCTCCGCCCGCGCAGGTTCGAACCCTGCTGTCGACGTTCTGTTTACTTTTCTCTTTTTTTTTTTATTTTTTTATTGAACTGCAATAATTCGCTTTAGGACTTAGATTTTTTTTTTTTTTGGTTGGATCTTTCAACTTGTTGCCAAATTATCTAAATTAACATTTTTCCCTCAAATTATTTTCAGCTTTTATAAATAAACAAAACAAAAATCTTACAGTTTTCCACTTCTTGAACACTTTAGTTTTGATTGAACCTTACAACTCGAGAACGAATAGAGAATCCGGTTAGAACTTTACGACCCATCCTAGAAGTTGAGAGTTTGAATTCTGCCAACATCATTCCCCTCTTTCAATATAATATAATAGGTTTGATAAAAAATAAAAAATAAAAAATAAAATTTTGCAACTCTACAGATATAGTTGTTTTCGGTTGATGCTGGGCCTTGGGTTAACACAGCGGGCCTTGGTCTCTTCTGCTTCTTTGGCTCACTTCTACAGCCCTCCTTAATTAGCAGTTTGGCACCCAGTTTCGAGTCACTGTCAAGTTACAACGTACTTTCTTAATTGGTTAACTTCGATTATTACTTTTCAAAGAGTAAAATTTTTAGTTGAGCAGTAAATTGAATAACAAAATTACTGTAGCTTTTGGCAATTGCCAATTTGGTGAAGAGTCCATATTTATTGGCGAAACATATTTGAGCTTTTGGAGCCTTTTGAATGCAGGTTTATTATTTTTTGGACCAAGAGGTAAGCCTCAGTCCAAACGACAACTTACCTTGTGAGATGGTGCGTTTGGTTATAATATTTTTAAAAAATCATTTTTCATAGGCATTCTACAACTGCCTTTTGTATCTACAAGCATTCCAAAAGAGTTATAGTAGCATTTCTTTCAAATGCTTTCAAATGTGGTCATCTGTATATAGGGTAGGCATATACTGATTAACTGATCCGTATATCTAATATCCTAATTGGAACCAATTGTACTTGTTCGCGTAATTTGCTAATTGTATTCAGTCTTTATTAACCCGTTAACTACCTAAACATTATGTTGGAGGCAATATATACATTCTCATGAATAATTGATGACATTTTTAATGGACATTATAGTTTCTAATCAAAAAGTAGTAAAGCTAATTTTCTAAACATATCTAAACATTATGATGGCATTTTTATTCATCATCCCAAAGTAGTAAAATTAACTTCTTCTAAATTTTAATCTAAAATGTCTAGGCAAAAATTATGAATGAGTAATTTTTGAAAATGGACCATTTTTTACAAGCCCGTTGCAACCAAAATCAAAATGAAATCAATTTTTTGAAAATTTCTAAATATTAGAGTTTTTAGTAAAAAATATAAAATATATTGGCATTTTTATTCATCTTCTCAAAGTTATAAAATTAATTTCTTCTTGATTTTAGTTCAAAAGTCTGGGTACAAAATTATGAAGGTGGTGACTTTATGAAGATGGATCTTTTTTCTAATAATTAATTCCAATCAAAATCGAAATGAAATCGATTTTCTAAAATTGATTGAAGTTGAATATAAGAAAAATCTATTTCTCTAGACAAATAAACAACCATTTTATTTTAATATAATAAAAAAAATTCTTATATTCAGGTATATGTTAGTGATGCCCTTTATAATAATTATGCAAAAATTTCGCCATTTTTATTTATCACAAATTCCACAGCCCTCATAATAAATTTTCTCTTTTTTTTTTTTTTAATGCGCAGTTGTCTGACATGGCAACGTCATGGGCGCGTGCTCGCGAAGCCGGCCTTGATGCCACAAAGCAAAAGGGCCAATCCAAGCCTCAACCCGAAAACCCAATTTCAACCCAAGAAAAATGATCACATGTGACGCCACCACCTCCCATCCCCCATGCCGAATGCAGCCAAGTCATCATCTGTGCGTATCACGTGGGCCACGACCCCAGCGGCGGGCCAATTTTCTCCACGTAAGCGAATAAGAATCTCTCCTAACTTGCAACTTGCCACATGGGATCCACGTCATCACAGGGACAAAATATCCTGTGCGAACAACAGGAAACAGGGCCAGTGTTCCCCCCGCTTCCCAACACCTGGCACTCCCTTCCACCATTCAACCCCAGGTTTGGACGCCGTCGTTTTTGTCCACAAAGTCAAGTTTGAAAAATCTCCTACATAAAATCGAAATTACATATTTATCCCCGGATTTCTGTTTTTGCTTTAATTGCTACAGGTTTCTCACTATTGTATAATTCCCTTTTTGGCATAATAACTTCAAATATTCATCAACTTTTGCTTTCAGAAATTGTTGACTTTTGACTTTAGGAGTAACGTAATATACGATCTAAAATTGAAATTTCATGTAAAAAATCGTTGTCACTATTTTCAATATCGGTAAAATTTATTAATTTTTAAAGCTTTGATTTTTATATTTTTTAATATTTTTGAAAATTTTAAAGTTTTATGTTATAGTTTTTATATCAAGAATAATATGGAATATAACTTTTTCACAAAGCTAAGTAAATTAATTTGGATTATTGATTTCCAAAATTTACATTGATAAAAAATTGACAAGTGGTGCAAAATTAGTAGAACGGAGAAATTATTAACATAAAAGAGATTTTCCAACAAATTGTATAGTATTATTAATATTTCACAAATTTCACTTGATTCCTCATATAATTAATCATCGTTAACTATTCAAAGTAATTAAAATGCAAATTCATTTTCCAAACCTTGGTTGAGAAATCATTTGAAAGTTTCGAAAATGTATATAAACGCAACCGGCATGTGAATATTGTGCATTCTTAAATATTTCTTTTATGGTAATCTAAAAGTACTCAAAAAATAGATGCAAATTGTTATATTCTCTTCCCTTTTCATACACTGATCATAAATCTTAATTAAAGTAGGAATTTTTTCTTCAGCAATTTAAGAAATAGCAAAAATTTATGCTCTAAACCTTATGACAAAAATTAAAAACAAAACAAAATTTGGAATGTAAAACATTACATATACCACTTTTCTCTTTTAGAAAAATTAAAAATAAAAATAAAAACCTCAAATTCATAATCGCCTATTTTTTCATCTTTTTCATTTACATTTTAATTATCTCTTAAAAAATTCCGCAGTGTTGTGACGTCACGATATTGTACGTAATTGTATTTTCTATGCTTTAGTCGCTTAAACGTTGTTAATGATCAATTTCCTCCTATCTTTTTTTAATTAAAAAAATACTAAACTATCTTCAGTTGAATTTACCATTTTACCCTTCTACAAATACTAATGAGAAAGACACCACACGTTTAATGGCAGTCTCGTTATTCAGTTTAAATATCCAGGCGGTTTCCACACCTTCCTCTGCAACTTGCACCTCTTGTTCTTCTGCCTCCCTCACATTTCCTCTCCCTCTCTCTCTCCTCTCCCATTTTCCCCTACAACCTTTTTCTCTCTCAACAAAACGAAGACGTTTTGCACAATCTTGTAAACCCCAGAAAGAAGCAAAAAAAAAAAAAAAAAAAAATCGAAGAAGATGAAGAAGAATTGTGAGCTGTGTAAAGGGTTGGCGAGGATGCACTGCGAATCCGACCAAGCAAGTCTCTGTTGGACCTGCGATTTCAATGTCCACTCCGCTAATTTCCTCGTAGCTAGGCACTCGAGGACCCTCCTCTGCCACGTCTGCAGCTCTCCCACGCCGTGGACCGCCACCGGGACCAAACTCGGGCCCACCGTCTCCGTCTGCGTCAACTGTCTCCGTGATTCGAGAGACGACGAAGAAAGTGAAATTGAGATCGATTTCGATAACGGAGTCGAGGAACGTAGAGAAATTGAGGATTGCGACGATGACGTGGAGGACGAGGACGATGAGGTGGATGAGGAGGAAGAGGAGGATGAAGATAATCAGGTGGTGCCGTTGTCGCCTACCACGCCGCCGCCGGCGAGCTCATCGTCTAACGGCGAGGAAGACGGATACGATTCTTCTTCTTCGTCATCGTTGTCGTCTAGCCGTGGTCGGAGAGAAAATGTGAATACGCCACCGGAGAAGGCGGAGGAGGCGGTGGCGTGTGGCGGTGCTAGTGGAAGAGGACGGGTGGAATTTGTTGACTCGTTATCAACCATTGGAGAGCGGAGGGTGAAAAGACGGAGACTGGAATCGGGTCGGGTCGGGTCGGGTCGGATTTCCGGGGTCGATAGTGGAGTCAGTTAAAAGATTTCACAGGGAAGAGATGAGATCTGCTGCGGCCATCGCTGAGTTCTGTAGATTAAGCGAGGATTCTTCAGCCGTGGATTGTGATTCGTCGGAGTATTCCTAGCCGTAGGATTACGATATCTGGTTCTCTAAGAAGTAACACACAGCAGCAAAAGAGTTTTTTTTTTTCATTTCTTTTTTTTGGTAGAATTTGAGAATTGAGATATTTTAGTTTGGAGAAGAAAATTTATTTTCCTTCGTTTTTCACATTGTACTTTGTTTTAATTATGTAATTATTTTTAATAGGTTAGTAGTTAAATGCAAAAGAAATTCATGTTTACCTTCTCTTTTAATATCTTTTAATATTATACACGTTGAATTTAGAATAGCGATTCACATTCACATGTGTTTTTGTCCAATTAAATGCTGGGCGTTATTCTTACCTGTTTATTTCATTTCCTTTTTCTTTTTTAACTTTTAGTGCAATAATCAGGTTCACTGATATTTCTCATATAGTAATTCTTCAAAAAAAAAAAAAAAAAAGAGTTAACGAGTTTGATACAGTAATAGTCGATAGTCGAGAACAATGGATTGGAAGTTAAAGTTGGTGTTGTCCACATTTCGTTCATGGGAATGGTCCAAATGTGATTCAGTGTAAGGTTTCTTAGTTTTTAGACGATCTGAAAGAAAAAGTCTATCTTGTTTCAACTTCAAATGGTTGAAATGGCAAGCTGTTGAAAGCAATTTGCCTGATCTTTGCCCCAGTTTAGACTCTCAAATCGGGTTCTTTTTATATTCAAGCGCGAAAATGCTCAACGCGGCTCAAGTTGTCGTTTTGACTGTTTAAATTGTGTTCTTTTTAAATATTATTAAAAAACTAATACTTACTAAAATGTGATGTACTTGTTATAAAAAGATGGTTAAAAAACAAAATTTTTTTTTAAATACATGTTTAAAAAACAATTTAAGATAATTTTTTAAGATATGGTAATGTCCAAACGATTTTTGTTACTGCTATTTTACCTAGATGAATCTGCAAATCATTTCACAAACGAAGGCAAACTAGGAAGTGTTCATAGCATTACGCAGAACACAGATTAATAGAATCTTATAAATTGAGGTCCCAAAAAAATATCCCTTCCTTATTGCCAAAGTGTTCCAGCATATTTCTTAATTGGCTGGTGAAAATTGGTTGGTTTGAAGCCATTCAAGAATGTAAATGTCTCTCAGAGAGAGAGAGAGAGAGAGAGAGTTGTGCTTTGTTTTGACACGCAAACTACCCACCGATGGGAGGGGGGTGCAACTCTGTCTCTTTAAGGCCCAAAGCATCAACCTCACAATTCGAAAACTCTTTCACCAAAACGGTAAATGGCTGCTCTTATTACCATTAATATTTTTGTGGCACAAAAAGCATGCAAACAAGCTAGATGCTGTGTCTGTCTCCTTGCTTTAATGGTGGTGAAATTGCATGGCATTTGCTTGGTCCTGGTTGGTTTCCCATTCTAACACTATCAATGGTACCATTTATTTGCTTTCTCTTTTTTTGAAATGCAAGTACATCATTAGCCCTTATACTACAATAATTTCATTACTTTCGGATTGTAATTGGAATAAAAGATGGGAGTAGCTTGTAATTTTATATGATTGAAACAATTAAAAGGAGTGTCATTAAAAAGTATATATAAACGCACATGATCCACACAATTGGCTGGATACACAACAATTTATCATTCTTTTCTTCCTCCTTTGAAAGGAGAAAATTTATCATACAACTCATTATATGAGCCATGAGCATCAAATTTTCAATCAAACGACGTGTACATAAAACACTTTTATTTTCTTGCATCTATTTCAGTATTGAAAAAAATTATAGTTTTGGCACTAAATATTTAAGGCATTTGCGGTTTTAGTTCCTAAAATTTAGTTGAAATCAAATCTAGTATTAATATTTCAATTTTCCAAAACACTTGAACCTATTAATCGGTTTTGCCAAATCTTATCAGAATACGGATATGTGATACTTACGTACCGATGATCGAAATTTCAAAAAAATTAGAAAAAAGAAAAAAATTTAATTGTCACAATTTGTAATTAAAGGCACACACGAATATGTTGTTCAAGTAGATTTTCAGTTTTATCTGCATATTTATCACGCATATACTTAAATTAGTGTCTTTAATAACAAATTATGGCAATTAAAATTTTTCTCTTTTTTTTTTTTGAAAAGTTAATTACCGGCAAGTAAACATCATGTGACTAGATTCCTGAAAAATTTTGACATTCCCTGTCAATAAGACTAAATATGCTGGAAAATTGAAACGTTGAAAACTAGATTTGCTTTCGTCCAAGCTTTAAGTATTGAAATTATAAATACCTTAAACATTGGATAACAAAAATTCAATTTTCTCAGAAATATTTGATCTCAAAATATCCAGTACTTGTGGTGTACTACCTGGAATTAATGTCCAATAACTTCTTTACATAATTGTGGATTTTGCTTACCTGTTCATGATTCGATATGCCCAATTTGATAAACCACGTTTTGAGTGCCCACGGCGTTCTCATTAGTATAAAAGAATGGTGATAAAAATTACAATTTTTAATCTCATTTTTATGTAGAAACACTGCCCTCTTTAACTAATATAATATTTATGCGAGTGGTTTAAATCTTAGCTTAAGCTAATGGTTGAGCTTTAGCAATGCCATTCAACAAAGACTGCAATTCATTACACACCACTAATTTTTTATTCCTTTCTTTTTATATGTCGTATTAGCAATATAATTAGCTGTTAGTGGTTGCTTATTAGTTCGTGAAATCTGTGAACCTTTTTAATTTGTTGCTATGCTTCTTGGATTAGAACAGGGTTAACTTCCGTGTGATTATGCCCGCTTATGGCGTGTGAATATGTGTGTGTGTGAATGTATAATAACACATGATGATATGGATATACCTATATTTATTTACATCTTAAAATTATACACTTAGTTTGGATGATTCTTTTTTGATACATTTTCATAACAATACTGTTGCAATTGAGGAACGTGTTTAAAATTTTCTAAAAAATATTTCTAAAAGACATACGCAAACAAACAGAGCCGTAACCTCTCTTTCATAGTCAATGTTTGAATTTAATTCCTGCAATTTCTAAGAAAGAGTTGAAACTATGTAGTAATAAGCTAAAGGAAATGTGTTGCATATATGCAGCCACTCTTATATGCTCATGTGAAAGTATGGTTTTGCATTAGCTTATTGAAGATGTTCAAGCAATTATGAGCAGTTGGCATGGAGTAAAGCCCACCAGAGAAAACTAGGATATCAGCATTCTATATCTTTTTCTAGAAATAGGGACCATTTTCTGGTTATTATTAATTGCATATTTTTCTTTCAGGTGAGTTATGTGGGCTTTCTTTTTTATTGATCTTTCTTTTCTTCAATTGATCTCTTTTTTCTTTCTTTGGATTTGTCCTTTGTACATGTTTCCTGGTATTATCACTAATAAAAATTAAGTTTACCTAAAAAAAAAAAAGTTGATCGGCTCTTGTTGGATAACTGAAATTTAAGGATTTAAACTATTATTTAGGTTTAAAGTCTTAATGAAGTATAATTCACAAAATCTTTTGAAATACTTTCCAAATATAATTTTAATTGCATTTTCATGCAATCTTATCATAATGCGCAGTAATACTGTGTTAAAATATCTTCTAAAAATTTTTTTTTGAAAAAAAAAATATCTTCTAAAAAATAAAACTCTGGTTTTATCAAAAAGACAATTAAGGCACTCGAATATTCAATTATTATCTAGGCCATCAAACTTGGTTAACATGGATAAAAAATGGATCGATAAGCTAAAAAGGTTTCTATTCCTTAGATATTTGTGTTTGTTTTTTTAATGATTGTACTCTCCAAATATCTGGAGGTTGTGGAGTACATTCAATTAGACTAGACTAAAATAATCATCGTACGTTTGTGTCTTTCTCTCTCCATCTTTTATTTAGCAGCAATTTGTGGCCGGCAATCACATCAAGTGGGGAAAAGCATTTGATGTACGAAATTCAACTTTATTAGAGGCTGGAAAACACTGGACAACATTATTGCAAATTAACCTTCGAACCGCTAATTAATCACAAATTATATATTGAAGTACCTGCTAAACAACTTGATTAAGAAATTGTGGTCTAGGATGAGAGAGGTTCTAATTAACTTCTCCCTTCCACATGTTTGTCATTTCATCGCTCAGTGGAATCTATTTTACATATAATATTCTTTTGGTAGTACTTTCTTTAAACGAAGAAGATTCTGTTGGTGTATAATTAAAGGCCACTTGCTCTTGATTAAGAAAAAAGTAAAGGGCCGAAAGAATCAAGTGGGATGCTTTCTTGTGTGGTGGAGATTTGTTATGTGGTTTTATAGGGAGAGAGTAATTAAGTGGTTGTGGATGATTGTGTGTTTTTGTGTCTGTGGCTCATGTTAATTTTGATCATTTAGCCCCTGTCAACAACCTCGAAGATATTATGGGATGGGGATGATGATGATGAGGAGATAGAGAGATCTGAATTTATGATACCATGACTCCATAATAATCATGTGTGATAATGACTCAAGGACTCGGTTTTGTCTAGTAAATCGTACATAACTTGTTTGGTCAATTCAAATTTTGATTGCCACTGTCACTCTAGTGTTATTCATCAGAGACTATCACTTTATATTTATATTTATCACACTTAAGATAAATTAGATAATTATCATAGTATGAATGTAATGTAGCAATTTGTAGTGAATGGTATTGGAGCGGCACTAAAAAAACTGGCATTGAGGATCTGAACTGCTTGTTTAGTAGCTTTGAGATTCTGATTTTCTCCAATAGAATTTTACTCCTCATGAATGAGGCAGTATTCTTCTCTTCTTCCTCGGAATAGATTTGCAGTCTCCATTGAGGGTAGGGGAAAACCGCAAAAAAAAAAAAAAAAGGTAAAAAATGATTCATTGCATATTAAGAAATGAGAGTAATGAAATCGAGTTTTGAAAATGATAAAGTTAATCGAAATATTCGTGTTCTGATTCTAGATATCAATTTCTAAGGGATCAAGCAAAACTGATCCATATACACGTATTAAAGATTAATATTCTTAAATATTATAAAGTATTTGAGCACTATTAAGTGAGTTCATGCTCATACATAAGATAAATAACAACTTTAAATATTATACTTGATATTTAAATTCATTTTATTGTTTAATGTGTACATCATCTCATGCTTCTATAATTTAGTTGTGATATGTTTCTCGCTACTAACTAAAGAATTATTTTCATATGCCATGTTGAGCATGAAAGACAGCGCACGTATTTTCTTAATTGCTTGCAAAAAAAAAAAAGTTTAGTTGGTAATTTTCTTGTAAAAAGAAGTGGATTTGATAGTTGTATTTGTAATTTTATTGCTTGTATTGTGAATTACTTGCAATTTTACAAGTCTGATTTTAAAATATGAACTTGTCTTACATTGTAAATTTTTCAAACCATTTTTGACAAATCAACTTATATGATTCTGGTTACCTGTTGTATCTTATTGTCTTTAATTAGGTAACTAGTTAAATGGTTGATCAGTCGTGTATAGTTAACGAATTAGATAAATAATCAAGTTTAGTTAGAATATTACTGTCCATCCATGCCCACCCCTATTAGTTACTTATAATAGAATAATAGTTATGGGTTTATCGCTAATCTGCTTACCTATAATCATTTCCATTAAAGATTCTAACCTGCCACATTTCATAAAAACAAGAAATAGTTTATAGTTTTTCTAAATACTAATTTGGCATATTCTATAAATATGTATTCTAATTACATTTTTACTTCACATACATCATATCAAAAAAAAAAAAATACTACACTATCATTTAAAAGAAATACTTCAAAAAAATATAATCCAAACAGAGACATTGAAATTCAGCCAGCAAGATGGAAAACGAAATGCCTAGGCCGTAGAACAACTTTGCTAGGTGGCAATCCTACCCTTGGGCTTTACGCTCAGCAATTTATTCTTGTTTTTAGCCAGCAAGCCCGCAAGGAAAAGCATCTTCCTCGTGACCTTGAGCGTTTCATAATCTAATTTAACAATTTAACTCTTTTTGATTCTTTGAGAAAAAAGAAAAAAAAAAAAGGAAAAGCATCTTCCTCTTTTTGGTTTTTTTTTTTTAAAGAATTTTCTTCTTTTATCTTGTTACAACAATCTTGAATACGAAAAGATTATTGATGAGGGATGCAATTTTTATGAACATATTGAATGTTTATAATGGATCAAGTATCAGACCAATTCAAAATATCAAGAAATCAATCGTCCAATCAATTTGAAATATAAATCTGTTCATCCACTACTTACCTTCCAGTTAAGGTTGAAGAAACGACAGTCAGTCGTTACTCTAAACACATGATCCTTCAATTGATTTACCTAAGGATTTCTTGCTACCCAAGTGGACTACTTTTACTAGCAGAGTAGTTTCTCCTCAAGGGTGCTTTTTTGTGTGATTTTTTTTTTTTTTTTGGTTGGTGTGATGTAGATGTAGTACGGGTTAGGGAAGTATACAAATGACCTGTTTTTATTCTGTGTAGTCATTTATTAATAGTTCCAAAAAAAAAAAAAAAACCATTCAATCCTCGAAAACTTGAAACCTAAGTACCTCAAACCAATTTTAGTTTGGAAGCGACAGACAATGGTCGGATCAATGCCAAATACACTGGTGGAGGAAGTTGAATGTGTGGTTATGGTGATTCTTGAGAACTAATACGTTTTAAGAACTGATTGTGCTGGGAAACTAATGCAAAGGTTAGTAGAGCTACTGGGGTAGGATTTTCTTGATTCCACATTCTCAAATTTCTTTCCTACGTGCAAAATCAGTACTTCATTTTGTCTTCAATTGATGGCTCAAATTTGCTTGAGAAGTTTAGTTTTTCTTGATTTAGCAGCCACTCACATGTGTCCCCCGTACCCGGACCTAGGAAAGACATTAATTTTGGGATAATTTCACATACCTCCCTTGAGGTTTGTCATAATTACACTCACATCCTCTCAAGTTTTAAAAATTACACTTACACCCCCTGTGTTTATATTTTTTTATAACAAAACAAATCCATCTTGATAATGTAACCCAAAAACACTAACCAAACACCTTAAAATATGCTTAATTGCTTTTAAAAAAGAAAAATAAATTTTAAAAATTAATTAATCAGTTATAAAAATGTCAAAAGTATTTATATCTTACAGCAAATTTTCAATCTCCATCAAATATTACTTCTTCAAGACTCAGTTATTTGACTAATCTGAATAAAATTTACTTTATCTATTAAAATGTCAAAAGTATTTATATCTTACATCAAATTTTTCAATCTCCACCAAATATTATTTTTTCAAAACTCAGTTATATTGACTAATCTAAATAAAATTTACTTTATCTATTAAAATTTTACAAACAAATATATTAATAAGAAAGAGATGACCAATTTAAAAGCAATTCGGGATATTTTAAAGTATTTAGTTGGTGTTTTTGGATTACATTATCATAATGGACTTGTTTTGTTATAAAAAAAATAAACACAAGAGGTGTAACTATAATTTTTAAAATCTGAGAGGAGGTGAGTGTAATTATGACAAATTTCAGAGGAGGTATGTGAAATTATCCCATTAATTTTTTGCATTTTGACATTTGCACGTTTGTTTGGGAATTCAGACTATACATCTTTTTTCAATGGGACAAAGGGCCTCACATGTCCTAGTTGGAATTAGTTGATGGTGGGGATTAAATGTGCAAAAAATGAATGGATGATATGCAACCAACAAGACAGAAATTAAGTGCAAAAAACGACGTCGTTTTTATAAAAAAGTAGTTACACCACAACGCTAGACAGTTACACTAAAATCTTGGACAGTTACACAAAAATATTGGCCAGTTACACCGACTTCAATTGGTCCGAACTAGTTGATGCTCAACTTGTGACGCCCCGAATCTCAATGGGCTATTCTGTAAACAGGACATCATTCCAGGACAAAACATAGCCTAATAAGCAGGGAAAAAGAAATGGATTTCTGAAGATTACAAATTTAGAGAATATTTGGAGATAAAGGAAGCGCAATACACAAAAGAAACTTCTTTTTTCTTTTTTGGAATAATGCAGGCGCTCATTACCACCAACTTCATGGATACTGGTGGAGCTAAAGGGAAACACAAAAAACACCTTTAAGGAACTTGTGATGTTAACTCTCAATGCATACTGAGAAAATGGCTATTTTGAGCTTTCTTTGGAAAGATAATAAAAAACATAAAACCAAACGATATCCTGATTTTGGAATAACCAGTTGTTAAAAAAAAGATCGTGCTGGTGAAAGTGGCAATAACCACTTCCTAAAGTACTTTTCTACTCAGAGGAAATTTGCGCACTTACCACAAGATCAATGGTCACTTTCTCACCACAGCAAATTCGATAAAAAAAAAAGCTACACAAGTAGCTTTGCAAAAGTATTCTCAGAATGAGCATCACAATGATGCTCAAAGTATTTTCACCAAAAGAGATGACAGATGGAATTAGTTTTTCCAAACCACACAAATAGCCAAAGTGAATAGAAAAAGCAATCTTGTCCAAAAGATTGGCAACAGGCGGACATTTAATCATGGATTCATGTGCATTAATGGAAGAGGCTGGAGTTCTTTCTTTTATTTTCTTTCTCCTATAAGGAGAGGGGTCAATCGGGGGTGGGAGGATGTTAAGAAGTGCCTCGATTCAGCCTATAAAAGATAAAAACTATGGAAACTCAAATTATTGGCCACAAAGTTGTTCCAAATCACTCTCTAAGATATCCAACAAGTTTGCCTTGTTCGTACAAAAATCCAAGCTTGAGCATTCTAATCCCAATCATACCTCAAAGGCCCATTGCAAAAGCAAGTCAGGCTTCAAATAAGCTCTCATAAGATAACAAATTTGAGCGATTAATGAAGATTGAAGTGGCCGAAAACGAACCAGCCGAAATGGACGAACTAATCTAGGTGGACAAGGTCGCTTGCAACAAAAAAAAAAAAAAAAAAAGAGAGTCAAAAGTACGTGATGACTTAGACTCCAGTTGACCTCCTACGCTTAAATCAGTACTTATCTCGAGTGAACAAGTAGAAAATAAAGAGCCTTAAATGTTAACAAAGGGAGTGTACAGGGGAGTATTTATACCAATAAAAAAAGAAAAGAAGAAATTCCTTGAAAATTGATATTTCATTATGTCATCTTAGGATTGAGACACTAACCTAACATCTTGGAAGTTGTTACTTTTAGCTTGACATATGCAAGTATTTGATTGGTACTTGTCTTGCCATTTCTAGTCATATCACATTCAATCGTATCGCATTTGCGTTTGGGACTTCGGCAGTTCTTTAGCTCGGCAGCCTTAGGCTTGACTTTATGAAGTTTCCCAAAACATATAATAATAAATTTGGGCAGCCTTAAAGTGTTGGCTCTTATTGCCCGTGTTTAGTTGAAATAAGAATGATGCTTTAGTTAGGGCCGAAATAACTGCAAATAAATAGGAGAGGCCAAAGATTGACGGAGATTGGGATAACTTATGTCTAAAGTGATTCAGGACTTAAACAATAGTGGGCTAACATGATTTCGACTAAAAATAGCATAAATTTGGGCGTGAATAGTTACTGGCCCAATGTATGATACCCCCACTATCATATAAAGTTGGGCTACCTAGATCTTCTCTCCGCAAAGATCAAATACACCGGAAATGAGCTAGTTTTCAAGTGAACTATTGAAAGAAAACAAATTTGAACCATTAAAGAAAAATGTCAAGGAAAAAAATGGTACTAATCCTTTTCTCTCCTAGGAGACTATAAATCAAATCGTAGAAGCTTGACTGGTAGTTCAATAGCAAACATGAGAATTTGATTCACCAGAATTTTCTTTTTCTTGGCTCACAAGTTTCTGAGATTTCGAAAGAAAAAAAAAATGGAGATACGGGGACCCAATAGATACATGGGATCCATTACCATTAGACATAAATTCGAGAGTAGACTAAAACTAATTGGCTTTCTTTGTTATAAAGTTAATAATGAATTATAATCTCTACTCTAAATTTCTAACAGCAGCTCTGTTAATTGAGATGTGCGATCATTAACTTCAAAGGAGAGATTATTTAGCAAAGAAACAAAACAAAAGAGACAGATTTCCGTGTCCAAGAGCAAAGATGGTGTGCGGTGTCCAAATTACAATATAGAAAGGGAGAGATAAATTGATTACTGTATTTATTGGATCCCTCGGGACTGATGGGGCTCGAACCTACAGCTTCCACCTTGACAAGACAATGCTCTGATCAATTGAACTACAATCCCAATGAAATTTAAATAAAAAATCTATTAGAGATTTTAATTCTTTTCTATCTCCCCAAGGAAAAAGTATACAATACACCACGTGCATTGTCACGTGGTGTACTAGAACCAATAATTTATCGCCATGTGGCAATAATGGGTCATACCTTATATTATTTGGCGATGTGTGATTGATTTTAGTGTACCACGTGACACGCCACGTGGCACGCGTGGTGCACGTAATACTCACTCTCTCCCCCCAAGGGGCTTATACCCCCTCATGATAAATTGGCAACATGTCTACGCATATTCAAATGTAGCTCAGCCCAATAATTTGGCAAATTCAGTTAGTTAGCATGATATTTTGGTGCTGCAAGATGTTGTTCTAGGTAGCTTTCCAAGAGAATGAAATATTTTTGTCTCAAAATATTAAAAGTGTAAACAAATAGGAATTTTTTAGAGAAGACATTGACATGAACTGCCTACCTTTTTGTTTCTTTTATTTTTTATTTTTTCCCAATACCCAAGCCCGGGTGAGAGGTATTGGATGAACCAATAAAAAAACTAAATGGATTTTATTTTGCTTTATGAATTATGACCAATTTTTATGCTGGGTTGCTTAAAATCAAGTTACTTGGGTTGGGCCAGTTAATAAAATTCTAAACGTGACTTACGAAGATGATCATTCTGGCATCACTGGAACGGAGTTAGACGGACAGCCATCAATAAACTTCTCACTACCAGACCTGTACTTAACAACCCACATTGTCTTGGTTTTGGTAATATTTGGGATGCCCCAATATATTTTTAACTGATATATATTTTGCAGAAACACCCCCAAACTATTCGCCCAGTACATTTTTCAACTAAATTATATTTCGGAGACATATCCACACTCTGCAGCCCAAAATAATTGCTTAGTATATTTTAAGTAAAATATATTTTGGGGATGTATCCTACTTCACAGCCCAAACTGATCATACAACCAAAGAAGACATTTGGTTTGGTTGGGTTGGGTTGGGTTTGTTTCCCAATAAAAACTTTTACTTGGTGGGCATACTTCTGTAACTAAAAATTAGATAATGATGAAATGCCTCCTTATTATTATAACTCTCAACAAAATGGTAAATTTTTGAAAAAAATTTGCAAGTTTAAAGAAAATTTTACCAATTTTCTTTCAGAACTTAGTATTTTTTGGTAACTATTCATCATTACAATACTTCTCCAAAAATTTATGGTGCATCATTACGAAATCCCGTTTATTTGCTCTCTTAAAATTGAAAATATTGGTTATAAATTATACCCCAAAGAAAAGTGTAATTATCCACGCCATAGACAAACTTTCTCTAATTTTTGTGTGCTTGCACCATATCTTACTTTACAATGATGAAACTATCTTATATCACACATAAAATTTATCAAAAATCTCATTTTACATCGATACATCATTGCAGAAATCATCCAAGTATGAATAATCAATAAAATTGGCGTTAGTTGCTAACCAGCGCATTTTAATATTGAAGAAAATATTGACGGTACTAAGTTCTCTATTACATTTTGTGGTGTACACTCATGTTAAAACACAAAAAAGAGTAACACGTGTCTATTCCTTTAAGAACATAATCAATAAAAAGTACACGTCATTTTCTTAGCAATGTAACGTGAATGTAACATAAAAAATTGTAACAGAACATCGTGATCAAATTGACTCCATATTAAAGCTGGGCAATTATACTTGAGGGAGAAGTACTCTTTTAAGTGTCTAGTCTCCATTCAAGTGACTTATCTACCAAAAGTATAAGAATAAGATTCACGTAATGTTTGGTGGATATGTTATGAAACCTCAACAAAGGGTCATCTTGAAAATCACTCAAAACCTCTCCAAGCCACAATTGCAAATTCTCATAAATTATTCTCTAGTTAGTCTCATTCAACCTTCACCAGCTGTGTGCCCTTTTCAGTTGGCATCTCTTCAAAGTCACACGCATGCCTGACCCACATACCCACTTACATCAAATGAGAGCCATTGGACGCTTATGACGCAGTAATTCAAAACGAATAAATTCGCTCCAAGATTTGCATTTCCACATGAGCTTTCTTTACTTCTTATGGACCAAAGCAAATCAAATTCCCTCTCCCACGTGCCTTTTCAAAAATAATTTATTTGTCACTTATATTCAGAAATAATTGAAAAAAATAATAACTTAAAATTGAAGAGAACATAATAAAATATATATACTCAATTTATTATCTTTGGTTTTTTTTCTCGAAAATTCAATATATAAATTTAGATGCAGCTTTTTTTTTTTTTCTGGTTTTTGAAAATTTATGAGGTAGAGCCAAATCTGGGTTACGAAATTAGGATGGAATGCATATATATTAGCGTTACAAAAATCCTTTTACCCATTGTCTTGTGTTTTAAGATAATAATGCATTCTTAGTTGAGTCAAGTAGAATGTAAGTGTGTAAAAAAGTCTAATTGAGCTGAACATTATAATGTTCAAATTTGTTTGTTTATTTTAACAAATTTCAAATTGGCATAAAATTTTGCTTGTTTATTTTTTGAACATAATAGAAACAAGCTTTTATTAGGGCGAAATCGAATTGATCTCAAATAATTTGAATTTCTTACATATAACTTTTAAATGTATACTTATGAACCAGGTTTGAGATGAGTTTGAAAGTTAACATATACCAAAGTTTAATCAAGTTTTGCTGATTAAAATTGCAAATCAAGCTTAAAACTTTGATGAGCCGAGTTCAGTTCAAGTATCACATGTGTAGTTCAAAAAAAAAAAAAAAAACCCTTTAATGAATAAACCATAAATTCTCAAGGCTAAAAATATCTAAATTTTAGGTGTATATTCAGTTATCCTTTTCTATTAAATTCATAACATCCAAATTCGAGTAATATATTATCTCTATTA
The DNA here is from genome assembly GCA_024721245.1 of Mitragyna speciosa. Taxonomy (NCBI): domain Eukaryota; kingdom Viridiplantae; phylum Streptophyta; class Magnoliopsida; order Gentianales; family Rubiaceae; genus Mitragyna; species Mitragyna speciosa. The sequence continues at coordinate 14,653,936 of CM045567.1, forward strand.
TAAAATTAATTATTAATTCAGGAAATATTTAGGGATATACAGAATTTCTTTTTCTTTTTTTTTTTGAAATGGGGATATACAGAATTTGAGTCCTCATATAAAATACTGAGATTGATAGAATAAATCTGAACCGTTGGTTGAGCTTTATATAACTCCCCCGGCTGCGTCCTAGCTTCTCACCGGCCAACCCTTAGAAATTATTTAAAATAAAAAAAGAAAAAACTAGGCTAGAAATTAGCCGGCCCTTCTCTCTCTCTCTCTCTCTCATATATATCTGATATTCTTGTAAAACGAAAGAAATTTCCGGTTAATTTACAGCTTCAGTGGAACGCAGCTCGTAGATACAATCTGGCTAAGAAGAGGTTTAGATCTAAATCTGCTCTATTTTTTTTGTTAATTATGATAATTGTTATTATTTTGGATTTAGTTTACTTTTTCTGAAAGATTTGAGATAAATTGATTGGTAATGATCAAAGATTCATTATTTCTCTGTTTCAATAGATTTAATTGAGTTGTTTATCATTGGAATTAAATTAAATTTCTAATTATTTACCTCTAATGGTCTATTTTACTGTCAATTTAGTTAATTTCATTCATTATCATTTTTACTTTTTTTTTTGAATTTTTTTTTTTTGTATTTCTTTGATGTATTCTTTATGATTAATTCCCCTGCATCTACATGGTAAAATTTTCGTATATAAACGAACAAATTTAGATGTCTGCTATGGTTTTTTTTTTTTTAAATAGAATTTTAAATGTGTGTCATTTGATGATGTGTCAAGAATTCATGGCCGCTCGTGGAAAGAATTTTTTTACAGTGTTGGTGTTTTGGAAGATTAATTATTTCTTAATAGCTTTTCAATGGGTATTTTGTTTTGAAAGGCTTTGTAGAGCGTGGAAATGCGGTTTGGTTGTTTAGAATTGTTACTCATTTGATTCTGCACTTTTGGTATTGTATTGCTGGGAATTTCTTACTGTAGGAATAAGATTTTAATTTTCTATAAAATTGGTTAGAAATTGTAATCTAAATCGTTACTAATGAAAAATTTTACATAGTTGATTAAGCTGAAGAAGATAACAAAGTTAAAATTGAAGTAATTTGAAGATTCAACTGTCTGAATTGTGCAGCGTGCAATTTTGATTATTAAGTCGAGATAAATGATGCTGATAAACAGAGTTCTTTAATCTTTGTGAGACCCTTTTTGTGTTACGTTTGGAAAAGTTAGGAAGATAAGAATATTTTTGAATCTAGAATTATGCTTTTGCACGATGTGTATGGACTACAGGGAATTTTTTCATTGTGTTTTTGTTGCACAAGAAGTAATTTTGAAATTGAATAGTGAAAAGCATGATGTTACGGAACTATACTTTTTGATTAGGTCAGTTTTCCATATTTTCAGGCATTACTATAGTGAGGTGAGGTTGAATGTCTGGCTGGTAGTTCATACGTGGCTTCATTTTGTTTGGTTTAAGACATTCTCTGTTTTCTGTGTACTACTAATTATTGCCAGCTTTTGTTTCTGTATTTGTCAGGCGGTGGTCTCTTATGCATAATAGGGATATAGCTTTTATAGTTCCAAAGATCTTCTTTCAGTCTGGCCGCTGCAACAACATCAAAATTTTCTCGCACCTCTAAGAAGGTGTGGGGTGCTTATGAGGAAGGGATATTAACATTGTGTTTAGGAAGAGCAAGATCATCGAACATCTGGAGGTTGTGCCGTGTCTCAGAGGGTCTATCTCTTGACTATGGCTAAGGTCACCCATGACTAACTCCTCAGAAGTGGTTACGATGTGATTTGTATTAGAAAACTTGTGAACTTAATTTAGCTGGAATTTTGTTTGTTATTAGTGTTTAGTAGTACAATACAAGTAGTTCTCATGTGATTGAGTAACCATCAACTTTACAATGATGTTTAGGTTTTCATGCTTCAATTCTCACATCCCTTCGCACAAGCAGAAGGTTAGTGGTTAAAAACCTTGAACCTAGATGCATATAATGTTCTTTATTTATTTGCAACATGCAATAGCTTCTGCTGACTGTCTTCGCTCTTGGGTCAGAAAACTGTTCATCTATCTGCTGAAGTGATGCATAAGACACTGGAAGATTCTTCACGGAATGAAGCTGTGAAGAACCTTACTTATTTGACACCATCTAATTCCTCAAAGATGAATATTGAGAGAGATAATCTCAACAAATCTGCTGATTGTGCAACAGATACCTGTGCTATTGAGGGCTCCTCTAAATCAGAGGAGGTTAAAAGTGCCTGTGATCGCTCAGCTCTGACGGCTGCAATCAAGAAATCCAAGTCTCTGGGAAGTGGTTTGGACATCAAAGGGAGGGATTCTGGCAGTGGTGCCTCTGAAGATGAGATAGATCAACAGTTTTCTTGTGATGATTACCGTGATAACTGTGGGTCTATTGCTCCAAATGGAGCCAAGGATTCTGGGGCCAATCTGCCATATCAGTTTCAAGAACCCTCTGCTCCTCCATCTGATTCTCTTCATGTAACTAATGACAACCATGAATCCATGTTTTCCATAGGAGATGCTCCACAGTCGGAAAAGGAGTTCAACGAGAATTCTGATGCTCAGTTATCTGGTGTGGCTGAATCTGGTGACCATATACCTCAGACTACCCCCGCGTTTGTGAAATCAAGTTCCTTGCCCAACATCAGTTCTCCTGGTCATTCCATTTTGCACAATTTGCATCACTCTCAATCAGCTGAAGATCTGAATGTTCTAGATTGGAGACGGAGAGATACATTGATGCATGAAGTAGGAACACAGGAACTGCAACATCAAGCTGGAAATGATATTGTTAGTATGAATCACAATGAAAATAATGGTCATAACCATGTGCATGACAATTATAATACCTATAATTATGTGGGATCAGCAAAGGACTGGATTATACCCATGGGAGATGAAGTATATATGGATAATAGTCTTCTGGGAAATTCTTCATCTCACAAGCTTGATAAATTACCGAGCAGGGATTTTAAGATCAAACGAATTGAGGAGTGGGTGAGTGATCTTCAGCATTGCAGCCCTTTGGAAGAGTCTGATGAACCATCTGCTTCTGAAGATCATGTTGCAGCAATAAGTAAAAATTTCCTGGCTTTTCCTTCTACAGCTACGCAGTCTAAGGTCTATCCTGGCATGGAAGCTGTAAAGAAATATATCTCTTCATTGAGTCCTACAGCCACTGCTGCGCAGCTGGTAAATCATGGATTGGTTGTAATTCCCTTTCTCAGTGCTTTTTCAAGCCTTAGAGCACTTAATTTATCTGGTAATGCCATAGGTAAGAAAACTCCTGCCAGCTTATCAAAATTTGGTTTCATCTTCTTCTTCTATCTCATTGTTATCTTATGTCGGTGGAATTTCCTTTTTTTTCAGCTAAACTTTGGTTTGATTATCATTATCTCACACTTTACACTTTTTTCCCCAGTTAGAATAACTGGTGGTTCTCTTCCTCGAGGACTCCATATTCTGAACCTATCAAAAAACAACATCTCCACTGTTGAAGGTTTACGAGAACTGACACGACTACGTGTTCTTGACTTGAGTTACAATCGGATACTAAGAATTGGGCACGGTATGTAATTTATTATTCTACAGCTGTGCTTTTCTAGTCTTCAAGTATGCCTACAAAAGTGTATGCAGTTGACATAACTAATCTACAGTAGATTTGGAGAACAGCCAAATTGCTGAATAGACACAGTGCAACTAATTTCTGGTGTCTAATAAAAGCGGTGATGTCTTTCATGGAATTCAGTGTTAAAACTTTTGAAGAATTTGTTTAATCTTCAGATGAAGATAATATTGGCAATAGATAAATCTATGGTTTTTGAACTTGGCTCCAACTTGCTCAACCAAAAGCCAGTTAGTTTGTTTAACTATGATTTTTGCTAGTTGGTTGCTTTTTTCTCGCTTAGCATGGTATGTTTTTAACATTTTTAGTACATCTGTTGCACAAAATTTTGGTAATTGTATATTGCCAAGAGCCTCTTTTGCTGATGTTATTGTTGTGTGAGAATGTGTAAACCATGCACCAACATTGCGCCTACTTCTCAAGGAACATAAAGTTGGGAAGAAAACGAAATCCAGATGCTGATCATCTGTTATCTGTTTATGCTAAGTACAAAAGTACAGTGATATGGTTTGATCTGAAATTCAATTAGTATCTTAATTGCAGTTCTTCCATGTCAATTGGTTAGGCATGTATTTTGTTAATGACTCAAGTGTGCCAATCCTTGATGCTTGTGTGTGTGTGTGTGTGTGTTTTTTTTGGGGCTTTGACTCGAAACTCGGTTGGTATCTGAAGTGTTGGTTCTTCAATGCCAATTGGTGCGTCAAGTATTCTGAACGGTTTGTTAATGCTTGAGGTTTCATTTCAACCCCTCTTTCTGTGTGCTCTTGGTTTCTTTAGGGGATATGGTGATGAATTGTTCCATCAAAATTTTATTGTCTGCTTTAGCTTTCTGTTGATTTCATCATCATCTTTCTACATGCTGGGTACTGATTAACCTATTATTTACCTGGAAAGGCCTTGCTTCTTGCTCCTCCTTGAAAGAGCTTTACTTAGCTGGGAACAAAATTAGTGAGGTTGAAGGTCTTCACCGGCTTCTTAAGTTGAATGTTCTGGATTTACGATTTAACAAAATCTCGACGACAAAATGTCTGGGGCAGCTCGCTGCTAATTACAATTCTTTACAAGCAATTAGCCTTGAAGGGAACCCAGTCCAGAAGAATGTTGGTGATGAACAAGTGAAAAAATACTTGCAAGGCCTTCTCCCTCATCTATCTTACTTCAACCGGCAACCCATTAAAGCTGGCATGCTGAAGGACACAGCAGACAGATCAGTTCGCTTAGGTATTACCACACATCAGGTTGATCGTGGCCTCAAAGCAGACCTTAAAACCATGCGGAAGGGAACTCATGGTACTGCTCACAAGGTGGCATCTTCATCAATTCATGGTCGCAGAATTCAAGCAACGACCTTATCCAAACCTTCTAAGAGCAGGCATGTGCGGCTGCCACCAAGTGGAACTAAGCCACCTACACAGCAGGAGCCTTTGTATGATTTTAGCAGCAAGCTTCGGAGCTTCAGATCTGATCTCTCTATGCGCAGAAGCCGAAGTGAAGGAACCCTAGGTGCTGTTTGAGTGTACGTGTGAGGATCTACCCGTACTTTATGATTAGTTCATGTTGTGTGACTTTGTTTTGTCAGTACTAGGCCAACTTGTTTCCTTCAAGTCATGTTGATTTTAGATTTGAGTAACAGCAAAAGATTCTGATATAATGCTCTGCTCCATTCTGTTCTCGTGGTTGAAAATTTTCTCTGCATTCAACGTGTAACAATTCCTCCTCTGCGCGTGTGTGTGTGTAGGAGGAATTGGATAATCCTGTGAAAGCATAGTCATACTACTTCTCGTCTGATTCATCAATTGAATTGGCGGGATAGCTCATAGCTGAGCAAGTAGCTGTGCGCCTGTTGCTTTTAAACCTGGCAGCCATCTGTCCGATAATGAATTATATTGTGGCATAAAACACCAAAATATTGTTAATTTGTGGTGTCAGTTAACGTGGAAGAATGTAGTCGTGCTCCTAATGCTTTTAAACCAGGCTGCCAAACTTGCGATAATGAATTGAATACAGCCACAAAACACTAGGGAAGCTGTAATGGAGGAATTAAGAAGTTACTGATAGAATTATGTTGCTCAGTTTATCGTTATAGAGAAGGTGAAAATTGAAGAGTTAGTCGACCTAAGAATTACCATAGAAAAAAAAAAAAAAAGACTTGCCATAGAAGAACAGTGAATCCATGTGCCCGAGAACTCATTCCTTATAATCTAATTCTTCAATATTGGAGATCATGGCCTTATCAGTCTTCCTTCTTTAGTCTGTGTTCGAGAATGGTGAGCCTGTCCTTGATTGCTTAAACTGCCTGACTATAGCTTTTCGAAGCTAAGAGAGATGAAGCAATCAATTTAGTATATCACTGTTCAAGAATTTATTGCAGTCACAACTGTCGGATTGAAGGGTAGAAAATTTGTTGCAATCACAACTTTTCAATGAAAGGTTAGCTTATGTAAAATGTTTACGTGTGAAGCAATAACATGTACATAGTTAATAATCATTAACCTGTAGGAGTTTGAAGGAGAAAGCTGACTTGGTGTAAAGTACACATCTAATGAAAGAAACATTTGGACATGGAAAAATTATTACATTAATCTGTATTTAGCTAATAAGCATTTGATTATATATATATATATATATATATATATATATATATATATATATATATATATATAGACACACACATATGTGCAGGACAGTAGCTGACTGGAGCAGTATGAGATCTGGGGAAGATCAGCAGAGAACAAGAATATAGGTAACTAGCAGTCCTATCTGCCTCGTCAATGTAGTAAACTTGTAGCACTAGTGCAGAAAATGAAAAAGAGAACCCCCTATTGAAAAGAAGATTGCATTTGCTACTCCTTTCCTTCATAATTTTCTCTGTCGATAGAGATCACTGCAATAAGAAACGGAAAAGTCAGTCATTATAGCCACAATTTAGATAACATAAAACTGCTTTTGACTTTTCTCTTTTTTGCTTTTCTCATAGTGTTTTTGAATGGGAAGCACGAGGACCGGAAGATAAAAGGAGGACAACAAGAATCAGATCCTCATTTTAATTCCTAAAAAAAAAAGGCTTGAATAATATGTCATTAAATATTATCCAATTTAACATTTATTGGGTAATTCTAGACATGCAACCCTATTTTTTAACCAAAGCTCAGTATGTATCGCTGTGCAACTTTGAAATACGAAGTTGGAATAATTTTTTTAACTTGTTTATCACAGCAACTAAATACATAATTTGATCAGGAATTGCCTCTTCTCAATTGTGTCGGCAAAGGTAGTTCTGAAAACAAGAATGATTTTCATTCATACAAACACATCATAAATCGAAACAAAAGTGTGTTCCTATACCTTCTTTTTTTTTTTTTTTGGGGGGGGGGGGGGGGGGGGGGGCTTTACATTTCTAGACTTCCATATCTCCTGCACATCGAACAAATAAATTGTGTTTAATTTGCTTAGACTTAGGAATACTTTTTGGAGCAAATTGACATCGTTGGACAGAGCAATGTGTCTGTATATGATTATATAAAACATTAATTGAGGGTGCAAAACAAAAACAATTTACAAAGACAAACCCACAAAATTCTCTATACTATTTGGGACCATTCACATAATAGCCACAGGTGTGTTTATGTATAAGATTAATCTTATATGGACAAAATAAATTTTATATAAGCGCAGGTATGAATCTATGTTTGGGCGTATGCATGTAAACAGAAATGTTATTCCAAAAAGCAGATATGTGGATAAATTGAAAATTTCCAAGATTTTTTTTGGGGTGAAAATTAAAGAAAATCTCTAGATGATTAAAGCCAGAAAATAAACGGAAAAACTGGATTTCTGAATATGTATTCATATTTGCTCAAAAAATAAACATATTTCTTTCTTTTTTTTAATCTCCCTTAATAAAATAAAGGGATAATTTCACATACCTCTCTTGAGGTTTACCATAATTACACTCACTTCCCTTCAGGTTTTAATAATTACATTTACACCCCTTGTGTTTATATTTTTCATAATAAAACAAGTCTATTTTGATAATGTAACCCAAAAACACCAACCAAACACCTTAAAATATACTTGCTTTTAAAAAAGATAAACAAATCTTAAAAAATTAATTAAGTAGTTATAAAAATGTCAAAAGTACTTATATTGTTATATCAAATTTTCAATCTCCAATAGATATTACTTCTTCAAAACTCAGTTATCTGACTAATCTAAATGAATTTACTCTATCTATTAAAATTTTACAAACAAATATATTAATAAAAAATGGATGACTAATTTAAAAGCACTTAAGCATATTTTAAGGTATTTGGTAAGTGTTTTTTTGTTATATTAACAAAATGGACTTGTTTTGTTATGAAAAATATAAACACAAGGTGTGTATGTGTAATTTTCAAAACCTGAGGGGAAGTGAGTGTAATTATGACAAACCTTAGGGTAGGTATGTGAAATTATTCCTAAAATAAAATAAAAAACAAGTTAAACACATAACATACCATATACCATCAATTTTTTTTTATTTTTTTATGATAAGGTGGCACCTTTTTCTTCATGATCATCATCAGCATCATGATACTCTTGCTCCTCCTCCGGCACAGGGTGGAGATCAGCCTCATTCACCACCACGGCCGCCTTCTTCACCACCTGTCCACCACCATTTTTGCCTCCATTTCGATCATCAGGATATCTCACCACCACCACCGGGCACACACAATGGTGCACACAATAATCACTCACACTCCCAAGCCTTCCTTTACTATTCTTCCTCAGCGCCCCAAATCCTCGGCTTCCCATGATCACCGCGCTCAACCCCAACCTCTCCACCTCCAAACAGAGCCTCTCCTTCAAATCGTGATCTTTCACTATATGAATCTTGAATGGCACGTTGGCTTCCACCAGCGGTTGCGCCAAGTTTGTAGCTTTCGTGTTCGTCAAGTTATCGAAATCTTCTTCGAGTTTTTGCTCGTGGGAGGTGTCGGTGGAGAGGGAAGGAGAGGATGGAGGTGTGAAGGTGGAGGTAGGGGTGGTGGAGCCCCAATCAGCACCGTAGAGGATGGAGGTGGGGCGGACGTGGAGAAGTATGACGGCATCACCCGGGCGGAGGTAGTTTTGGACGGCCCATTTGACGGCGAATGCACTTTCGTCGCTGAGGTCTACGGCAATGGCGATGCGACGGTGAGTGTTGGAGGTGGGGGTGGGGGTGGTAGGGGTGCTGGAGGAAGTTGGGGTGGAGAAAGAGATAGAGAAGGCTGGGGAGGAGGGTGGTGGTTTGACTTGGACCGGTGGGAGGTGGCGGACAGGATGATCAGTGAGTTTAGAATGGTGGTTGTCTTGGTGTTGGTGGCGGTTGTTTTCTTGTGGATTCATGAGGGTGGTAGGAGGTTGAGTCTGGGTGGATTTAGTTTTTTGACTTGACTAGGTTATATGAACTACAAGATTTTATGATCCAAGTTAATATATATAGGGAAAAAATTATCAAACACATATAGAGAAGTGAGAAGAAGGAGAGGTGGGATTGGGTAGTTGTTGGGTGGGAATTTTTTTGTTTGTTTTTTTTTTGGGGGGGGGGGGGGGTGGTGTTGATGGGGAGGTGGGGAGGTGGGCAGGGAGGGGGATGTTGGGTGTTTTTTGTGGTGACTTGTGAAAATTTTTTGACTGGACAAAAATGAAAGAGGCCGAAATTAAAGGTGTGAAGGTGAGACAGAGAGTTTCAAATCATTCTATTATTGATAAAATTAGCTGCAAAGTGTTGAGATTAAGTTTTTTGAAAATAAGGGTTGAGATTGTTTTTAGCAGTAAAAGAATAAATACATGTGTTGAGGCCTGAGGCTAAAGAAATATATTGATATTATTCCCTATTTAAGAATCTGTAAAGTTAGTTTCTACTTTAATTTTAGACTGCATTTCCAAGGTTCATATGCATTTGAGGCCAAAATTGATATGAACTTACATGAACCAATAGTTCATATGCATGGAATATACTTAATTTTTTCTTGAGCTTCCATTTAATTAAAGGCAATAGTTAAACTAAATATGTTAGAATAGAGGGAGCAATGCTACATTAAAGAGCTGGTAGTCCCTTGACAAGATTAATACTTCATAACTAAAGTTACTATTTTTTTTAGTGCAAAATCGACACCAGAACATTTTTCGAATGGAAGGTACTTCAAATGGCTGGTAGGCAGAGCAGGTTTTGTTTTATTAGAAGTAGAACGCAAGTTAGGGGGTGTTTGATAACATAACTTAATACTGAAAATTAATAGATTAAGAGCTTTTTAAATTCAGTGTGTTTGATAACAAAATTTTTTTATCACTTAATACATTAAGTACTTATTTAATTTGTGTACAAAATTTTAAGTGAAAAATTTTCACTTAATTTGCTGAATTTTAATTCTCTTCCTCTCCTTTCATTGCGCACACACATACATACACTCACTCTCACACTCTCACCCATGCACACGCATAAGCATACTCTTTCTCCTCTCTCTCTCTCTCACACACACACACACTCTCTCTCTAACACACACACCCCTACTTTCACACAAATACACATATTCTCTCTCCCTCTCTCTTTCTCACACACACACACACACACTCTTTCTCTCTCTCTCTCTCCTCCCACACACAGTTTCTCTTACACACACCTACACACTTTCTTACACACACACTTTACACACACACACACACATTTACATATACATTTTCTATCTCTCATATACACGTGCACATTCTTTTATTTTTTTCGTCTTGCATACTTACGTACATCTTTAAATATACACATACTTTCTTTGTCACACATATTCTCACACATAAATACACTTATTCTCTCTTTCTCTCTCTCACATAAACAAACAATATCTTTCTTTCTCAAATGCATTATTAATAAATTATTTTAAATTTTTAAGATAAAATAATTATATTTATGAGGGGAGATATTTAAATTCAATGCATATATTCAGTTAATTATCAAACAAGTAAAACTTTTTCAATTCAGCAACTTAATACTTTCAGCACTTAAATTTCAAACTTCAGACTTCAGATTTCAGATTTTAGTTTTACCAAACGGCACCTTAGTCTCACAAACACAATGCTTCGTATATCTTTTGGCTTAATAACCAAATAAAGAAAAGAAAAGATGAGATTGAAGAATAGAAAGAGAAAAAAATGCCAACCCTAAATTAGTCATAATTTTTTTAAAGAAAGGGTATATTATAACAAAATATTTTTACATGTTCTTGGTGGTACAGTATTGTCCAAGAAAGAGACTGTGCAAGTTGCAAAGCTAAGCTCTTTATTTTCTCCTTTCACTTTTCACCTATCATTAACGTCCACTTGGTAGGAAGCAAAAAATTTTAGTACTGGATAATATATAGTTAAAATTTTATTGGAAGCTATAAGTTGGCATTTGCATTAATCTTTTTACTCTAATAATATAATTTATTTTAACACAATCAAATTTAGATGGATACCATGTGTGCAAAGATAAATTTTAGAATTTTAAGAAAGATTATACGGTATGCATTCAGACTTGTATAAACGAAAAATTAATCCACAAAATTATCACAAGACTCAAAGGATCCGTTCATCTACCAATTTTATATGGCAAATGGATGGATTATCCATATGCTAATAGCAAATTAGAACTTAAGCTTCAAATAGTTATTCATTGATGCAACTTGCATGTCAGAATATAATCCACTAGGTGTCTATAATACCCCACAAACCATGCATGTCACACGAGTGTAGATAAGTTCTTTTCCTCCCCAACCATCCACGGTCTCACTTATGGTGTTAATTGATTGAACCAACAAAAGTAATGAAATTGAGACTATGATAGGTCGCATTTTTTCAACATTAAAATGGACACGTCGTGGTTGAGAAGTTAGCTACAGCAATGTTTTTGGAAGTAAAGAGACAGAGAACTAGCAACGTGTTAGAACCGTTACTCTCATCTTTTTAAGTTTTGGCTTATTATTAATATCATCATCTGTTCTCTATCAAGTTTTATGGTTGCCAGCTTTTGTTGAAATGTCTAAGAAAGTGACTTCTTAAGGCCTGGTTTGGATGAAAAGGAAAAAAGTGAAGAGAAAATCTTATAAAATCTCTTGTTCGTCACTTTAGATGTAGAAAAATAAATTTTAGAATTTCTTTAATAATATCTGGTAAAAGGACCTTTTTTTTTTCACTTTTCAATCTATTAAAACATTGCAGGTTTCTCAAGAAAATCTTGGAAAATCTGAAAATTTTGTTAATAAAAAATGATTACAAAGTTTTGATAGGATTTTACTCAAGAAAGAAAGGAACAATTTAGTTGTAATGTTCCTTATAATGAAAAACCAGATGAAGTTCTTCTTTCACTACTGTTTCTTTTTTCTCTTCTCTCCTCAAAATTCTTAAATCTTTCTTCTATTTTAATCTTCACGTTCGATTTTTCGATTTTCCTTTTCGTACACCCAAAGGTCTAAAAAACAATTTTAAGTCGACTTAGAGCCACTTTTAATCTCCATAATATTTTCACAAACAAACACCTTTTATATAACAATGAACATTTTAACCTATTTTATTTGAAAAAAATAATAAATCAACTTATTTTAAGCAAATGAGAAGCACACAGCTCTGAATTGGCCTTTTTTTCCAGGTATAATGAGATGGACGTGAACGATGTCAGTTAAACGGGGTTTGAGAAGGGGACACAGGGGACAGCTAATCCAATCATGGTTTTATATTTGTCTTTGTTTTTTCTTTTATGAGCTAATATTGAAGGTACAAAAGAGACAGTCCATATGCATTGTATATGGTCCCTGAGGTGATTGTTCATACCAATTTTCTTCTCCTAATTTTAAAGAATGGACATTAGAAAAGACAAAAAAGAAATCCTAGGAAATAAGGTACTTTTTTTTATTTTATTTTATCCAAAAGTAAGATAATTAACCTACAAAGTTAAATTATAACACTAACAATTACGGAAAACAGTCAGCTAAGCACACCCCACAAGTTCAACCAAAAGGCAATTGCTGACTTAAAGAAATAAGGTACTTAATTGTCACCATGATGACTTTCTTTTGGTGCACTATGTTTTGGCATTTACATGAATTTTCTATTTTAGTTGTAGACATAGAACAACTAGCACCAAATTTTTTATACAGTTGTTTTTAAAGCATAGCTCTCTATTGCATTTTTATAGCGATTCATATTCTAGTGCTCCAAGATGAGTATAATTTTATCATTTAAAACTAGTCAAATTTGTGATGCCCATAAGTTAGACTGTTTTGTTTAACAAAAAACATTCCGGACTAATTTATTTGAAAAATATAAGACCGGTGTCTGGACAATATTTTTTAAAAAAATTATTGGAAAATATTTTCCAAACACATTTTTTTGCAAATTTCTTTTTATATTTTCAGTCACTTTTTCATCTCACATTTATCACATCTAAAAAATTTTACAGCATTATTATTTCAATAATATTTCAAAAAATTTCAATCCAAACGTTCTTTTAAACAAACGAGAACTATAGCTCTAAGTATGTCTTTGTCCCATGAATACTGAAATAGACGTGAACGATTTCAGCTAAACGGAGTTGGCGACTGGGGACCCGCGGGTCAGCTAATCATGGCTGTTTACATTTGTCTTTATTTTTCTTTTCTGAGTAACGTTAACGTTGGAGGAACTGGAACAGAAGAAAATGTGAATTTTACGGTTCTTGATGTGATTGTTCATTCCGAATCTTTCTTCCTAATTTTTAGAAATAGACGTTAGAAAGACTAAAAAGAAAACCTATCAATTAGGGTACTTTGCTATAAATTAGGGTACTTTGTCATCACGTTAACTTTCTTTAATGTATGGTGCATTATGTTTTGGCATGAGTTTTCTATTGTAGTTGTTGACGGATGACAGGTGGACAACTAGCACCAACTTGTCTATTTCGGTTGTTGTTCCACCAATATTGCATTTTAATAGCTCTTCATACAATTTCATTACTTAGAACTAGTCAAATTCGTGATGCCCATTACCTCGGTCCCTTTGGATAAAAAGGGAAGTCTGAAATGTGAATTTTAAAATCCAAAATTTAAGTGATGAAAGAATTAATTTACTGAATTGATAAAGTTATATTTGTTTTGATAATTGAATGATTTATGTATTGAATTTAAATATATGTCCTTGTAATTAAAATAATTTTGTTTAAAAAAATGAACACTTTCAGAATAATGTATATTTGTAAGAGAAAGAAAATTAGAATTTGTGTGTTTGTGTGTTTGTGTGTGTGTGTGTGAGAGACAGAGAGAGAGAGAGAGGGAGGGAGAAAGATCGAGTAAATTTGTAAGAATGTGTGTGAGAGAAAATATTTGTGTGTAAAATGTGTGCATGAAATAGAATGTTTGTAAGTTTGTGAGAGAATAAAAAATTTATATGCATATTTTTATGAGTGAGAGAGAGAGAGAGAGAGAGAGAGTTTATGAATATGAAAAAAATAGTATGTTTATGTGTGTGTGAAAATGTATGTGAGAGAAAGAATGAGAGAGAGAAATAGTAGATGAATATGAAAAAAATAGTATATTAATGTGTGTATATGTGTGTGTGTGTGTGAGAGTGTATGTGACAGAGCATTTACGTGAATGGAAGAGAGACTATGTATACAAAAGATATTGTATGAATGAAAGGATGAAAAAGAATCCGTATATTTGCGTGAAAGTTTGTATATGTGTGTGTCTATGCATGATTGAGAGTGAAAGCATACATATGAAGAGTATTCGTGTGATAGAAAGAATGTCTATACATTTGTGTATGTAAGAGAGAAAGTGTGTGTGTGTGTTTTCAAGTGGGAGTGAGAGATAAAGTTCATGTATGTGTCTGCAAGTGTGTGACAAATGGAGTGTGTGTGACGCACAAGTGCGAGTGTGTGAGAGCACGTGTATAAGGGAGAGAAAGCATACTACTGTACTTATGTTTTCATAGAACTATTTTAGTTATTTAAAACACAATTCAACACCTTTAGCTTTAGTATTAGGCGGTGTTTGGTTTAGGGGAATCAGAGAAGGGAATGGCTGTTAGTAGTAATGACCGATTGTTGATGTTTGGAAAATTTTTTTTTTTCTATTCTTCAATCGGAATGAAATTGATTAATTGGGTCTCTATGATTTTTCCCTAAATATTACTCTATCAAACTCATTAATCTTTTTAGGGGAATGATACCCATTTTATTATTAAACCAAACATGTAAAATAGGATTAATGATATTTATAGTGATAGTGAGTGAGGAATTTGAATCAAACAATTTCTAAATTTATTTAGTTCGAGTATGGTGCTTACATCCTAGTTTGCACGTTTAGATTCTTCAAATGGATAGGATTTGGGTCAAAGCCGCCAGAACTAGAGCTAGATTCAGACCCATAATCATTTTTTTTATTTTTATTCAAGCTCAGACATATTTCTGAGGGTTTGACATAATTGACCCAAACCAAACCCATATGGGTCTAGTTATCTATTGATTACTTCCCCCAAAGTATTAATTACTTCACATGATTGGAAGGAAATAAATTTCAAATCACATTTTGACCCAAAATTTTTTTAAACCGCATAACAATTAATCAAGCGCGAGTATGCATACACTCCCTTCATCCTATTCTTTTTGTCAGCTCGGCCCTTTTTTTGGGTCAACTTTGTTAATTTCGAGAGTAATCTTTTTATATTTTTAATATTTTTAAGAATTTCAAATGTCTATATTGTAGTTCTTAGTGAGGACTTTAATCTTGTTTAAATATATTTTTAAATTACTAAATAAATTATAGTAAATTACTGATTGCAAAATATTTTAGTTTGAGCTAAGAACCAGCAATAGTGATAAAAAGATGGAACCAACAGGCAACAATCACGACAATAGATTTAGGGGGTGTTTGGTTTAGGGGAATCAAGGAGGGGAATAGGTATCACAAGTAATGATACCCATTGTTGATGTTTGTTAAACAACTATCACTATCATTCAATGGGAATGATAGTGATTAATTGGGGTGTTAATGATTCCCCCCAAAATACTAGTCTATCAAACCCATTAACCCTTGTTATTAAGGGCAAAAACACACCTATTAAAAAATATATATCTTTTGAGTTACCCACTCTCAATACTCTCTCTCTCTCTCTCTCTCTCTCTCTCTCTCTCTCTCTCTCTCTCTCTCTCGTCTTTTGATTTTGAATATTTTTTATTAGTACTTTATAATTTTTTTTACAAAAATTCTTTTTAATAATTTTTTTATAAAAATTCTTTTTAATAATTTTTTTTACATTCAATAATTTATAAAAAATTGTATTGAAAATCAAAGATATATAATCTCTCTGTTAATATAGTAAAAATGACTTTTTTTTTTAAGATTATCATTTCCATAAAACTCAAATTAGAGCATGACTATATTTAAAATTGAAGAAATCTTTTTAAATTTTTTTTCAAATATACAAAATAAGAAATCTAAAAAATATGTATATCATAAATAAAAATTTTAAAATTTTAAAATTTACTTGAAAGTCATTTCAGTATACCAAACAAATATTCTTATAATGATACCCCTTCAATATACCAAACAAATATTCTTATAATGATACCCATTCCATTATTAAACCAAACATGTTAGGGGGAATCATCAAAACCCATACTCATAGTAGGGTTAATGATACCCATAGTGATAGTGATTGAGGAATTTGAACCAAACGCTTCCTTAAATCTTTATGAGTAGTAGTCATCAATTTGCCACTACTGTGTGGTTTCTAATCCATAAATGAGTATAGTGCACCCATCTGGTCCTTGTCGGTTCTCCAAAGTCCAGTGGACTCCCTCTATAATCGGCTAAAATAAGAGTAGGAGTAAGAGTATAATATAAGTTATCGATTGATCCCAAAAAAAAAAAAAAAAAAAAAAAGACGAAACAACGGGATGGAGGGAATATCATTATGTGTAAGTCCAAACTTATAGTTCTTCGAGGATTTGTGTTTGGAAAAAGTTAAGCATCTGAATGCCGTCACATTGATACAGCCCAATCAGAATCTGAATAGCAAAATTGGTTTAACTTTTTAAATAAAAAATTTTGAGCTCCTCCTTGGGCCTAAAAATTGGGAGTCTGTGATGCAACAGTGGGCCGAACATTTCATGTTTAAAAATTATGAAAAATGGGCTGAGATTAAATTGCACTTGGTTCATAAAAATTGAAAAGGCCCAACCGAAATGGACATCCCAATGCCCGTCTTGTGACGTCATTTAAATTCCATTTCTTCCCCTCCAAAATTTTGGCAAATTTCAAATTCGAAAATCCCCGGCCAGGCCGCCAACCCAACCTCCTTTTCCCTCCGGCGGCTCCGCCTACAACAACCCAACCCGTACCCAGAGCCACCATCCCAGCCCTTCAAATTCAGGAAAACAAAACCCAAGAAATAACTCATTAAATAACAAAGAAAACTCGGAAAAAGCAACCCATCAATTCTCCTAATCGATCCTTGATCTGAAAAAAAAAAAAAAAAAAGAGAAAGAATGGAGAGCAGAATGATCTCGGTCGACCGGTGGAGCCAAGGCAGCCAAGCTTATTTCTTAACTCACCTTCACGCCGACCATACTCGCGGCCTTACTCCCACTTGGAAATGGGGTCCACTCTTCTGCTCCCGCCTCACCGCTAAGCTCTTTCCGTCCAAATTCCCCTCCTTTAAGCTCTCCCTCCTCCGCGTTCTCAACCTTGGCCGCTGGTACTCTCTCCCCCTCTTCTCGCCTACCTCCGGACAGCCCACCACCGTCCATGTCATGGCCATTGACGCCAACCATTGCCCCGGTATTGCAAAGTCTCAAGTTGTTGGCATTTGGATTAAAGATTATTATTGTTTTTAATTGTTCGTTACATGTTCGATAAAAGTCCTCAATGAATTGTGGATATTTTTGTAAAGATTATACGTTTATTTGGGTTATATGACATGGTATGGACTTGTTTTGTATGAAATTGAATCGATGAGCACTAATTTTGATAGGGGCAGTGATGTATTTATTTCGTGGTGAATTTGGTTGTATGCTTTATACGGGTGATTTTCGTTGGGAAACTACCAGTCAGAGAGCTCAGGTTGCAAGGGATATGTTGCTTAAAGCACTGGAGAATGAGAAATTGGATACTCTATATTTGGATAACACTTACTGTAACCCAACATATGCTTTTCCTTCCCGTGAAGTAGCTGCTAGGCAGGTGCATGCTCTTTTCTTGCAAATTTTTGTGTTTATTTTCTACTTACGTATCTAGTTCCACAGCTTTGTTATTTTGTATTAGATTGGAGAAAGTGAATAACTTATGTTAAGAATTTAGTCAGAATTAAATTCTGACTAAAGCTTGGATTTGATGGAAAATCATAAAGCTTGTTTGTTGATCCTTTTTTTTGTTTTTGTTTTTTTTTTTTTTTTTTTTTGTTATTTTTGCATTGCAACAACTATGCACTTAGGGAAGCTTATACCACTTAGAGTGGGCAATATGACCGAACTCAGTCTTTTTTGCTAATTGATGTGTTTCCTAAAATTCTGCTCTCTTTTCTCGCATTATCTAAATTCCATAAGTTTGCTTTGTGTTATATTCCAGAAATCAAATAAGTTATCTAGGAATTTAAGTAAATTAATTCTTCTGATTTTAGGATTTGTTGAAAATTGTACTGCATGATTGTTTGAAGACTTTTTGTTGAATTGCCATTACTACTCTCTTGATCAGCATTCCTCCATTTTTCAGTGATAATTTCAGAATTAGACTTTTCTGACTTGTCAGTCTTTTCTCTAGCAGCATGCTTGTGGTTATATATTGGAAGCCTTGCCTCATTTCTTACCAGTTTTTGATGACCCACAACAGGTCGTTAATATCATCACCTCTCATCCTAATCATGATATAGTCATTGGTGTCGACTCATTGGGAAAAGAAGATCTTTTGCACTATATATCACAAATGCTGAAAATAAAGGTATGTAGGAATCTTTTTAGAAGAATTCATATTTCAGCAGTCTTGCTTCTGTGCCGTCCATCTGCAACATAATGCAACTAAAAAATAGTAGCTGTAAAAGAAAGTTTTGCAGGAATGTGCATGAATCTGATTAACATCTGTTGCATGGTTGTGGTTAAAGTCTGCATTCTTCTGAGGAAATCTGGCATCAGAACTAGTCCTATTGATTGAGATACTGGTTTTATTTGTAGCTCATTTAATTAAAGCATCATTTCTGAATGTTGCTTAAAGCTTTAACCTGGATCGTAGCTAGGCTTCTTATTTCATTGTATTGTTGTCCTTGCATCTAATGCCATTGCTTGCTAGGTGTTTGCGTCAAGCCTAGAATCAGCATCTATTATTCCTTTGGTTGACTAATTTTAATTTACAAAATTCATTTGTCTTTTGTAGTCTGAATTCTTCAATATAAAAATTGAGATGTAAAATTCATTGATCCTTCCATCACTATGGAGTTGAATTGTGGCCTGCGGATGTACTTTGTGGTTATCAGGAATAAACTTTATCTATCACATTATACTTTCCTTTTCCGTGAAGTTCCTTAACACTATAAAACAGCAGTTCATTTGCTTTCTGTACTTATTTCAGATCTGGGTATGGCCTGAGCGCTTGCAAATTATGCACCTTCTTGGGTTCCAAGACGACTTTACTACCAAAACCTCGCTCACTAGAGTTCGTGCTATTCCTCGTTACAGCTTTAGCCTTGAAACTCTTGAGGGATTGAATGTGATGCATCCTACCATAGGCATCATGCCATCCGGTCTTCCATGGGCAAAGAAAATCTTTAAAGGAAAAGGCAATGTCATCTGTCCTTACATTTCACATGGTGTCACCTGCACTAAGACAAAAAGGCCAAATGGAGATTTGGTAGATGGCCAGATCTACAATCAATATATATATACTGTTCCATATTCTGACCACTCATGTTTTGCTGAGATAAAGGAGTTTGTTCAGCTTCTGCAGCCAACCAGTATCAAGGGCATTGTGTCTTCATCACCCTCTTATGTTGAGCCGCTTTACTATTTTGGTAACTTTTGTGGTACAAAACAAGAATCTAGGATGTTGTACCAGAAGCTTTGGAGTGAAGAGAGAGTTGAAAGGCTTGAAGCTATCCAAATCAAATCTTCTATTGGAAGCATTAGCTCCAATCTTGCAAGGAGAAAAAGAAGGAAAAAGCAAGTGGATATTCGTGTTTCTCAAGTGAATAGGGTGAGCATATTGAGAAGATTACGGCGTGGCATAAAGATTACAGATACTGAGTTTCCTTAGTAATCATGACAATATTTGGATAAATGATGATCTTGTGAATCAGCAACCTTGTTGACACACTTATAATTGGAAAAGAGAAAGAACACGTTAGTTTTACATTGTGGTTGGATCCTGTAACATGTATATAATATCTACAGAATATGCTTAAACTTGAAACTTTGCAAGGAACAATGTCTTTTTATTGAATTCCTTGCAAGGAAGACCTGTATATCCATATAGATAATACCTTGCTCAAGGATGAGTTAGATGTAAGGAGGTTATTGTGGAAAGCGAATTATAAGTTCCTTATTTGAAATGTTTGCTTCTCCTATTTTTTCCTGTTCAATATGGTTGTTTAGAGAGTCATGTTCCTTTTGCTTATTACAAGGTAGAATATTATGAGTCACATTAAAGCATTTTGTTGAAAATATTTGTATATCTTTTCTCATTTTCATAATAAAGCAGGATTCCTGGATTGCTGTTTGCCAACCTGTCATGTTATTTTATCGAAGTGGATTGTCTCCTCAACTGCTTACTGAAAGGCTTGATTGTTGTCAGACTTAATTTCCTATGATAATTCTAGCATTGCTTCAGGATTTGTTCATTACAAAATGATCTTGATTTCGCCTTATTTTAGTATGGATACCATAGAGCTAAGGCTGTAGTGCAATATATATCACACTTTGCCGCAAATGATAATTAAAAAACTATGAAGTCTGGATACGTTTATTTGCTTATTCAATATAACTGGGCTAACAGTAATTTGGCTTTTCAAATTATTGAGTTGTCACAATTTAACTCCTCAGATGTAAAAATTTCCAATTCATGCCCTTGGAAGTGTGTGCCAAATTGCCAATCAAGCTCCTTAGATGAAAATGCCAGGTCTAAATTAATCCAAAATCAAACATGCGCAAAACACTTGACTGATTTTTCCCCTGTTTTCCTACTGGTTTAGCCAAATTTATCTTTGAATTTGTGTCGTTATCTCCACTTGTTGCGCAAAACATTTGACTGATTCTTACCCTGTTTTTCTGCTGCTTTGGTTAAATTTATCTTTCAATTCAACTTTTGAAATAATCAAATGCTTTTGCATGTGGTTACTTTTTACCGGGTTAATCTGCCACCTAGATATTCATGTTGGAAAATTAAAAACTGAGTTTGCATTTACTTCTAACAGCCTAAATTAGATATCATAATACCATGCTTATTCAATAGTGAGTTAGTGGAGAAAGGCATAATGGTTTCAGAATTCTATTTTCAATTCACACGAAGGAATTTCTTTTCTTCTTTGATGGCCTAATTAGGTGAAACATGATTCTTCAAAAACAATAACTAATTCTGAAAAATTGACTCCAGTAAGTTATCTGCTTCCAAAAGGATTGAATTTTAATTACAGTTAAAAAAGAGAAGTTCTTTTACTTCTGTTGGCTTGAGTTAAGTTTGATTCTTTAAAGACAAAAA
The DNA here is from genome assembly GCA_024721245.1 of Mitragyna speciosa. Classification (NCBI taxonomy): domain Eukaryota; kingdom Viridiplantae; phylum Streptophyta; class Magnoliopsida; order Gentianales; family Rubiaceae; genus Mitragyna; species Mitragyna speciosa. The sequence goes on from CM045567.1 coordinate 14,675,293, forward strand.
TAAACAAACTATAATAATAATAATAATAATAATAATAATAATAATAATAATAATAAAACAAAACTAAAAAACGCTGAGAAATATTAACAGTTGAGTCCCAGTAACTTTTGTGCACAAAGACCAGACCCCTACGTGAAATTACCATATTTAGTTAAAAAATTTAACTCAAATGTGTATAAGTGGTTTCTTAATCGTTAAAAGATACTATTATGATTTGCTCTATTGAAAAAAGCCGGCTGGTTTTGATTGAATAAAATATGAAGGGTCTCACTTTTGGAAGTGTTGTTAACAAGCCTTCATATATAACTATGAGTACATAGTTAGATATGACCCTTCCATAAAACAAATACTAAAGTTGATCTATTAAATAATTATTGGTATATTTGGATTGAAAGGAATTATGTTATATGGAAGAATACTGACTTTAATCCATCTACTGTCATCAGTCAGGCTGACACAACCTATGCAGATATTTTGAGGATAATGAGTAGGAAGGTTAATATATTAAAAGATCATCATTCTATCAGCCTGAAGAAAATGCCCACAAACTCCAAAACGATGTACTCATTTCATCTGATCAGGACCTGCTATGTATCAACTCCAAGGTTCCCTACAACACCAAGAACATTCATCTTTCAATTTGGTGGTTCCTACAATGTTCATACCGACAAGTCAGCTATCGGTAGAGTATGTTCAAATTATGAAGGTATCCATCAGTACAAACACTCACACCAAGTATCTGCAAGATCGCCTTCGTGTGTAATTTACTTTTATTTTTATAATATGTAGTGTTCCAAAAAAAAAAAAATTATTGGTATATTTGATGAGCCTAAGATACTAGGACAGGTTTACTATCTGATTCTTTTTTATTAAATAATTAAATTGATCGTTCCCATTTGTTTGCAATATGAAATTAGCAAACCGATCATGCTATCAAAATAAATAAATAAATAAGTAAACCAATAATTGAGAACAACATCTTATGACAATATTAAATCTTTGTCCATAAAAATGCACTAGATATTTTAGCAGATGATGAAACGCTAAGTACTCAACCATGTTACACGACTTCTGGCCTGTCTCAATGACTTTTTTCTATCAACTTTTAGCTTATGATTTTAAAAAAATCTGTTTTGTAATGTTCTCAACAGATTTTTTGCCCTATTTTTGAAAATTTTAAGCTAAAATCAAGAACAATTGATTTTCAATTTTTTAAAAATCAATTTTTACAAAAATTAGAATATGTTGAAAACAAACCTTTCGTTTCTTTTGCATTTTTTAGAATATTATTAACATTTTAAAGAAGTTGATACATGTAAGATAAAAAGTTATTTTCTTTAAAGAAAAAAATTTAGTTGAAAAATGTGTTTAGATAATATTTCATAATAATTTTCTCAAAGATGTTTTTGGACAAATGGAGCCATTATTTTCTATATATTGGAACGTACGTTAGTTAATAGTGACTGTACAGGTTTGTGTAGGATATTAGCATTAGTCAGTAGTGAACAAAATGTGGGAACATACACCAAGTTGTATATAATAACAAAACAAATATTTTAATTATTGAAATTTTTAAAAAATTACAATAAAGGAGGTTAGGAAAAAAAAAAAGAAGAAAATATAAACTTCAACCCATGCACGATAACACATTATATCAGCAAGGCTAGCCCTTTAACTTGTCTTTCGAGAATCCTAAATCCACAAATTGCAAAGTGTCTTCTAGTTATATATTTTTCATTACTCTTGCGGTAATTTCTTTGTTGGAAAATTAATTGATTTTGAAGGCCAATATCTCGTGTTGGAATACTGCTAACAAATTTTTTTTCCGCAGAAACTTCCATTGGAAATTCTATAACGAATTTTAATATGTAGAATCGGTCCAGATAAAGAGGATGGTCAGCCTAAAATTATTCATGGCGATTGTGAATTGACAACGGTGACGCATGGAGGATTGTGGTATTCTCAAGAATTCCATGAATAAAATTGTCCAATAAATAGAAATGAACAGAAGAAATGACCAGTGACATGTTCCATTCCCATGAAGTCAAGTCCATTGAGGTTTAGGGATGGAAATTGCATGGTAACAGTCTAGTCTTTCTTGAATATTTAATGAAATTTTTTAATTTGACGATCTAATAAAAGTATTCTTTCCTCAAAAATAAAAAAATAAAAGTAAATCTTTTTGACTTGTCTCGTGGATGACAATTTTTTAGCTCAACTTTCAGTCTTCAAAGCTCAAACTGACCGAAATGTCCTACAATTTAAATTGGTGCATTTTACAAGTGAATTTTGGGGTTCAAATGTTGAATTCAAAGATTTAGACTTGAGTTGAAGGAAAAAAAAATTGATAAAGCAAGGTGAGAAGGTGATAGAAGAGAGAGGCTATGTTTGGGAGGAAGGAAACAGAGGGAAAAGAAGGGAAGATAAATGATTTTTTAAGAATTTTTTTTATTTGGGGATAAGAAAGAAAAAAAAAATTATTTTTCTTCGTTTGGAAGTAAAAATAAAGAAGAAAAGAAAGAAAATAAAAAGAAAAACTCTTCTTTTTTCTTTAAAAAATTTCCCTCCTCAATTTGGGAAGAAATAGATAGAAAAAACTTTTCTTTCCCTTCATTTCTTTTCTCTCTTCACCTTTTCTCTTCTTTTCCCTTCCATCTCCAACTCCCAAACTAAGGGAGAGAGAAAAAGCAGCTGCACGATGAATTTCTTCTCTTGTTTTGCTGGTCCAAGAAGATACAAGAAAATTATGAGGTAGACAAGAATCTCCTTTTAATTTTGAAGTCAAAATGCAATTTTTCATTTGCTGAAAAGGGGGGAATATCCCTTCGCTAGCCGTGTTGACACGGGAGAAGACAAACTGATCTTCCAGTTCATAAGTCATGAATCCAAGATTTTTCCACTTTGAGAGAGTTGCTGACATATTCTTCTTCAGACATCATTCTTCAGATGATACGAGCAAATCCAATTTTTATTCGACTTCTGCTTCTTTTTCTTTATTGCACTCTCTCTTGTCTGCACAAAAATTTATGCAACCATGAAAACCATGAAAGCTCAAAAAAAAGTTTCAATCTGATGCTTCTTGTGCTCTTTTCATGCCTTTCTTTAAAGGTCCATATTTCCCTTGAAGCTGACACCATTTCTGGGGACCAAACTCTTTCAGGTGCTCAGACCCTCATCTCCAAAGTTGGAAACTTTGAACTGGGGTTCTTCAACCCAAGTAATTCTTCCAATTCTTCCAAATTTTACGTTGGCATATGGTATAAGAAAGTTAGTGAGCGAACTGTAGTTTGGGTAGCTAACAGAGAGAACCCTGTAAATGATAAGTATTCTTCCCAGCTTAGAATTCAAGATGGAAATTTGGTGCTTTTGAATGAATCCTAGATTGTAATTTGGTCCACAGATGTAAGTTCCACAAGTTCAGCTCCTCTGGAGGCAGTTCTTCGGGATGATGGTAACTTTATTTTGAGAGGAGTGTCCTCATCAAATTTGTCAATCTCTAATTCAGTTTCGCCATTTTGGCAAAGTTTTGATTATCCTACTAATACTTGGTTGCTTGGTGGAAGGCTTTCATATAACAAAGTTACCAGAAAGCAGCAGATTCTTACTTCTTGGAAGAATTCTGAAGACCTGCACCGGGGCTTTTTTCTGTTGAATTCGATCCATCTGCTAAGCAGTTTGTTATAAGATGGAACAAGACTGAACATTATTGGACTAGTGGACCTTGGAATGGACAAATTTTCAGCAAAGTTCCTGAAATGATGCTAAAATTTTTTTATAACTTTACGTTTATTGATAACGAGAATGAGAGTTATTTCACTTACACAGTCGACAATAACAATCTAGCACTCATGTCTAGAGCCATACTAGATGTATCGGGGCAATATAAGAATCTTGCTTGGTCGAAAAACACTAAGCAATGGAAAACATTTTGGAGTCAACCTGGAGAACAATGTGAAGTTTATTCTTATTGTGGGGCTTTTGGTATTTGTAACGAGAATTCATTGCCCTCTTGTAACTGTTTGGATGGTTATAAGGGAAATTCAGATCAGGACTGGAATTTGAATGATTTTTCTGGTGGCTGCGAGAAGAAAATGAGCTTTCGATGTGAAAGTGATAGTAACGCTAAAGGGGAGAAAGATAAGTTCTGGATGTACCCTCAGATGAGATTACCTGCGAATCCTCGGCCTGTGGCAGTTGGGACTGCTGCAGAATGTGAGTCTACTTGTTTGAGTAATTGTTCTTGTACTGCTTATGCTTATGACAGCAACCGATGTTCTATTTGGACGGGGAAACTCTGGTCTCTCCAACAACTTTCAGAAGATGATGGCAGTGGAAGAACAATTTACATTAGACTTGCAGCCTCTGAGTTTTCAAGTCACAATAATAGCAAAGAGATTGTGATTTTTTCTGCTGTAGGGTCTGTTGTCGTTGCACTGGTCATCTTGGGTCTTGTTTTATTTGTAATTTGGAGACGTCGAAGCAGAATGGTAGAAAGTTGAAAAGCGGTTGAGAGTTCGCTATTAGCATTTGGCTACAAAGATTTGCGGAATGCTACCAAAAATTTTTCTGAGAAGTTGGGAGGAGGGGGTTTTGGTTCTGTTTTTAAAGGGACATTGTCTGATTCAACTGTCGTAGCGGTGAAGAAGCTTGAAAGCATCAACCAAGGAGAGAAGCAATTCCACACAGAAGTTAGTACTATCGGGACAATCCAACATGTTAATCTTGTAAGGCTTCGAGGATTTTGTTCTGAAGGTGATAAGAAGTTACTGGTGTATGAATACTTGGAAAACAGCTCTTTGGATTCCCATCTTTTCCATGAAAACGAATCCAAAGTTCTGGACTGGAAGACGAGGTACCAAATTGCTCTAGGAACAGCCAGAGGGTTGGCTTATCTCCATGAGAAGTGCAGAGAAGTCATTATTCATTGTGACATCAAGCCAGAAAACATTCTTCTAGATGCTAAATGTTGTCCAAAAGTGGCAGACTTTGGTCTGGCAAAGCTCATGGGGGCACGATTTTAGTCGAATCCTGACGACTATGAGAGGAACAAGAGGTTATCTTGCACCAGAGTGGTTATCCAGAGTAGCCATATCAGCCAAAGCAGATGTTTACAGCTACGGCATGATGCTTTTTGAATTTATATCAGGAAGTAGGAACACACAGAATCATATGGATGGAGTAGCGAAATTCTTCCCCACTTGGGCTGCAAGAGTACTAATAGACGAAGGTGACGTCCTCAGCCTATTAGACTCTAAATTGGACAGGATGGCTGACGCAGAAGAGGTGGCAAGACTGTGTAAGGTGGCATGTTGGTGTGTCCAAGATGATGAAAATCAGAGGCCATCAATGGGTCAAGTGGTTCAGATGCTCGAAGGAGTTTTGGACGTGAATCTGCCGCCAATACCACGATCTCTTCTGTGGTTTGTTGACAACCAAGAGCATATCGTTTTCTTCACAGAGTCGTCATCAAACCAGATTTCGGAAAAGCAAACCAAGACTTCTAGTTCTTCTTCCATTTCCAAGAGCAACGGATCATCTAAAGATTGATAATCTAAAGAGGAAAGCATATTTTATTTTAGCAATCGGCTTGTTGTATGTAAGCTGCAATATTAAATTGTTGTATATCGGTTAATAGTCGGAATTTCAAATTTGAATAATTCATTTCTGCGACTTAGTTGATATTACTGGTTTTGAAGTCTTTAAATGATGCAGTTGGCTTGTGTTTCCTCTGGTCAGATTATGTGTACTACTATCCTTGTACGCTCAGTGTCCATCTAGATGCTATATTTTACATTTGTGTGGTGCCCTCTGAAGATTAATTCTTCGCAAATTGTAATAGCATTTCATTTGAATTATGTGCAAGTATAAGCTGTTCTGTATGTAGTAAACTCCATTATCAATATAATTGAAATGAAACATTAATTTTATTTATCTTTTAGCGCAGTCTTTTCTGTAGAGATTATACTGCCTTAATGCTTCGCTCTAGGTACATTGAACAATTTACTCAAAAGAAATCATCCTTTGCTTTCAATGATTATGCAAATGGAAAGGGGAATTGTTGAACTTGGATGTACAAACCTGTTTCTTGTTGGAACAGGCTGTGAACAACAGTGGTTGGTTCCTTTTAGAGGGTGTAGATATTCTTGATCATCAATCTCCATAGATATTTTTGAAGTTATCAGTGTTTTAGTTACCAAACATTGAACTTTTGTTGAACTTTCAGCTCTGTACCTATAACTGTAAATTGAATGAGAAGGAAAGTCGTTAGTAACTTTCATGTGCATATGCATTGAACTTTCAGCTCTGTACCTATAATTGTAAAAACGTTTTCTTACAACAGAGTCTGGAATTATAAATGCCAATAGTAGGAGTTGAAGGGGGTGATATCTGAAGTATTTTGTGTGCATCAGAAATGATGTCCTTTTCCAGCCAATAAAGCAGGCTGCCATTGAGTTGGTTACTTCCAGGTAGACAAATGGTTGGACAAACAAATGATCAGCTTTGACATGAAAAATGATGGAACTGTTGCGAACAGATGGTGACAAATTGGCTCATTCTTTGGATAGACACGGTAAACTCGTTGGCAAGAGAGTAATGCTTCTTTTTCTTCCAAAGTAAACAAAACAAAAAAAACAATGAAAAATTTGAGCTCGAAGTGTATTAATAGCTATAATACCAATGCGAGGGCTCAAGAAACATAACACGTTATTTGGAAAGTAAAATCTCAGGGTTTCTTACATATTTGTGCATCACTTCACATTTGATATGATGCCCGACTAGTATTTTAACCAAAAAAGGAAAAGAAGAAAATAATTGCATTAATGATATGGGAGTAAAACATCAAAGCTTTGGTAATTTGCAACATTCATGAGAGTTGACCAAACTTCAGCTGGAGCAAGATCTAAAAGAAAGTATGTCCCTTTGACTTATCTTAGCCCCCTCCAAAATAAAAAATAAAAAATAAAAAAAATTACACTTTAAAGAAAAATCAATCCTCACCAGCATGTCACATGACCTAGGATTCCACGCGAACATTTATATCAGTTTGGCTTGTGCATTTCCCAAATTGCTTCTTTTAGTCCCTTACATTTATATCTAGCGAGCGGTAATTTGACCAAACACCATGGAACTACCATGTTTGTAATGTATTCAACATTTAATTTTCTTTTTTTGTCACTCTTGACTACAATTTTGACACATAGATAAAAATCTTCAAGTATTATTAGATAAATTATCGTCATAATGTTCAAATCTTTAATTTATGATGAATAAAAGATTCTAGATGAGTTATTTTACTATCCTTAAGAATAGGAATGGAACCATAATCTTGGGTTTGGGGTGCAAAATTAACAATAGAAATACTGAAAAATTTTATTTTAAGGGTAAAATTTAAACAAGTATAATAATGTATTATATATAAAGCACTATTTTAATTGATTTTTGACGTACAATAATAAAACCAATATATGCAGTCAAAATATATAACTAAATCATATTACAGCAATGTATTAAAAATTAGTCAACAAAGACTCTCACATTGAGAATTGCATAAACTCACAATACATTTATCTTAAATTTACATATAAATTCTCTAAACTCTCAACTCTTTTTAACTTAATACAATAATAAATCTTCCTATATATATAACCAATAAGACCTGAATAATAAGAAATCTAATTGCAACAGATAGTATAATTTTAATATGAAACTAACAAATAATACTGAATACTACTATGCTAAAACATAATTTCTAAAACTAAATGGGAAACTTGTAAATCTTTAGAAGTTTAGTTTAATTATGCTGCTTTACTCAAACTAAACTCTTCGCTGTCACGAATAATGTATGTCTACTTTATTGACTTTTTCAGCTCAATCTTCAATCTAATTTTCCAAAGCACTGATTTATGAAATATCTTCATATTCTAAATTTTTATTCACGCAATCCGCATGCCTAGATATATACAAATTCGTCACTCACTTTGTCTCATCACTTCCAAACCTTCTTGAATGACAACTTGATCAAAACTCCTAATTACTTTTAACAATTTTGGCAAGACATCTTTTTTTTTTCTTTAATCTCTGTTCTATCGTTCAAAGTTAACAATTTTAGTAGGATCCTTACCTTTTTTTTTTAATCTCTGCCCAATTTGGATCAATTTTTGCCCTAATCTTCAATACCAATCCCCAAGACCAACCTAGTGCTGCAATTTATATGTTTGAGTACTCTAATAAACACAAATCTTGTATCCCAAATTTAGCAACTAACCTAGGACCCCAATTAAAAACAAATCACGAGATCAAAGTTTAGTACTCTACTGTCATTGTTGATGCAAAAAACATACAACATAATTTTTAGGTAACATATATAATAAAATTTGAGAGAAAGGGAGTTACAAAATAAAGCACTTCTAACTTTGACATTGAGATTGCTTAACCCACAATACAATTGTCTTAACCGCACCTAAAATTTGTCCAAACTCTCAACTCTTCTTACCTTAATAAAATAACAAAACTTCCTATATATAACCCACAAGACTTGAATAATAAGAAACTAATTGAAATAGATAACATTATTCTAACAGGAAATTAACAAATAATAATTGACATCACTCAAACTAAAACATAACTTCTAAAATTAAATAAGAAATCCGTAAATGTAGTTTAATTGTGCTAATATTTTATCAAATGGACAGCATCCTCAATAGCTACTAAAAGGCTGGATCATTGTTAGACTTAGGCTATGTGTTTAACATAGAACTTTTATCAATATTGTCTGTCACATATCTCAAATGGGATATAATTTAATGAATAATTTTATTGAGACATTTGAATTGATTTTGGGGCAAGCATAATAAACATTGAATTTATTGAGGCATTCAGGGGCAAGCATAATTAAAAAATATTGATTTACTGACCCATTTTGAATTGATTTTGGAAATGTGAAATCGGTAATTTACGTAATCTATTGGTATTTCGATATATACTAAATTTAAAAGTCAAATTCAGTTAGCATTCAGAAAGAGGGATTTTCAAATTAGTTTTTTCAATTTTGAATCCAATTTGATAATTTTTGTTTTCTAGCATATATTTGTACATATATCTGACTAAATATGTATTCAATCTACATAGCAAAAAATATTAAATATAAACCTTGTAATTAAAAGATCTAGTGCAACTAGAACATTATAAATAAAATTAAATAGATTTTGTTTTTGTAAGGCCCAAGTGCAACCTAGAAGGGGGAGTGAATTAGGTTCACCAAATTTTGGACAATTATGCTCAAATTTCATCCAAATATTACTAAATAAATTGCTTATATGATATCACACTTTGCAAGAAAATAATGACAAAGATATAGCTATGTAAGCTTACAAATCAATAATAAAAGATGAAAATAAAGTGAGAGAGAGAGAGAGAGAGAGAGAGAGAGAGAGAGAGAGAGAGAGAGAGAGAGACAACCGATTTATCGTTGTTCACTGTCCAATTTGACACCTACATCCACTCCAACGTTTCACCATGCTTCGAGTTGAATCCACTTTGTCGCGTCCGAAAATCGCGAGTAAAAGGGTGCTAGTGGGGTCATTGACTGTCGCGTCCCGGAAAGACGGTCCGGTCTCGGTGACCCTTGTAAAAATAAAGGTTTTCGGAAAAACCGTGCGTGTGTGAGAAAAATCAAATTTTAGTAAAAAAGTGTATTTTAAGAAAAATAGTATTTTAAAAAAAAAACAAGGCCGGGACTAAAAATACGACAGGTTTGGCCAAATAATTTTTGAAAAAGGGTTTTATTTTAGAAAATGGAGTCGCCACTTGGTACTGAGTTAGGGTGTACCAAGTCACCCGAGAAATTGTTTAACAAAATAAAAATAAAAATGAAAAAATAAAATAAAATAAAATAAATTTTATAAAAATATTTTAAAACCCTTTTTCGACTCCGGTCTACGAAAAACGAGAGAAAAAGGTCCGGGAGTCACATTTGAAGAAAGGGAAGGCAAAGGCTTGCACCTAAGGCACCCTTTCAACCTAGCCGAGGCTAGTTGCGAGGCTTAATCAAATTTTCCTAAATTAACCCTAAAGTTCTATCACGTTTTGGATGTATCTAAATGAATGCAAATCCTAAATCTAAATGTGGGTATCGAGAGGGTCGGCATGTTCCGTCGAGACTTAGTCGGAATTATCGCATTAATTGCGAAACCCGAGTCGAGACCTCGAGGGAGTCACGAGTTTATGCAAAATATGATGCAAAAAAGAAAGAAAATAGTAATATATAGTAAGTGAAGAAAGAAGGTGGATATGCAACATGACGGGTGCGGGGGACTAATAACTCGTGACTGAATGTTTCTACTCACGGAGGGAGGAACGGCATGTACGCCACCGCTTTCCCATGTGAGTATACGACTATTTCTAGTCGAATCACACAAATGTCCTAAAGTCTAAGTGAAATGCAACCTAGATGTCATGCATTTTAACAAATGTGTAAAAATAATAATAATAATAATAATAGTAATAATAATAATAATAAAATCATGCAGAATGGAAAGAAAACTACGAGTGTGTGAAATGAGATGAGAAATGCACACGAATGTACCTAAAACTAAATGTCCTAAGGGTCTAGCGTTGGACTAGCCCATTCTAAAAAGTTCCACTAGCAGTTGGACTAGCGAGAAAAAAGAAACCACAACTAGCGTTGGACTAGTGTGGTGACGGAATACTATAAATCATGAATTAAACTATTAAAGCATGAATTAAAAGCAAATTAAATATATAAAAACATATAAGATCACATAGGAGCACATAACATATAAGCATAATATTCTAGATGCAACAATCCTAAGGAAAGGCGGTAAAAGAAATAAACACGTAAGCACGCAAAAGCAAATAAACCCTAACTATTACACCGGGGGCTTGATTTACAATTTAAGGGGGAAAATTTTAAAATGCCCTATCTATTACATTTTCTATCTAATTACACAATTCTTGCTAAAATATGAGAAAAATAACCTAACTATTACATTGACTAGCTAAATACAAAATATTATATTTTTCCAAAATAATAAAAATTTCAAATTAAACAAATTAACTAATTAAATACACAACAAGTATATAAAATAAGAAATAAACAAATAAAAATAAAAATAATGCATAAAATCACATTGGAGCATATTGGAGCACATAACGAAAATTTAACAAGTAGTAGGGATACCTTTTCGAAGACCCGGTACAAATGCTTAAGAAAATGAACACACGAGTCAAGGTATCGTGGTATGAATAAATAAATAAATAAAGCCTAAGAATCTGTAAATGTTGACAATTTTGGGATAAAATAAATAACTAAATAAATAAATAAATTCTAGCAACTAAAAAATAAATAAATAAAATAAAATAAAATATAAAAAATAAAATTCTATAAAACTTAAAGCATAAAACTAAATAATTCACATAAGTCTAAGGGGGTAAAAATGTAAAATTAAAGTGACGTGGGGTTTGAGATACTAAATTCTAGAGGGTAAAGAAAGACACAAATTTCAGCAAAGTTAATAAGGATAATGTAAAAATACAGGACAAATTTAAAAGAAAACTATAAAATGTGAAGGATAAGGACTAAATTGAAAAGAAAAAATTGAGGAATGCTGCGGGTACAATTACACTACCTAAAACTCTAAGGGCTTAAACATAAAATCTTGCAAAAATTGTACAATTGCCGATTAAAACATCCCTCCCCCCCAACTCGAACCTGTTCTTCCTTCTTTTGATTTTCTCTGTTTCTTTTTTTTTTCCTCATCCGATTTCCTGTTTTCTTGCTCGCTCTCTCTCTCTCTCTCTCTCTCTCTCTCTCTCTCTCTGCTTTGTTTTCTTTCCCCTGATTCCTCTCTCGTCCTTCTCATTTCTCTCAATCTCTCTCTTTCACTCTTCTTCTCTATATCTCTCTGTTTCTTCCTCTTTGATTTCTCTGATTCTCAACCGAAAACCCAAATCCAATTTCTCCCTCTCGGTTCTCCAATTTCGTGTGCTCTCTCTCTCTCAAGAACCAGAAACCCCAAAGCTCCAAGCTCTCTTTTTTTTTTTTCTCCCCTGATGCCCTCTTTCTGGTTTTTCTTAACCGAGTCCCCCTCTCTGTTTCTCCTCCCTTGATCTTTACTTCTCTCTTTTCCTGCATCTCTCACTGATTCTCTCTATTTCTTCTCTAGCGTCTGGTTTTCCTTCTCTTCTCTCCATCTTTACTTCTCTCTTTTCTCTGTCTCTCTCTCTCGAATCACTTTTTTTCTTTCCAGTTACTTCCTCCCCAAAAAACACAGAACCAAACTTCCCCAAATTTCTCTGCAATTTTAATTCCCAAAATTTACCTACAAATCTCTAAACCTATCTTCTGCAACTTGAATTCCCAAATCAAACTCTCAATTCCTTACAGAATGAGCAACAATCCAGCAATATCTAAGTATAACAATGTGAATTAAATTCGATCAAACCAAACTGGATAGGGACCGAACCTTACCTGGGTTTATAGCGGTGGTTTGTGATTGCGATTGGACTCCCAATGAGCTACCGATGGCTGATGATGGATGATTTTAGGCGCGTGGGATAGAAGTTCAACTATGGCGGTGGTTCAGATTGTACTGGTGGAGGAGCTGCGATTCTGGCTGGTGGTTGTTTCTATTGCATTTTCGTTTTGCAGGTTGTGAATATTAGTGAGTGATGGTGATGTTACTTTGCAGGTTGTGAGCAGCTGAGGAGAATGGTTGTGGGAGTGTGGTACTGATGGAAGCGGCGACAAGTGGAGAAACTGGGGTCAAGTTGTTTGTCGGCCGTTTGTGTTGAATTGGGTGGGAATTGGGTATAAATTGGGGCTGTGTTGCTGATGAGTGCTTAGGTGGTTTTAGTGATTGTGGGCAGTGGGTGTTTGTGTGTTTTCTGCAGGTGGTGGAGTCTGCTGGAGTGGCCTTGCTTGGTTTGTTTTGCAGGTTCTGGAGTGGTGTGACTTAATGGCAGCGTTGAGGTGGTTGAATTGGATTGCTGATGATTTGTGACATTGCTATTGTGGTGGATGATGTTTGGAATGGTGATTTTGGGGCTAATGTTTGGCAGTCAGGGGACTGGATTTGAGGGTCGTTGTAGCACCCTAGAAAATGCACATATAAGAGACATTTTCCTTAATTAGGGTTAAGTGTTAATCCTTGATTTATCAGTTGGGAGATTTCTTGAGTTAATTAGGTTAACTAGCTAAGATTTTCATTTTGAAGCAAGAACACTTAAGTACTAAAGTTAGAATAATTTTTCTTGACCATTTAACTTATATTAGTGTTTAAATTTTGACTAGTTCACTTCACTATTTTCTCGTCTTTTGACTACTTGAAATTTTGCTCAATTTGATTCAAAAGTTTCACTTATTTACTTGTTTTATTTTCTTTTTCCCTTGGCTGAAATTTTCCTCTCTCTTTTCTTTCTTTCTTGGCCAAAACTCTCTCTCTTTTCTTTTCTTTTCTTTGAGCCGAAAATTTTCTCTTCTTTTTTTTATATGGCCGGTTGTCTCTCCTTCTATTTCACTCTCATTTTGTTTTAATAATTTGTGTCTTGGTATTGCTAGTGTTAAGTGATAAGAGTTAATAGTTTTAACCAATTAAATTCAACCAAGTTACCACACTTTGCATAAAAAAATCTCACTTTTTACTTTACTCTTGTTATGATATTATTGGTCAATTATTTTCTTACCTTTTCTTCAATTCTTTTTCATTTTTCCTAGACTATTTCTTTCTCTTTTCTCCTCACTTTGGCCGGCCCTCATCTTTCCCTCTTCTTCCCTCATTTTTGCTCTCAATTTCTTGGACCTTCATCTCTCAAGTTGACCCAAATCAACCATAGGAAGTGGACTTCTATCTTTTCTAAGCAAAGTTCTAGGCATATCTAAGGTATTTACCATGAACTTACCTTATTAATTTCATGTTTTAATTAGTTTTTATGCAAGTTTAATACCAAGTTTCTTGTTAATACTACTTGAAGAAATTAGTTAGAACTTGATATATACTTGCTATATAAAGTGTTCTTGTGGTTAGATAGACTAGTATATGGCCTTTAAACCTTGGAAATTTATGTTTATATGTGGTTTAGTTGAAGATTTAAGTTGGAACTCAAGAACACTTAAAAACAGTCATGCTGGACCAGTTTTAGTAAAACTTTCATAACTTGGTATACACAACTTGGATTCGAGTGATTCTTGTTGTTTTAGAAACTATATTGATAGGGCTTTCCAACGGTATAAGGCTTGCATAGTGGTTCATTGTGTATTAACCGCAGAAAGCTTGCAAAGTTGGCTGAAAATTCGGATTCTGCGTGAAACAGTTTTGGTGAAGAGCCAACTTGGGGGCTGATTTTGAACCTGATTCTAGTTGGAATTTGGATTGATGATCTTCACGAAAGTTGTAGCCCTATAAACGTACTTTAAAACCATGTAATCAGAATTTCTTAGTTCTTAATGGATTGACCCCAGAAATGGCACGAAGTTGGCTGAAAACCAACCCTGTGCAGATTTGAGTGATGATCCTTGGAGTAGGGATTTTGAAGTTTGAGTGGAATCTTGATTGAATTTGAGTTTAAATTGAACCTAGAAGTTGTAGAACTTGTTGAATTGGATTGGATGGTTGATTTTCTTGCAGGTTTTAAATTTTTATGGGTTAGTCCGGTTATAGGGAAGATGCTGCCGAAATTTCGGTAAAACCTAAGAAATAAAAGTGATTAGGCTATGATTTAAGACTTTATAAGCTGTAATTTAGTGATTTAAGCGTGCAGAAATTTTTGTAGATTAGCTAGTAGTAAATTAAACCTCTCCGAGCAAAACCCTTGAAAGTTAGAAAACCCTAATTTCGAAAACCCTAAACCCTAGGGTAAAACCCTAAACTCCAAAACCCTAGAAACTTAACCCTAGAAAGACTTGGGGTATTTCTTGAATTTCCTTATGAAATTTCTTAGATGTTAGTCAGGGTTTTTACACGATTCTTTCTCGTGAATTTCAGGATCCGGAAGTGGTTCCCGACCCTACTACGAAATATTTTCTTAGGCATCAGGTGAGTGTTCTTCTGTGTGCATGATGCATGAAGTGCCATGTCATATTAGGCATTATTATTTCCATGCATGAAATGGTATGATTACACTTGACCTGATTATATAATAAAATGTGTTATTTGAGGAAAGATGTGTACTTTATCGCATCTATTCCGTGATGTGTTACCTGCTTTCACTATTTAATGTGTTAATTGTGCTTGTGACTTCCATGGTCGATTTTACTACTTTCTATGGTTGATCAGACTGGGAGCGTATGGGAGAGATATAAGGTGTTGGGCGTTATTCGGTGCGTATGAATTTTATATCTGAGTAAAGTCCTGGAAAAGGCTAACTCATGATTAAATTTTTATTCTTGATCTTGGACTTCCGGGGCTAACTTCACCGTTACTCCTCGGTTAGTCAATCCGGGAGCGTTTAGAGTGATATAAGGTGCTGGGGATTATAGGTGCATGATATTCTTTCATATATGAGTTTCATTCCTCTAAGAGGGTAACTCTGGATTGAATTTTCAAGTATCTCGGACCTGAGATTTTACCTCGGTCCCGATATCCTTGTGATCTTGATCGTGATTGATACTCCTGCGGTTGAACTTGTTTCCGTAGTGAGCCCGTATCCGTCATTGACTATTTGTTAATTAATTTGTTCACAAATTGTTTATCTACTCGTTAAATATTTTATCGAACAAAAATCACATTTCACTGGTATGTTCGCATGACTTGAGCACTCACTGGGCTATTATAGCTCATTCCATTTTATTTGTTTTCCTTTACTCAGGTTACCTGAAAATTAAAGCTGGACCTACTGGTTTTCGATTATTATAGATGTTTTAGTTATTCTAATAGCCGAACTATGTTAGGCTATTTTTGTGAAAATCATGTATATTATGACTTGTAAACTTTCGATGCAACTTGTACCTCTAAATTAAATAATAAGAGTGTATTTTATTTCATTCCATTTTATTTTATGTTATTTTATTTTAAGCTAAGT
Organism: Mitragyna speciosa; assembly: GCA_024721245.1. NCBI lineage: Eukaryota > Viridiplantae > Streptophyta > Magnoliopsida > Gentianales > Rubiaceae > Mitragyna > Mitragyna speciosa. The sequence continues at coordinate 14,691,331 of CM045567.1, forward strand.
ACGCTTGGACGTTTGCGTGAGAGTGTGTATCGAGACCTGGCGAGAGCTAGGCAGGCAGTCGGCTAAGCCCTTTGGTGTGCCTCTGGGTAAGGTGGGGCTGTCACAGTCGTTCATGGTGAGTTCATAGAGAAGGCTAATTTGGTATAGCTGCTGATGAAGGGGTAGCGTCTATTTGGTGGTGTTGTAGGTGGTGATGGCTGGTTGATGTTGATGATTGAAATGTCTGTGTGTGTATTGCGAGTGAAATTATGCGAATTGGTGTGTGAAGTTGTGTGTGTGAGCAGACTATAAGACTGTGTGTGTATGTGCGTGTGTATATAATTGGAATGGTCCTCTCTGTATTGTGTGTGTGGCTGAAATGGTCCTCTGTGTATTGTGTGAGTATTTAGGGCTCTGAGTGTGTGAATGTATGTAATCTGCGTGTGTGTGTGTTTGTAGATTGTTTGTGTGTTTGAATGTGTGTGCCTGTGCGTTGTTTGTGAGTGAATGAGTGCGTGTTCTGGTTGTGTATGTGATTATGTGGAACTGATGCATGTGAATGTGTGTCCATGTGTATATCTGCTATGTGTTGTGTGTGCAAATGTCAGAATCCGTGGACTGTGTGGGTGTGTGTGAGGGCTTTGTGAATCGTGTGTGAGTTACTGTGTGTGATTGCAAGAATGCAAGTGTCTGAATCTGTGTTGTTGCTGTGTGTATTGTGTGTGAGAGTGTGAGGGTGTGTAATGTGTGTAGTGTGTGTGAGAGTATGAGTGTGTGTAGTGTGTGAGAGAGAGTAAGTGTGTGTTCTAGGTGTTCTAGGTGAGAACTTGAAGATGTACTAGTGTGTGTTCTAGGTGTTCTAGGTGTTCTAGGTGAGAACTTGAAGATGTGTGTAGGAAAAAGTGTGTGTTCTTGGTGTGGTGTGTGAAAATTTGAAGATGTGTGTAAAAAAAAAGTGTGTATTCTTGGTGTTCTTGGTGAAATGGAAAAACTAAAAAAAACAAAAAAAAAAAAAAACTAAAGACTCTCCCTAGACTTTTTTTATTTTTTATTATCTCTTTTTTTAATCCCCAAGTGGGGGTATTTATAGTGCACAAGTCTTAACCTCCAAGAAATGGTTAAAAGACCAAAACGCCCTTGACTACAAAAATTACAACCTTGCCCTTAAAAAAATCAAAATTTATATTCTCTCACAAAAAATAGAAAAAAAATTAAGAAAAATGTAAATAATTAATAGAAATTCATCCCGAAAAAAGTTAAGAAAATTTAAAAACATGCTTGAAAACTTGAAAAATAAATTGGGTACACAAAAATGGGCGAAAGTGGTATTCGCGATGCGAAATTACCATCTTGCCCTTGTGCTAGCGAAAATATATAAAAATACCAGCTGAATCCGAAAAAATCACAAAATTTAAAAATACGTATAAAAATAGAAAAAATGAATTTAAACCCTCCAAAATTAATGAAAAAATATTTACAGGTAAAATTACTATTATGCCCCCCGAGATTATTAAAATTTAAAATTTGTCCTAAAAAATGTAAACATGCCCCCCAGTGTTTGAAAATAAACGGTGTGTCAAAATTTGGTGTCTACACACTTGTTGCTTCTTCAAATGTTGGTGAAGCAAACTAACTTGTACAAGAAGGGATCATTTTTTTCTCACACTAATTGCACTCTAGTTGAGCTAAAGATTTTTACAACTACACTTAGTCAACACTTTCTATGCTATAATTGTCTGTTTCCACTCACCCAATAAAAAACCACCCTCAAATTCCAATTTAACTACCTCACAAAAAATTATAGGTTCACTATGGGAAAGTATTTTTTTTCACTAAAATCACTCTAAATACTTGTCATCAATGTAGTTAAAAAGTTACAAATTAATTCACACTTGGAGCCTTATGTAGATGTAGAAAATTTTCCTTGAAAGCCCCTCCAAATGTCATACTTGAAAAGCAAAAAAAAAACTAGCTGTTAGACAGTAAAACTATCATCCTGACCTTTGCATTGCACCAGCATCCATGGGTGGAGCCACAACGCTCCAAATGGGGTCAAATGACCCCTACTTAAATTTCAAAAATTTATATATATTATATGTATGAATTCTTGCATGACCCCTTTCAAAAAATAAATTTTGGGGCAAAAATTCAATTAATAAATTTAGAGAACTAAAAAGTCAAAATAATATTATCAAAGTAGATGGCTTGTCCCACAGAAAATTAAAGAAATCAAAAGGTAGATGTATCATAATAGACTAAAAGACTTTCTCTGTCTTACATTTTTTTTTTTTTGGTATTCTAGCCTGTATTTTTTTATTCCTTTTTGTTGAAATTTCATTTGTAAACTTCCATTTTGAACTTGTCATGATAAGTTAAAAACTTTTTGTATTATCTTTCTTCATTGCTCCTATTGAATCAAGCATTGCTTAACAAGTTAATATTACACTAATCTATTTTTCCTTTTTTTGGGAGGGGGGAGGGTTTCGTTTAGTTCATCTTTCGTTTAATTTTTTTTTGTTTGATTGTGTTATTTTTTTGGTCTTTTTGTCAATTAAATATCGTGAAACCATATAATTAATTATGGATATATTTCTCAATTTTAAGGATAGCTAGATTGAATTCTAATTAAAGATCATTGAGCATACCTAAAATGAATATAAATTGGAAACTGGTTAATTTGAACATGATTAGAAACAATAAAATAATTAAGAAATAGTTTGGCTACCATTATTATACTTTATATTCTGTTCAAGTGGAATATTGAAGATTCCTTTGAATTATGGATTTGAAATTTTGGAATATTATTATGTGCATTAGCAAGTGTCCCTTGTACCTTAGAAATAAAGCTTAAACTAGATTTGAACATAATTTTTTTTTCCTTTTCAAATGGATTACATACTTGTACTCAACCTTAATATGTGATCAAACGCTGAAATTCAAGTTTATAACACTAAATTAAGTTATTTTATGATTTTTATTTGTAACAGTTTATGGAAAAATTTCTTAAAAGAAAGCCCATAGAAGATTAATTTGCTAGTGGTTTGCTAATTTTTTTTTTAAAATTAAGAGCACCAATTAATTTGACTAATCTTTCCTCAGATTCGAGATTTTACACTTTTTTATCCATTTTATCTCATAGTTTTTATTTTGTAAAAATTTTATTATATTAAAATTTGACCCCACTTACTCTGGGGTCTTGGCTCCGCTACTACCGGCATCCGCATTCTCATCCTTGTTCGCATGCATTCTGTTCAGCTCATTTCAGCACTTTCTTGCCATGCAAACATCCCTGATAAGTTTGCATGCAAGTCTGCATGTGCATTTGCACCAAGTTCGCTTCACATTTTGGGATGTGGACATCTGCACTGAGTCCGCATGTGCTTGCATATCGAGTCTGCATGCAAATCCTCATTGCAATTTTCTTGCACTTTTTTCCATTTTTTTGTTCTCTTTTCACTTAACCAGTTTCACTTTATCGTTGTTATTGATTGGCATTAGTTCTAACAGAATTGCTCAAGTGGATCGTCAATATATTTCATCATTTGTTTGTTATTAGTAAAACTAGATAACTTAGAACCATATGATCTCCAATCTCTCCTTTTTTTTATGGTAGCAAGACAAATGATAAGAAGTAGGGATAAAGTAATTATATATAATTAAAAGCTTTTCCTTGATACGTGACTATTAAATTAATAATGAATATGAGCTCCTACATAGTGTGCACACGAGAAAATGATCAAGATAGTCAATTGTAAGCTCATCATTTTATATTTTTCTCCCCCTCTAACATCAACAAAGCCAGATTTATTATGTATTGGTTATTATGGAAGAGGCTCTGTCTAGATGTGACACTTTTATCAAAACCATTATTATCCAAATCTATAGAGTCAAGCCATCCAAACATACAATTGAATCCACACAATACTTTAAAAAATTTAAGAACATAATTCCGAGATCTTTTCATATTCCAAGCCCCAAAGCTTTTTCAACACATACGTTTTGGTAGACGAAATTACTTTAGACAGTGCTTTTGAAATAAACAGAGGCCGGAAACATTCTAATTTTGTAAAATAAACTATACATACATGAGTGATCAAAATCATATTTTCCATATTGACATGCATCATAAGTTCTCTTATTTTCGTTTCAAGCCACACTGTAAGAAATTCTTTCATTAAAAATATATTCAATGAGTTCATATTAAAAAGATGAATCTTGAGACACCAAATTATAGCCAAGAATCAATTGCTCATACCACTATAACAAAACGCATATATCTTTCACACATAATTAATTAGTATTTATGAGATTTTAAATTAAATAATCAACTAAAAAAATATAATAAACAATCATTTTACCCTTTAAATTAATGTTATCCATGCACCACTTTGATTCTTTTATAGTGATCTTCAAACCTACAAAATTAAGGGACAATTTTTGGTACCCATACCTTCTTGGATCCAAGAGGATTAGTGATATTTTTCAACAACCATAAGGCTTTCATGCTTAACTTAATATTTCTTTTAACATAATAATCTCTTTGCATATCACAATGTTAACTACAATAATAGCACTTAATACTGGATTTCTAACCAAAGAAAGTTTAATAAAACAAAATACCATTTTCCTAAAAATAATGTAATTTTTTTTAATAAAAATATTCCTAACCTTTTGCTTATCAAAAACTTTCAATTTTTCATTTTTAAGAAATTTAGCAAGGTCATCCATTCTATTTTTTAATAAGACTTGTTCCTTTTTAATTTTTTTCCATAAAACTTGTTTTCTTTCATCTAACTTCCTTTTCAAATCATTATTCTTGCAATCAAGCTCAATTCTATTTTTGAAAACATCATTTTTCTTTTTTAATATCTTGGTTTCTTGAAAAAGCTTAGAGTTTTCATTCAACACGGTGTTTATTTTGATATTTAACTCCTTAGTTTTAGCATAAGACTCTTTTAAACTATCATATATTTTCATACAAGAAGTTCAATATCGTCGTCGTCGTCATCCTTTTCATCATGAGAATTGTAACGAGAGCATTCCTCATTTTTTTCAAAAACCATAAAGACTATTTGAGTCGATTAACAATCCTCTTTAACTTCCCCATCCCAATTGCAATCTTGCTATGTAATTTAGAAATTGTTAAGGGCTTGTCCTCTAGGTTCTTTCTTTTGTTCTTCTACATCCTAATTGCCTTCATGAAATTCCTTCAATTTGACTCATAGTTTTTTTTTTTTTAAGACTTGCATCCTATGACTTTGGTAAATTCATTGGCATCGAAAGCAATGTATAAACATTCGTAGCCTTGGCATTTAATGACAGATTAGTCCTATTCTGAGCACTTAATTCAATCATAGTTTTTGGTGTAAATTTACCTAATTCCTCATCAAGAATGGTAGCTTCATAGGGACCTTCATTAACAATATATTATAATTCAATATCCAAAGATTGTAAAAATAATTTCATATGTTCCTTTCAACTAATAAAATTTGCTTCACTAAACATGGGAGGCCTGGTAATAGACCGACCCTCTAAAAACAAAGCATTATTTGTTTCCTTACTCCTAAGCTAGTTAAGTTTAAAATAAGGAGATCAACTAATACCAATTGTAACGTGCAATCTAAGAGGGGGAGGTGTAAATTAAGTTGATCAAATTTTGTACAATTATGCTCAATTTTCACCCAAATATTACTAAATAAATTGCCTATTTGATAACATACTTTGCAAGCAAATAGTGACATAAGATATGGCAGTGAAGCTCACAAATAAACAATAAAAGATAAAAATAAAATAATAGAGAGAAAAACACAACCAATTTATTGTGGTCCAGTGTTCTCTTTGACATCTACGTCCACTTCAAAACTTCACAATGCTTAGAGTTTAATCCACTAGTGGCTTCTTCAAATGTTGGTAAAGCAAACTAATTTATATAAAAAGGGATCACTCTTTGCTCACTAATAATCACACTTTTGTTAAACCAAAGAGTTTTACAACTAGACCCAGTCAACACCCTCTCTATGCTACAATTGTATGTTTCCACTCAATGAAAAATTGCCCTTGCCCTCAAATCCCAACTTAATTACATCACAAAGAACTGTAAGTACACAATGGGATAGTATTTTCTTCACTAAAATTATTCTAAACACTTGTAATCAATGCTAGTAAAAAGTTACAAACTAATTCACCCTTGGAGAAAAATTTGCTCCAAAAGCCCTTCCAAATGGTCATATTTGAAAAGCTGAAAAACTTGCCGTTAGATAGTAAAATTGTCATATGAACATCCGCACTGCGTTTGCACCTTGTTTGCATCACATTTGTATGCATTCTTTATCTTATTTCGCCACATTCTAGCCATGTGGATGTCTGCATTGAGTCCGCATCACATCCGTTTTGAGTCTATATGCAAGTACGTATCGAGTCTGCATGCAAGTTCGAATTTGCGTTTGCATCACGTTTTTCTTGATGTTTCTTCCATTTTTTATTCTCTTTTGGCTCAATCCATTTCATTTATTGTTGTTATTATTATTATTATTATTATTATTATTATTATTATTATTATTATTATTATTTATTGGCACTAGTTTTGCAAGAATTGGTCAAGTTGATCGTTAGTATGTTTTATCATTTGTTTACTAATCTTCAAAACTAGATGATTTAGTACCATAAGTTTTTAATTTATATAATCAAGTATATATATTAGAGTGTGTGTGTGTGTTTTCATCTTATTTTAAACTTTGACGTATAAGTTTAAGTCAGGGGCATGACAAAAAGGTATTAGAGTGAATCTTGTGTGGCCTTTGTACAAGGTGAGACTAGGCGAGTGATATTGGGTAGCAACTATGCAAGGAAGTGGATGAATTAAGTGCGATACGAGAAAAAGTGCTATGTCGATCTACGGGCGAGAGCCACCAATAGAGTACATACGCACTACGCCCAAGATTCGATACAATTAAGTGGATAGTTCGAATCATGATATTCGTAACATTGGATTGCAAAGCTTAAGAAAGAAGGGTGAATATAATGCCTGGTACCATATCGGAAAAGTTTAGTAACGCAGACTTGTGCAAGTTGAGTTTGAGCATTCAAGTCCAGCTTGAAATATCCATTTGGAGTTAGCGAGTGTAGAGCTTATATAGTTGAACTTGGCTATTGAAACCCTAATCACGTGCTGGCTTGGAAGCTCGGTGCGTGACAACTACAAATAACATGCTGATTCCTTAATGAGTAAGTGGAGCATCATAGTTTCAGAATTTTATTTTCAGTTCACATGGCAGATGAAATTTCTATTACCGTAGTACGAAATGGAGGTTTTTCCTCTTAGATGGCCTAAATGAAATATGATCCTTCTAAAAGAAAAATTACTTCCAAAAATTGACTTTTAATTGCAGTTAAAGAAAAAGGAAGTTCTTCTTTTGCTGGCTTGAGTTAAGTATTGATTTTTTAGAAAGACAAAAAATAAACAAACTAAGATAATAATAAAACAAAATAAAAAATGCTTAAAAAAATAAACATTTGAATCCCAGTAACTTCTGTGCTCAAAACCCTACTCCTATGTGAATGCTATCTTTAGCGTAAACAGAAACTAAAATGTCAGCAACTGGTTTCTCAATCATTAAAGCATACTATTATGGTTTCGTTCTATTGAGAAGCCAGGGGGTTTTGGTAGAGTTGACATTTTCTCTTCGAATAAAATATGAAGTGCCTCATTTTTCAAAAGAGTTTATACATGCACACATACATACCATTAGTATATAGTTAGTTAGACATGACCCCCTATAAAAAAAATGTGTTATGCAACTGAAGCCGTTCTATTAACTAGTTACTGGCGTGTGATAAGTTCACGATCTAATAATTTTTTTTTTATCAAACAATAAAACTGATTGGTCCTATTTGTTTGCAATGTGAAATTAATAAACCAATCATGTTATCAAATAAATAAACAAAATAAGCAAACCAATAATTGAAAACAGCATTTTATGACGATATCAATTCTTTATCCACAAAATGTGGTAGATATGTTTGTGCACAAAATTGGCAGCAAAACCATCTCTCTGGTCAGTTGGTCTAGTTGTTGTGCTGGAAGGCATGCCACTCATTCGATACTGAGAATGTGATGTGTAACAGATGAAAATAGTTGAAATAATGCGCTGATCGATTCTAGCTTCTAAGTTGACAGCTGTTAGTCTTGCCTTGGACAGCTCCAAAGACTTGATAATCATACCTTCGAGTTACTAACAAATAGCTAAAACTAAGGACCAAAATACTTCAGCGAATAAAAAAGTGCAACTTGTGGAAAATGGAAATTGCATTAAAAACAAAGCATATTTACATCAACTGACATATGAAAGTACGTTGACAAAAGCTAAAATTTGCAAGAAACCGAAAATATATCGACTGGAAATGTAAATGACTGAAGGCTAAAATTCTAAATGGTTGGAATTGAAAAGGAAAGCTTTTGTTAAACTAAACTAGTGAACTTCTGATGTTTGAGCATTTCTTCTCCTTCTTTCATTCGGCCCTCTATTTGTATTTATAGGCATCGACCCGATGCCGTTAACCGCCGATTACCCGAAATGGAGCTGCCCCACTTTTTGTTTATGTGTACATCCTTTAACGTGGGCAGCCCCCCGTCTCTCTCTTTTGAAGCACATGGATTTGACTTTTTCAACCATCTACATTATTCCTTGACTAAGTCGCATCCTGGACCCCTTCCTTGGCACGATCCGGTTGACTGGGCGTTATTGGGTATCCAAATTACATTTTGCCACCAACAAGATAATTTAGCACAAACTAAAATGCTAAGTACTCAAACTATTTTTATATGACTCTGTTTTTATTGGAAGCATTAGCTCCAATCTTGCGAGGAGAAAAAGAAGGAAAAGCAAGTGGATATTCGTGTTTCTCTAGTGAATAGGGTGAGCATATTGAGAAGAATAGGGCGTGGCATCAATATTACAGATACTGAGTTTCCTTAGTAATCGTGACAATATTTGGATAAATTACCATCATGTGAATCAGCAACCTTGTCGACACACTTACAATTGGAAAAGAGAAAGAACATGTTAGTTTTACATTGTAGTTGGATCCTGTAACATATATATAATATCTTCATAATATGCTTAGACTTGAAACTTTGCAAGGAACAATATCTTTTTTATTGAGTTCCTTGCAACCAAGACCTTTATCTCTGTATAGATAATACCTTGCACAAGGATGAGTTAGATGTAGGGAGGTTATTGTGGAAAGGGAATTATAAGTTCCTTATTTGAAATGTTTGCTTCTATTTCTTCCTGTTCAATATGGTTGTTTAGAAAGTCACGTTTCTTTGGCTCATTACGAGTATTGTGAGTCTCATTAAAGCATTTTGTTGAAAATATTTGTATATCTTTTCTCATTTTCATAATATAGCGGGATTCCTAGATTGCTCTTTGCCAACCTATCATGTTATTTTATCGAAGTGGACTGTCTCCTCAACAGCTTACTGAAAGGCTTGATTGTTGTCATACTTAGGCTCCATCTGGATAATTGTTTTTTGGAGTGTTTTTTTGTGTGAAAAATTACTGTAGAAACTTTAAAAATTCTTCTCGATAAATGTATTTGTGAGATAAAAATTTAATTAAAAAATGTGTTTAAAGTTTTTAAAAAACATGTTTTTAAAAAAAAAAGAACAAACAAACATAGCAATTTCCTATGATAATTCTAGCATTGCTTCAAGATAACATGGGGTATGGATGGAGAGCTAAGACTGTAAAGCAATATATTTCACACTGCGCCGCAAATGCTTTTTAAAAAACTATGAAGGCTGGATATGTTTATTTGCTTGTTCGATATAATTGGGCTAACAGTAGTTTGGCTTTCCAAATTATTGAGTTGTTACAATTTAACTCCTCAAATGTAAAAGTTTCCAATTCATGGCTTCAGAAGTGTGTGCCAATCAAGCTCCTTAGATAAAAATGTCAGGTTTAAATTAATCCAAAATCAGACATGCGCAAAACTCTTGACTGGTGCTTCACCAGTTTTTCTACTGCTTTGGCTAAATTTTTCTTTCAGTTTGTGTTGTTATCTCCAACTTTTGTGCAAAACACTTGACTGATGCTTCCCCAGCTTTTCTACTGCTTTGACTAAATTTTTCTTTCAATTTTTGTTGTTATCTCCAACTGTCAATTTGTGTTGTTATCTCCAATTGTTGCGCAAAACACTTGACTCATTCTCCCCCTGTTTTTCTACTGCTTTGGCCAAATTTTTCTTTCAATTTGTGTTGTTATCTCCAACTGTTGCGCAAAACAATTGATTGATTCTTCCTTTGGTTTTCTGGTGCTTTGGCTAAATTTATCTTTCAATTTGTGTCGTTATTTCCAACTGTTGCGTAAAAGAGTTGACTGATTCTTCACCCCATTTTTCTGCTGCTTTGGCTAAAATTATCTTTCAATTTTTTCGTCATCTCCAACTGTTGAATAATCAAATGCTTTTGCATTTGGTTACTTTTTACCGGGTTGGTTAACGCTCTTGTGGTGGTGGGCTTGAATGATACACATTTTCAAAGATAAAAATCGAGGCTCTTAATTGAGATACATTGATAACTAGGAGGACCAAACTGCAATTTGCAATCGATTCTTGTTTATTTTATTTGCTTCTTGATTTATCTGCCACCTAGATGTTCATGTTGAAAAATTAAAATCTGAGTTTGCGTTTACTTCTAACAGCCTAAATTAGATATTATAATACCATGCTTATTCTATAGTGAGTTAGTGGAGAAAGGCATAATAGTTTAAGAATTCTATTTTCAATTCACATGAAGGAATTCATGCAGAAGGAATTTCTTTTCTTTGATGGCTTAATTAAGTGAATTATGATCCTCCAAAAACAATAATTAATTCTAAAGATTGACTTTGACGCCAGTAAGTTATCTGTTCACACAAGGATTGAATTTTAATTACAGTTAAAAAAAGGGAAGTCCTTTTACTTCTGTTGGCTTGAGTTAAGAATTGATTCTTTAAAGACGAAAATAAACAAACTAAAATAATAATAATAATAGTAGAACCAAAAAAAAAAATGCTGAGAAATATTAAAACTTCTGTGCTCAAAGACCGACTCCTACGTGAAAATACCATATTTGGTGTAAACAGAAACTCAAGTGTGGCGCAAGAGTTGACATTTTCTCCTCGATAAAATATGAAGTGCCTCACTTTTTAAAGTGTTGATAGCATGAACGAATTAAAAATCGAGCGGTTAGAGCTCTATAACTTCACTCCAGAGGTCCGGGGTTTGAATCTCACCAATGACAAATTTTTCTTCCCCATGTAAAAGTGTAGGTGTATAAAAAAAAAAAAAAGCGTTGATAGCAAGCTTTCATATATAACCATCAGCATAAAATTAGATATGACCCCTCCTATAAAAAAATGGGTTATGCAACTAAAGTTGTTCTATTAAATAGTTATTGGTATATTTTACGAGTCCAAATACTTATGACAGGTTCACTATTTGATACTTCTTTGTCAAACAATAAAATTGATTGTTCCCATTTGTTTGCAATGGGAAATTAACAAATGAATATGTTATCAAAATAAATAAATAAATAAGTAAACCAATAATTGAGAACAACATCTTATGACACTATTAAATCTTTGTCCAAGAAAATGCACAATAATTTTCTCTAAGACGTCTTTGGACAAATAAAGCCATTTTTTTTAATATATATTGGAACATATATTAGTTATGCGGGTGCCACTGTGTCTGCAGGTTAGTGTAGGATGTTAGCATCAATCAGTAGTGAACAAAATTCGGGAACATCACCCCAAGTTGTATATAATAACAAAACAAATATTGTAATTATTAAAAATTTAAAAAGTTTACATTAAAGGAGGTTAGGAGGGAATAAAAGAGAAAATTTAAACTTCAACCCATGCACTATGCTTGAACACATTATATCTGCAAATTCATGTTAAAGACTAATTCTTTAACATGAATTTTGAGAATCCTGTATCCACAAATTGCAAAGTGTCTTCTAGTAATATCTTTTTCTTTACTCTTGTGGTAATTTCTTGGTTGGGCAGTTAATTGATTATTTATAATTTTTATATTTAAGTAGGTTGAATTTGAAGGCCAATATCTCGTGTTGGATTTGATTAGCTCATGCTCGAGTTGAACCTTGCTGGCAAATATTTTTCCACAGAAACTTCCATTGGAATGCATATTTTTGCCATACTGAAATTTATGTTGTAGAACAGGTCCAAATAATAGGATGGCCAGCCTAAAATTGTTCATGGCGATTGCGACTTGACAGCGGTAACTCATGGAGGACTGTGGTATTCTCAAGGACTCCATGAATAAAACTGTCCAATAAATAGAAATAAACTTAAGATGAAATTGCATGGTAACAGTCCAGTATTTCTTGAATATTTAAATTTGTTTATATTTGCAATAGGGGTAATAATTAATGAAATTTTTTTAAGATGACGATCTAATTAGTTCTCTTTCCTTGAAAAAAAAAAAAACAACGAAAGTCATTTTGACTTATCTTGTCAGACGAAGAACGTGGATGACAATTTTTTAGTTCAACTTTCAATCTTCAAACTGAAGGTGACCTAGGTGCCCTACCGTATGTGTAATCTAGATGTGAATTTGCGGTTCAAAAGTCGAATTCAATGGTGTACTCCTGAGTTGAAGACAAAAATTTGATAAAGCTAGGTTAGAAGGGGTGTGTGTGTGTGAGAGAGAGAGAGAGAGAGCGAGGAAAGAAAGAAACAGGAAAGAGCTGCACAACAAATTTCTTTTCTTGTTTTGCTGGTCCAAGAAGATACAAGAAAATTAGGAGGTAGACAATGGTCCCCCTTATATATTTGAGGGAAAACGCAATTTTCCATTTCCTGAAAAGGATAGACTAGTCCCTTCACTAGCCGTGTTAACATGGAAGAACACAAACTAATATTTCAAGTAATGAATCCATGATTTTCCACTTTGAGCAGAGTTGCTGACACATTCTCCTTCAGACATCATTCTTCAGATGATTTAAGCAAATCCAATTTTTATTCAACTTCTGCTTCTCTTTTATTTTTGCATCATCTTTTGTCTGCACAAAAATTTATGCAACCATGAAAACTCAAAAAACAAGTTTCAATCTGATGCTTCTTTTGCTCTTTTCATGCCTTTCTTTAAAGGTTCATATTTCCATTGGAGCTGACTCCATTTCTGGGAACCAAACTCTTTCAGGTGATCAGACCCTCATCTCCAAAGGGGGAAACTTTGAACTGGGATTCTTCAAACCAGGTAAATCTTCCAATTCTTCCAACTATTACATTGGCATTTGGTACAAGAAAATTAGTGTGCAAACTATAGTATGGGTAGCAAATAGAGAGACCCCTGTAAATGATAAGTATTCTTCACAGCTGAGAATTCAAGGTAGAAAATTGGTGCTTTTGAATAAATTTCGAATTGTAATTTGGTCCACAGATGTGAGTTCCACAAGTTTAGGTCCTTTAATGGCTGTTCTTGGGATGATGGGAACTTTATTTTAAAAGAAGTGTTGTCATTAAATTTGTCAAACTCTAGTTCAGGTTCACCAGTTTGGCAAAGTTTTGATTATCCTACTAATACTTTTTTGCCTGGTGGAAAGCTTTCATATAACAAAGTTACCAGAAAACAACATATTCTTACTTCTTGGAAGAATTCTGAAGATCCTACACCAGGGCTTTTTTCTTTTGAATTCGATCCATCTGCTAAGCAATATGTTATTATATGGAATCAGACTGAACAGTATTGGGCTAGTGGACCTTGGAATGGGCAAATTTTCAGCAAAGCTCCTGAAATGATGATGAAAAATTATTATGACTTTGCGTTTAATGATAATGAGAATGAGAGTTATTTCACTTATACAGTCTACAATAACAATCCAGCACTCGTGTCTAGAGTCATAATAGATGTATCAGGGCAAATGAAGGATCTTGCTTGGTTGGAAAACACTAAGGAATGGAATACATTTTGGACTCAACCCAGAGAACAATGTGAAGTTTATTCTTGTTGTGGGGCTTTTGGTATTTGTAACGAGAAATCATTGCCGTCTTGTAACTGTTTGGATGGTTATAAGCGAAAGGCAGATCAGGACTGGAATTTGAATGATTTTTCTGGTGGTTGTGAGAGGAAAATGAGCTTTCAATGTGAAAGTAATAGTACTGCTAAAGGGGAGAAAGATATGTTTCGGATATACCCTCAGATGAGATTACCTTTGAATCCTCAGTCTGTGGGAGTCGGAAGTGCTGCAGAATGTGAGTCTACCTGTCTGAGTAATTGTTCTTGTACTGCTTATGCACATGACAACAACCAATGTTCTATCTGGAATGGGGAACTCTTAAAACTCCAACAACTTTCGGAGGATGATGGTAGTGGAAGCACAATTTACATTAGATTTGCCGCCAGTGAGTTTTCAAGTGGCAAGAATAGCAAAGGGATTGTGATTGGCTCTGTTGTGGGGTCTGTTTTTGTTGCACTCGTCGCCTTGGGTCTTGTTTTATTTGTAGTGTGGAGACGTCAAAGTAGAATGGTCATAAGTGGAGAAAAGGTCGGGGGTTCACTATTAGCATTTGGCTACAAAGATTTGCAAAAGGCTACGAAAAATTTTTCCAAGAAGTTGGGAGGAGGAGGTTTTGGTGCTGTTTTTAAAGGGACATTGCCTGATTCAACTATCATAGCTGTGAAGAAGCTTGAAAGCATCAACCAAGGAGAAAAGCAATTCCGCACAGAAGTTAGCACAATCGGGACAATCCAACATGTTAATCTTGTAAGGCTTCGAGGATTTTGCTCTGAAGGTGATAAGAAGTTACTGGTGTATGAATACTTGGAAAACAGCTCTTTGGATTCCCATCTTTTCCATGAAAACCAATCCAATGTTTTGGACTGGAAGACGAGGTACCAAATAGCTCTAGGAACAGCTAGAGGGTTGACTTATCTCCATGAGAAGTGTAGGGAAGTCATTATTCACTGTGACATTAAGCCAGAAAACATTCTTCTAGATGATAAATTCTGTCCAAAAGTGTCAGATTTTGGTCTGGCAAAGCTCATGGGGCGTGATTTTAGTCGAATCCTGACAACAGTGAGAGGAACAAGAGGTTATCTTGCACCAGAGTGGATATCTGGAATAGCCGTATCAGGCAAAGCAGATGTTTACAGCTACGGCATGATGCTTTTTGAATTTGTATCAGGAAGGAGGAACACAGAGAAGCATATGGATGGAGCAGTGAAATTCTTCCCCACTTGGGCTGCAAGAGTCATAGTAGACGAAGGTGACATCCTCAGCCTCTTGGACTCTAAATTGGACAGGATGGCTGACGCAGAAGAGGTGGCAAGACTGTGTAAGTTGGCATGTTGGTGTGTTCAAGATGATGAAAATCATAGGCCATCAATGGGTCAAGTGGTTCAGATACTTGAAGGAGTTTTGGACGTGAATCTGCCTCCAGTACCACGATCTCTTCTATGGTTTGTGGACAACGAAGGGCATATAGTTTTCTTCACCGAGTCATCATCAAACCAGACGACTTCTGAAACGCAAACTGAGACTTCTAGTTCTTCCTCCAATTCCAAGAGCAGCAAATCATCTAAAGATTGATAATCCCTAGGCGGAAAACTGATTTTATTTTAGCATTTGGCTTGTTGCATACAAGCTTCAATACCAAGTTGTTGTATATCAGTTAATAGTTGGAATTTTCAAATTTAAATAAAACATTTCTGCAACTTAGCGGAAATTCCGGGTTTTTAAGTGTTTTAATCATATCAAATATATGATCATGAAATAAATAAATTCTATTGATTTGCGAATAGACTAACTGTTGCAAACAAATTTTAATTACTCCTAAGTCTAACTCTACGATATGTGTCTGTGAAAGTGCTCTATTGCAATGCATATCCCTGACGGAGGTATAAATTATCAGTTCATATGTGCAACTTTAAATGTTTTGGATATTTTGAAACGTCAAACATGCAGTTCGGACATTTTGAAACGTCAAACATGCAGCTTCAAATATGCTGCTTACTTAGATGCCACGCACATTAACGTGAGTTTTGCAAATAGTGACAATTATTTTTTGCATGAAATAATAATAAACTATCAATTAATATATTTCTCCTCCAATAAGAAAATTGAATGTTATAAATAATGATTAAGAGCATAAAAATTTATCATTATTTCTTATGATTAAAACAATAATTTAATTTAACAATTTAATTTTATCTGAAATTGAAATTAGCTTCTGTTGTTAAGTACTTATGTATCTAAGTGTTTAGGTTATTAGAAGACTTGTACAAAATAAGAGGAGAAATAAAAAAAAAATCTAAAAAGAGTTGGGAGCGTAATAAGGTATTAAGCTCAGAAATGCTATTTAAATTTTGGGGTAAAATAGAATTTTAAAAATTTTTGGGCAGCGCGCTGGCCTGCTAGCCTGGGCGTGAAACCTACAAATAACATGCAGATTCCATTATAAGTGGAGAAAGGCATCATAGTTTCAGAATTTTATTTTCAGTTCACAAGACAGCTGAAATTTCTATCAAATGGAGGTTTTTCCTCTTAGATGGCTCAAGTGAAATGTGATACTTCTGAAATAATAATTACTTCTAAAAATTGACTTTTAATTGCAATTAAAGAAAAAGGAAGTTCTTCTTCTTTTGCTGGCTTATTGATTCTTTAAAAGACTAAAAATAAACAAACTAAAATAATAATAATAAAACAAAATTAAAATATGCTTAGAAAAATTAACATTTGAATCCCAGCAACTTTTGAGCTCAAAAACCCGACTCCTATGCGAATACCATCTTTAGTGTAAACAGAAACTAAAATTGTATAAAGTGGTTTCTCAATCATTAAAACATACTATAATGGTTTTTTTCTACTGAGAAGCCGTAGGATTTTGGTAGAATTGTCATTTTCTCTTCAAATAAAATATGGAGTTGTCATTTTTCAAAAGAGTTTATATATGTACACATACATACCATGAGCATATAGTTAGACATGACCCCCTATAAAAAAAATGTGTTATGCAACTGAAGCCGTTCTATTAACTAGTTATTGGCATATTTTATGAGTTTGAAATACTGTGATAAGTTCACTGTGATACTAAGGACCTTTTGGTCATTGGCCATTTTGGGTGATTGTGTAATATTTAGAAAGTTAGAGAACTAATTAGCAAATTTCATGATTTTGATTTTTATCCCCAAATAACCTAGGTTTTCACCATTTTCAATTTTCTTCTCCTTGGCTCCTTTCTTTCACTCTCTAAAGACTTCCCATCCCTCCCACTTGAAGGAAACCTTGAAGGCCACCACTCTCCAAAGGAAGCAAGCAACAATTCCTTCAATTCTTTCAACCAAGGTATTTCTTTTCTCAAAGCTAATTCCCCTTTTCTTAGTTTTGTTGTGTGATGTGGTAGAAGATTGATTAGTTGAAGTTATGGCTTGGTTAGATACTATTAGATGATTTTGTCCATTAGATTTAATGTTTGGTGGTGGTAGTGTATTTGTTTGTGAGTTATGATGTATATGTGAGGTGGGTGAGTTAGAGATTTGAAGAAGTGGGCATGAGATTTTGGGTAGATCTTGTGTGATTTCGAGAATGATCCATGAATATATATTGATTATGATGTTAAGATAGTATTTTCCTACTTGATTATGCTATTTTGAGGTTGTTTTGTTGTTTGGATTGGGTGAGAAGATGATGAATAGTGTGGGGGGTGATTTTGAGCAGTTGCAGGCCGTCTTGCTGGGTTCATCCGCGGTGCTACCCGCGCCGCGGATGAGACCGCGGCTCGTAGCAGCAGCCTCTCTGGGCTCATCCGCGGTGCCACCTGCGCCGCGGATGAGACTGCGGATGAGAGGCCGTTTGTTCTGACCTGAGTCGCGACCTCAGCCGCGCCGCGGCTGGAGTCGCGGCTGGGTACTGTAGCTGAGCCGCGGCTGACGCTGCGGGTCAGTACAGTTTTGTCTCTTTTCCTCTTTTGCGTGTTAAGATAGGTTTAAGCCTCTTTTATGGTTTCTTAATAGAATTAGTATGTGATATAAGTCTTCCTTGTGTGTTATAGGCGACGAAGGACTTTATCCATACTCGGACTACCTAAATTAGTCTTGGAGTGAGGTAAGTAGTAATTGATTCTCTTTGCTTTGGAAATGCTTTTGATGATGATAAATGACTTAGATAATACTTTCTCTATATAAATGGGCTTATGTTTGGTTACTTTGATTTTCTATGACACAAGATGTGTGGTCTAATGAATTTTTGAATGAACATATGAATGAGCTCTTGTATGTGAAATGGTTATATGACGGGACTAGTTTCCCTAAATTGGTAATGGTAGTAAATCATTTTGAACCGTACTAACCGGGTTATAGTTAGTTTTGTACCGCACCAACCGGGTGGTAGTTGGTTTTGAACCGCGTTAACCGGGTTATAGTTAACAACTGGAATTCTAGGGTCATGTGTCCACTAACTGCTTGAGCTCTCTTTTCTTTGAATTGCGTTATGCAATCTTTGGAAGGTGTATGGTTTTTGACTTGACCACATGTTGTGATGCTTATGGCTTTGATTTGATTTGGAAATGTACCTATGTATGAATAATGAACCTAAGCCCCAAAGAGAACATTTATTACTTACTGGGTGATTATATCACTCACCCCTTTTTGTTTAACCCCGCAGGTGATGAATTTATTGAAGGTGATTGGACCGATTTTTGGGCCTCATAGTCATAGCTAGGATAGACTTGAATGAGGTTATTTTTGATAGCTTTGATGTATAGCCATATTTTGTATGGATTAGGTTATACATACTTTCCCATCTATTTTGTCATTGGGGAAGAGAATTGTATGAATGTTGTATATCTTTTGGTGATGAATGAAATGGATTCTTTTGGGCATTTTGATAGTTTGGAGCTTTATGTTATGTTTAGACGATAATTGTTTTGATTTAGCCTTGTGTCCTAGCGTAGCCTAAGGCATGGCGGGTGCCACGTCTCGGGCACGGGGCGTGACATTCACGATCTAATAATTTTTTGTTAAACAATAAAACTGATTGGTCCCATTTGTTTGCAATGTGAAATTAACAAACCAATCACGTTATCAAATAAATAAATAAGCAAACCAATATTTGAAAACAGCATCTTATGACGATATAAATTCTTTGTCCACAAAATGTGGTAGATATTTTAGTAGATGATAAAATGCTAAGTACTCAAACTATTTTACATGACTATGTTGTTATTGAGTTTTTTTTTCCAGAATTTTATTAGAACAAACATACTATAGCACTTGTTACGTTGTAATAAATGTAAGATGAAAAATTAGTTGAAAAATGTGTTTATATTATATTTCATAATAATTTTCTGAAAAATGTCTTTGGACGAATGGAGCCATTGTTTTGATATATTGAAATATGTATTAATTAAGTAGGTGCATACGTGACAGTGCAGGTTAGTGCAGAATATGAGCATTATTAGTCAGTAGTTAACAAAAATTGAAAACATCATCCAAGCTGTATATGACAAAAAAAAAATGGTAATTATTGCACTTAAAAAAAAAAAATACTATGGAGGAGGTTAAATAAAGAAAACGTAAACTTCGTACCAAGCACATACCTGAAACACATTACATTAGTGAGGCAAACCCTTTTAATTGATGTTTGACAACTTTTATATTCAAGTGGGTTGATTTTGATGGTCAATATCTCGTGTTCGATTGATTAGGTAATACTTGAGTGGGACCTTGGTGGCAAATATTTTTCCACAGAAACTTACTTGCGTTGAAATGCATAATTTGCATCAAGTTCTCATTTGTCTGTAATGAAATTTACATTGTTGAAACGGTCCAAATAAGTCGATGGCTAGCCTAAGGGTCCTTAATGGCGATTGCGACTTGACAGATGTAATTCATGGTGGACTGGCTTTCTCAAGGACTCCATTAATAAAACTGTCCAATGAATAGAAATGAACGAGAGAAATGGCCAGTGAGATGTTCTTTTCTTATAAAGGGGAAGTCCAATAGGGTTTAAGGATTAAAATTGCATGGTAACAATTTGGTATTTCTTGAATCTTTAAATTCCTTTATAGAGAAAATTGAATTTTGGTATTAGATGTTTGGAGTATTAATAGTTTTAGTACCTAAAGTTTGGGCCAAAACAAATTTAGTACCAAATATTTCAATTTTTCAGCATGTTTAGTCGTAGTCATGTTGATCAGTTTTGTCAAAATCTTACTTGAATCTAATCATGTGATATTCACGTGCTGGTTAGAAAAGTTTTAAAAAAGAATTAGAAAAAAAAAGAAAAAATTAAAATTGCCATAATTTATAATTAAAGACACTTATTTGAGTTTACACACGATAAATAAGCGAATAAAATTAAAAAAATCAGCCTGGATAGTGTATTCATATGTGTGCCTTTAATTACAAATTATGGCGATCAAATTTTTTTTTTCTTTTTACTAATACTTTTTGAAAACCTTTATAATTAGCACGTGAGTACCACGTGACTAGATTCAAGTAAGATTTTGACAAAACTGGTTAATAGGTCTAAATGTGTTGAAAAATTGAAATATTTAGTACTAAATTTGCTTTCATTTAAACTTTAGGGATTGAAACTGCTGATTCCCAAACATTTGGTACCAAAACTACATTTTTTTCTTGTTTATATTTTCAATAGGGCTAATATTTAATGAAAATCTTTAACATGGTTTTTTAATTGATTAAAGTCCTTCTTTTCTAAAAAAAATGAAAATCTTTTTGACTTCTCTATTTAGAGGAGGCACGCGGATGACAATGTTTAGCTCAACTTTGAGTCTTCGAAATTCAAACCGACTGAAATGCCCGGCCATTTAAATTGGTTTATTTTAGGGTGCAGACTTTGACTTGATGAGAAAATTTGTTTAAGCTAGGTGAGAAAATGCTAGAAGAGAACGATAATAATAATAATAATAATAATAATAATAATAATAATAATAATAATAATAATAATAAAACAGCACAACAGATTTCTTTTCTTGGTTTGTTGGTCCAAGAAGATACAAGAAAATTTAGGAAGTAGACAAGAATCTTAGATAGCAAAGGGAAGTTTGAATATTTCCGAAAAGATTTATTGTATTTTACACAACACCACCCTCGCCCCCCCTCCCCCCCCCCCCCCCCCAAAAAAAACCAAAAAAGAAAGAAAAAAAATAAAAACAAATTATTTTATAAGATCATGTACTATAAATAGTTTATTGGGCAAATTCCATTCTCATGAAATGAATGAACGCAGAATTCTTTTGATTGACTTTCATAGAACTATCCTTCCTATATTTTAGAGTAAGAAAATTGGCATTTCACTTGCTTTACATTTTGTTGTAAATTTTACAAAGGAGATAGATTGTCAGAAATAAAAATAAAATGTTAATAATTGCCATTCCTATATCTATATATAACTTCTCAATGTGTTGCTAAATTCCATTTATTGATGATAAAATCTAAGTTCTTATAAAACAAAAAAGCCTCCATTAGTAGCAAACAACAGATTTATAATATGTGCATGCTCACTATTTCAATTTCAATATTGGAAGATATTTTGAAATTTGAAGCTAATGTAAGCCTTTCTAGTATATGTATTGTAGAATATATTTATGAAAAATTATACCTGTTTGCTATCGTATGGTATTGCATATAAATAAAAAAAACATACTTAATCAGCTTGATTTTAGTCATTTGAGTATTATTAGTGCAAATATTTTAGCTAGGGTAGTGTACCATCACGGATTATAGAATCACCTTTTATGTTTTTAAGTCGAGATGCAATTTTTCATTTTCTAAAAAGGGTAGAATAGTCCCTTCACTAGCCATGTTGACTTGGGAGACGACAAAATAATCTTTCAAGTCATCATAAGTCATGAATCCATAATTTTTCAACTTAGTATACTGACCCATTCCTCTTCAGAGTTCAGACATCATTCGTCGTGTGAGCTAAACAAATCCAATTTTTATTCAACAGGGGTAATAATTAATGAATTTTTTTAAGATGACGATCTAATTAATTAAAAGTTCTCTTTCCTTAAACAAGAGAAAAAAAAAAAAAAAACCAACGAAAATCTTTTTGACTTATCTTGTCAATCTTCAAAACTGATGTTGACCGACGTACCCTACCGTATGGGTAATCTAGAAGTGAATTTGCGGTTCAAAAGTTGAATTCAACGGTGCATTCTTGAGTTGAAGACAAAAATTGATAAAGCTAGGTGAGAGGGTGATAGAAGAGGGAAAAAAATAAAAAAAAGAAAGAGGAAAGAAAGAAAAAGGAAAGAACTGCACAACAAATTTCTTTTCTTGTTTTGCTGGTCCAAGAAGATACAACATAATTAATTGATATTTGAAGTGGTATTTAGATGATAATTTAAATTTTTTTCTGTTAAAAATAAGTAGTAAATAAATTATTTGGTGGAGTGTTCTTTCCTTTTTGGATGAAAATTCTTGATTGCTGAAGTAACTTCCGAATTCCGATTTCTGCGTTTCTTCCCATCAGGATCACTTGTGCCAACGAACAAGGTACCTACGAGGATATAAGGCCCCGTTTGGTTTTAAAAAAAAAAAAAAGTTTGCGGGCTTCTGGCTGATTGTTGAATTGACCTTTGTGCTCTGATTGAGAATACGCCGCTTCCCATTTATTTATGGAATTGCTTTGACTTGGCTTTGTTTGGGGTGGTAAAATATGGTAGCTGATCTGAATTAGAAAACTAGTTAAGCTTTTATTTGAAGAGTCAAAAAAACAATACCAATACTTGAAGATTTCGAGTGAGTGCTACTCGGAATGCTTGACTAGGTCAGAGCACAACCATTTGCACAAAATTTGAACTATCTTTGAGGTTAAAATGCAAGTTTTCATTTCCTGAAAAGGATAGAATAGTCCCTTCACTAGCCGTGTAAACATGGAAGAACACAAACTAATATTTCAAGTCAGAATCCATGATTTTTCTACTTTGAGCAGAGTTGCTGACACATTCTTCTTCAGACATCATTCTTCATATGATCTAAGCAATTCCAATTTTTATTCAACTTCTTTTTCTTTTCTTTATTGTATTCTCTCTTGTTTGCATAAAAATTTATGCAACCATGAAAACTCAAAAAACAAGTTTCAATCTGGTGCTACTTTTGCTCTTTTCATGCCTTTCTTTAAAGGTCCATATTTCCCTTGGAGCTGACTCCATTTCTGGTAGCCAAACTCTTTCAGGTGATCAGTCCCTCATCTCCAAAGAGGGAAACTTTGAACTGGGATTCTTCAAACCAGGTAAATCTTCCAATCCTTCCAACTTTTACATTGGCATTTGGTACAAGAAAATTAGTGTGCAAACTATAGTATGGGTAGCAAACAGAGAGACCCCAGTAAATGATAAATATTCTTCACAGCTAAGAATTCAAGGCAGAAATTTGGTGCTTTTGAATGAATTCCAGATTGTAATTTGGTCCACAAATGTAAGTTCCACAAGTTTAGGTCCTCTAGTGGCTGTTCTTAGGGATGATGGGAACTTTATTTTAAAAGAGGTGTCATCATCAAATCAGTCAAACTCTAGTTCAGGTCCACCAGTTTGGCAAAGTTTTGATTATCCTACTAATACTTTTTTGCCTGGTGGAAAGCTTTCATATAACAAAGTTACCAGAAAGCAGCATATTCTTACTTCTTGGAAGAATTCTGAAGATCCTTCACCAGGACTTTTTTCTTCTGAATTCGATCCATCTGCTAAGCAATATGTTATTATGTGGAATCGGACTGAACAGTACTGGGCTAGTGGACCTTGGAATGGGCAAATTTTCAGCAAAATTCCTGAAATGATGATGAAAAATTATTATTATAACTTTGCGTTTATTGATAATAAGAATGAGAGTTGTTTCACTTATACAGTCTACAATAACAATCCATCACTCGTGTCTAGAGTCATAATAGATGTATCAGGGCAAATTAAGGACCTTGCTTGGTTCGAAAAGACTAAGGAATGGAATACATTTTGGACTCAACCTAGAGAACAATGTGAAATTTATTCTTATTGTGGGGCTTTTGGTATTTGTAACGAGAAATCGTCGCCCTTTTGTAACTGTTTGGATGGTTACAAGCGAAATTCAGATCAGGACTGGAATTTGAATGATTTTTCTGGTGGCTGCGAGAGGAAAATGAGCTTTCA
The DNA here is from genome assembly GCA_024721245.1 of Mitragyna speciosa. NCBI lineage: Eukaryota > Viridiplantae > Streptophyta > Magnoliopsida > Gentianales > Rubiaceae > Mitragyna > Mitragyna speciosa. The sequence continues at coordinate 14,715,468 of CM045567.1, forward strand.
ATGTGAAAGTAATAGTACCGATAAAGGGGAGAAAGATAAGTTCCGGATGTACCCTCAGATGAGATTACCTGTGAATCCTAGGCCTGTGGCAGTTGGGACTGCTGCAGAATGTGAGTCTACCTGTTTGAGTAATTGTTCTTGTACTGCTTATGCTTATGACAGCAACCTATGTTCCATTTGGACGGGGGAACTCTTGTCCCTCCAACAACTTTCACAAGATGATGGCAGTGGAAGAACAATTTACATTAGACTTGCAGCCTCTGAGTTTTCAAGTGGCAAGAATAGCAAAGAGATTGTGATTTTTTCTGCTGTAGGGTCTGTTGTGGTTGCACTGGTCATCTTGGGTCTTGTTTTATTTGTAATTTGGAGACGTCAAAGCAGAATGGTAGTAAGTCGAAAAGCGGTTGAGGGTTCACTATTAGCATTTCGCTACAAAGATTTGCGGAATGCTACCAAAAATTTTTCTGAGAAGTTGGGAGGAGGGGGTTTTGGTTATGTTTTTAAAGGAACATTGTCTGATTCAACTGTCATAGCGGTGAAGAAGCTTGAAAGCATCAACCAAGGAGAGAAGCAATTCCGTACGGAAGTTAGCACAATAGGGGCAATCCAACATGTTAATCTTGTTAGGCTTCGAGGATTTTGCTCTGAAGGTGACAAGAAGTTACTGGTGTATGAATACTTGGAAAAAAGCTCTTTGGATTCCCATCTTTTCCATGAAAAGGAATCCAATGTTTTGGACTGGAAGACGAGGTACCAAATAGCTCTAGGAACAGCTAGAGGGTTGACTTATCTCCATGAGAAGTGTAGGGAAGTCATTATTCACTGTGACATTAAGCCAGAAAACATTCTTCTAGATGCTAAATTCTGTCCAAAAGTGTCAGATTTTGGTCTGGCAAAGCTCATGGGGCGTGATTTTAGTCGAATCCTGACAACAGTGAGAGGAACAAGAGGTTATCTTGCACCAGAGTGGTTATCTGGAGTAGCCATATCAGCCAAAGCAGATGTTTACAGCTACGGCATGATGCTTTTTGAATTTATATCAGGAAGTAAGAACACAGAGAATCATATAGATGGAGTAGCGAAATTCTTCCCCACCTGGGCTGCAAGAGTACTAATAGACGAAGGTGACGTCCTCAGCCTATTAGACTCTAAATTGGACAGGATGGCTGACGCAGAAGAGGTTGCAAGACTGTGTAAGGTGGCATGTTGGTGTGTCCAAGATGATGAAAATCATAGGCCATCAATGGGTCAAGTGGTTCAGATGCTTGAAGGAGTTTTGGACGTGAATCTGCCTCCAATACCACGATCTCTTCTGTGGTTTGTGGACAACCAAGAGCATATCGTTTTCTTCACAGAGTCATCATCAAACCCCATTTCGGAAAAGCAAACCAAGACTTCTTCTTCCAATTTAGAGAGCAACGGATCATCTATAGATTGAGAATCCTAAGGAGGAAAGCTGACTTTATTTTAGCATTTGGCTTCTTGCATGCAAGCTGCAATATCAAGTTGTTGTATATCAGTTAATAGTTGGAATTTTCAAATTTATATAAATCATTTCTGCAACTTAGCAGAAATTCCTGGTTTCAAGTGTTTTAATCATATCAAATATATGATTATGAAATAAATAAAATCTGTTGCCTTGTGAATATACTAGTAACTATTCGCAAACAAATTTCAATTACTCCCACGTCTAATTCTACGATGCATGCCTATGCATGTGCTTTATTGAAATGCATATCCTTGGCGCCTCACGGTGATAGAACGAAGATACGAATTATTAGTTCATATCCGCAACTTCAAGTTTTTGGGATGGTTGAACCGTCAAATACGTAGCTTAAAATATGCTGTTCGCACACACGCATATATATGATTAAACATATTTTCAACCTACATAAATGAATATGACTAAGCTAAACTTTATAAGTGAAAGATCCAGCCCAACCAAAACACCAGAAGTACAATTAAATAGATCTAATTTATATAATCAAGTAAGTGTATACACACAGATATGATATGTGTATGTATAAGTTCAACTTGTTTTAAACTTTTAAGTATAAGTTTGTCAGTTATATATAAAATTATGAATAGTAACTTATAGTGATTACAATATGCATTTACAAGTGTATATATATGAACTTTTTCTAAAAAAATTATTTATATATTCAAAAATAAATTGTATCTATATTTAAGTATAAATATACAATATTTACAACATTATCAATTATCAATTAAAGATATCTAATGTATAATGAAAAATCTATACGGATATAGTATATTAACTACTTAAAAATTTATGCTCATGAATTTCATTTTTTGATCTAATTCATCAAGGACCATTTGTTGAGGTGAAACAATGAAATGTACCCTGCTGGGCTAACACAAATACTGAGAGACGAAAGCTGGGGAAGCAAAATAACAATTGATTAGTGAATTATTTGACTGATAATGCTTATTAGGGCCAATATACATTTTTTCAACGTTGAAGTGTAATTGTTGGTCCAATTTTTTGGTTCAAATCCAAAAATCTAATTCACAATTCAGTATTACCTAATTCAATGCTTGAATTCAAATTATAAAATCCAAATTCATTTATATCGAATTCCAAATTGAAATAATTTGATATTTTTTTAAACACAATTATCAAATTTACCAAATTTATTCTACCAAAGTACTGAATTACTGACCAAGTCACAGCCAAAATGATAATTCTAACATTGCTTCTATTTCAATATGGATGACAGTAGGCATGGATAGCTAAAGCTACATTGCAATAGTTCATATTTCGCCGCAAATAGTAATAAAAAGGCTACGAAGTCTGGATAATTTTATTTTGCTTGGTTGATTGCACTAACGGAAATTTGGCTTTCTAATTTATTGAGTTGTCACAATTTAACTCCTCAAATGTCAAAATTTTCAATTTACGCTTTCAGGTAAGTGTGCTAGTCAAGCTTCTTAGATAAAAATGCCTGGTCTAAATTAATCCAAAATCAAACATGCACAAAACTCTTGATTGATTCTTTCCCCTCCTTTTTGCTGCTTTGGCTGAGTTCATCTTTCAATCTGTGTTGTTATCTTGAACTCTTGAAATAATGGAATGCTTTTGCATGTGTTACTTTCTACCAGCTTGGTTAAAACTCTTGTGATGGCGGCCTTATTGACACACATTTTCAAATATAAAAATTGAGGAAATTGAAAGCACAAGGCTCTTAATTGAAACAAATTGATAACCTGGAGGACCAAATTACAATTTGGAATTATTTCTTGTTTATTTTGATTGATTCTTGATTTATCTGCCACCTAGCCATTCATATTGGAAAATTAAAGTCTAAGTGTACGCAACAAATTTCGTTGTCTATAAATAAATAAAGACAAGGAAAATAATTGAACAAATTAGAATTTTATTGATTTAAATGATAATTACAATCTCTGGATTAGTTTCTCTGTACAAGAAATTATCCTTTGATTCTTCTCTTCAAGGATTTAATTCAAAGGCCAAGAAAAAGCTTATTCTTGAACTAAATCTGAAGTTTTCTACGATTTTATATAAAATGATTGATTTGACGATGCTCCTTTGAACACTTGAGACTTTGATTTTTAGATCTTCAAACTTTCAACGTGATCGTGGAGATTTGGGATTTGGAATTTGGATTTGAGGGGACTTGAGAGAGAAATCTCTTAAGTGACTTTAGAGAGAAAATTCTCTTGACAGCTTTTAGAGTTTTTTTCTAAACTTTTGAAGAACAACGTCTGAATGACTTGATGGAGTAGACCCCCTATTTATAGCCAAAATTTGGTGAGTGATTGACTTGAGATAAACTCTCCAAAATGTTTCACCACTTGGGTTATTTGTAACTCTAAGAAAGCCCGTTTTAAAATAGAGTTTGATAATTGGGTTGCCCCAATTAGTCTCATATGAATTAATTGAACTAATTCACTTTAATTCAGATGGACTTTACAATTTAATTTGAAGCTCATGTGCATTAGTCCACTATGTGGATCAATTAAATCAACCCATTTAATTCAAATGGCCTTTTGCACTTTAATTTATTTCATGGCCCAATTTCAATTCATCCGACATATAAACCCAAACATGAACGGATCTATGATGAATTTAATTTAATTTAATCAAGATTAATTTTATTTATTTAACCTTGACTAATTAAATTAAATAAGATTTTTATTGTCTACAAATGCCCTCACTTCAAGACTTAGTAGAATATTGTTTGACAATTATTGAAAACGAGTCTTGAAATTTGCACTACTTCACTCTTTTATTTGGCCCACTACACTTGCAACTTTGTAGCCAGTTAGGAGGCCCATTTAATTTGTACCCGGCCGACCCCTTTTTTGTTTTGTTCAAGATATACTGCCACCCATGAGGAACGATCACCTGCACTCCAGCTTCCCTTAAACACCAAAGCCGGAAGCAGTTCCATCTTCCAAATTAACCACTGCCAAATTTTATGTCTTCCAAGAATTTTGTAAACATGACCACCTTGCAGCTCTCTCACTTTCAAAAGGAGATTTATGAACATAATCTTCATATCTTCTTATCGAACATAGCTGCAGGTTTTTTAAAATTAACGAATTCGTCTCTCGTGCACATCATCATCTTGGAAGTTGCTCGGCATGATTTGTGAAAAAAAGAAACTTGCGGCTACCACTTGAAAGTTGAAAATGCCAATAATTGAAACTTAATTAAATTCAACTATGTGGCTTTCAATCTTTTCGACTTCATTCTCCCGATATGATTCAACATCTATCTTTCCGAAATTGTGGAGCCACTAAATAGAACATCAACAGAAATCTTTGAAGTAATCTCTAGGTTCTTGCTTTTGTTCTTCTACATCATCATTGCCTTCATATAATTCCTTCAATTTGTCTCATACGTTTTTTTTTTTCCAAGACTTGCATCCTATAACTTTAGTAAATTCATTGGCATCCAAATCACTGTATAAAATATTCGTAGCCTTGGCATTTAATGTGAGATTAGTCCTATTTTGAGCACTTAATTCATTCATAGTTTTCGGTCTAAATTTACCTAATTCCTCATCTAGAATGGTAGCTGTATAGGGACCTTCATTAACAATATATTATAATTCAATATCCAAAGATTGTAAAAATAATTTCATATGTTCCTTCCAATTAATGAAATTTGCTCCACAAAATGTGGGAGGCCTCATAATAGATTGACCCTTTAAAAACAAAGCATTATTTGTTTCCTTACTCCTAAGCTAGTTAAGCTTAAAATAAGGAGATCAAGCCCTAATACCAATTGTAATGTGCAATCTAATAGGGGGAGCGGTAAATTAATTTGATCAAATTTTGTACCATTATGCTCAATTTTCACCCAAATATCTCTAAATAAATTGCCTATGTGATAACATACTTTGCAAGCAAATAATGATAAAGATACAGCAATGTAAGCTCACAAACAATAAAAGATAAAAATAAAATAATAGTGAGAAAAGCACAACCAATTTATTGTCTTTCAGTGTCCTCTTTGAACCTACGTCCACTTCCAAACTTCACCAAGCCTAGAGTTTAATTTATTAGTAGCTTCTTCAAATGTTGGTGAAGCAAACTAATTTACATAAGAAGGGATCACTCTTTGCTCACTAGTAATCACACTTTAGCCGAGCCAAAGAGTTTCATAACTACACCTTGTCAACACCCTCTATACTTGTATGTTTCCACTCAATGAAGAATTGCCCTTGCCCTCAAATCCCAACCTAACTACATCACAAAGAATTGTAAGTACACAATGGGATAGCATTTTCTTCACTAATATTATTCTAAACACTTGTAATCAATGCAGGTAAAAAGTTACACACTAATTCACACTTGGAGACTTATATAGATAAAGAAAATTTTCTTCCAAAGCCCTTCCAATGGTCATATTTGAAAAGCTGAAAAATTAACCGTTAGATATTAAAATTGTCATCTGAACGTCCGCACTGCCTTAGCACCTCGTTCGCATCGCATTTGTTTGCATTATGTCCATCCCATTTCAGCATTTTCCAGCCATGTGGATGTCCGCATTGAGTTCACATCACAGAATGTCCGCTCTAAGTCTGCATGCAAGTACGTATTGAGCCCGCATGCAAGTCCGTATGTGCGTCTGCATCATGTTTTCCTTGCAGTTTCTTTCATTTTTGATTCTCTTTTGTTCAATCAATTTTATTTTTCATTATTATTTATTGGCACTAGTTTTGTAACAATTGGTCAAGTTGATCGTTAGTATATTTTATCATTTGTTTGTTAATCATCAAAACTAGATGACTTAGGACCATAAGTCTTTAATTTATATAATCAAGTATATATATTAGTGTGTATGTGTTCTCAACTTATTTTAAACTTTTAAGCATAAGTTTAAGTCAGGGGCACGACATAATGGTATCAGAGTGAATCTTGTGTAGTCTTTATACAAGGTGAGACTAGATATGTGATATTGGGTCGCAACTACGCAAGTAAATGGATGAACTAAATGCGATACAAGATTAAGTGCTATGCTAATCTACGGGCGGGAGTCACCTACAGATTACAGATATTAAGTTTCCTCAGTAATCATGACAATATTTGGATAAATGACTATCTTGTGAATCAGCATCCTTGTCGACACACTTACAAATGGAAAAGAGAAAGAACATGTTAGTTTTACATTGTAGTTGGATCCTGTATATATATCTCCAGAGTATGCTTAAACTTGAAACTGTTCAAGGAACAATATCTTTTTTATTGAGTTCCTTGCAACCAGGACCTGTACCTCTGTTTGGATAGTACCTTGCTTGGATGAGTTAGATGCAGGGAGGTTATTGTGGAAAGCGAATTATAAGTTCCTTATTTGAAATGTTTGCTTCTCCTAATTTTTCCTGTTCAATATGGCTCAAGATGGCTGTTTAGAGAGTCACGTTCCTTTTGCTTATCACAAGGTAGAACATTATGAGTCACATTATAGCATTTTGTTGAAAATATTTGTAAATCTTTTCTCATTTTCATAATAAAGCAGAATTCCTAGATTGCTCTTTGCCAACCTGTCATGTTATTTTCTCGAAGTGGACTGTCTCCTCAATAGTTTACTGAAAGGCTTGATTGTTGTCAGACTTAATTTCCTATGAATTCTAGCATTGCTCAGGATTTGGTCATTACAAAATGATCTTGATTTCACTTTATTTTAGTATGGATAACATAGAGCTAAGGTTGTAGTGCAATATATATCACACTTTGCCGCACATGATAATTAAAAAACTATGAAGTCTGGATACGTTTATTTGCTTATTCAATATAATTGGGCTAATAGTAATTTGGCTTTCCAAATTATCGAGTTGTCACAGTTTAACTCCCCAAATGTAAAAATTTCCAATTCATGCCTTCAGCAGTGTGTGCCAATCAAGCTCCTTAGATAAAAATGCCAGGTTTAAATTAATCCACAAGCAGACATGGCAAAACATTTGACTAATGCTTCCTATTTTTTTGCTGCTTTGGTTAAATTTATCTTTCAATTTTATGTTGTTATCTCCAACTGTTGCACAAAACAATTGATTGATTCTTTCTTTGTTTTTCTGGTGCTTTGACTAATTTATCTTTCAATTTGTGTCGTTATTTCCAACTGTTGCGTAAAACAGTTGACTGATTCTTCCCCCCATTTTTCTGCTGCTTTGGCTAAAATTATCTTTCAATTTGTGTCGTTATCTCCAACTGTTGAAATAATCAAATGCTTTTGCATTTGGTTACTTTTTACCGGGTTGGTTAACACTCTTGTGGTGGTGGGCTGGAATGATACACATTTTCAAAGATAAAAATCGAGGCTCTTAATCGAGGTTGGGGGGAATAAAAGAGAAAATTTAAACTTCAACCCATGCACTATGCTTGAACACATTATATCTGCTAGACTAATTCTTTAACATGAATTTTGAGAATCCTATATCCACAAATTGCAAAGTGTCTTCTAGTAATATCTTTTTCATTACTCTTGTGGTAATTTCTTTGTTGGGCAGTTAATTGATTATTTATAATTTTTATATTTAAGTAGGTTAACTTTGAAGGCCAATATCTCGTGCTGGATTTGATTAGCTCATGCTCGAGTTGAACATTGCTGGCAAATATTTTTCCACAGAAACTTCCATTGGAATGCATATTTTTGCTGTACTGAAATTTATGTTGTAGAACAGGTCCAAATAATAGGATGGCCAGCCTAAATTGTTCATGGCAATTGCGACTTGACAGCGGTAACTCATGGAGGACTGTGGTATTCTCAAGGACTCCATGAATAAAACTATCCAATAAATAGAAATGAACTGAAGAAATGGCCAGTAACATGTTCCATTCCCATAAAGTCAAGTTCATTGAGGTTTAAGGATTGAAATTGCATGGTAACAGTATAGTATTTCTTGAATATTTAAATTTGTTTATATTTGCAACATGGGTAATAATTAATGAAATCTTATAAGACGACGATCTAATTAATTAAAAAGTTCTCTTTCCTTTAAATAAAAAAAACCAACGAAAATCTTTTTGACTTATCTTCTCAGACAAAGAAGGTGGATCACAATTTTTTAGTTCAACTTTCAATCTTCAAACTGAAGCTGACCTAGGTGTCCTACCGTATATGTAATCTAGATGTGAATTTGCGGTTCAAAAGTTGAATTCAATGGTGTACTCCAGAGTTGAAGACAAAATTTTGATAAAGCTAGGTGAGAGAGAGAGAGAGAGGAAAGAGCTGTGCAACAAATTTCTTTTCTTGTTTTGCTGGTCCAAGAAGATACAAGAAAATTAGGAGGTAGACAATGGTCCCCCTTATATCTTTGAGGTTAAAATGCAATTTTTCATTTCCTGAAAAGGATAGAATAGTCCCTTCACTAGCCGTATTAACATGGAAGAACACAAACTAATATTTCAAGTAATGAATCCATGATATTTCCACTTTGAGCAGGGTTGCTGACACATTCTTCTTCAGACATCATTCTTCATATGATCTAAGCAAATCCAATTTTTATTCAACTTCTTCTTGTTTTCTTCATTGTATTCTCTCTTGTCTGCACAAAAATTTATGCAACCATGAAAACTCAAAAAACCAGTGTCAATCTAATGCTTCTTTTGCTCTTTTCATGCCTTTCTTTAAAGGATATTTCCCTTGGAGCTGACTCCATTTCTGGGAGCCAAACTCTTTCAGGTGATCAGACCCTCATCTCCAAAGAGGGTAACTTTGAACTGGGATTCTTCAAACCAGGCAAATCTTCCAATCCTTCCAACTTTTACATTGGCATTTGGTACAAGAAAATTAGTGTGCAAACCATAGTATGGTTAGCAAACAGAGAGACCCCAGTAAATGATAAATATTCATCACAGCTGAGAATTCAAGGTAGAAATTTGGTGCTTTTGAATGAACTCCAGATTGTAGTTTGGTCCACAAACGTAAGTTCCACAAATTCAGGTCCTCTAGCGGCTGTTCTTAGGGATGATGGGAACTTTATTTTAAAAGAGGTGTCATCATCAAATTTGTCAAACTCTAGTTCAGGTTCACCAGTTTGGCAAAGTTTTGATTATCCTACTAATACTTTTTTGCTTGGTGGAAAGCTTTCATATAACAAAGTCACCAGAAAACAGACTATTCTTACTTCTTGGAAGAATTCTGAAGATCCTACACCAGGGCTTTTTTCTTTTGAATTCAATCCATCTGCTAAGCAGTATGTTATTATGTGGAATTGGACTGAACAGTATTGGGCTAGTGGACCTTGGAATGGGCAAATTTTCAGCAAACTTCCCGAAATGATGGTGAAAGATATTTATAAATATGCGTTTATTGATAATGAGAATGAGAGTTATTTCACTTATACAGCCTACAATAAGAATTCATCACTCGTGTCTAGAGTCATACTAGATGTATCAGGGAAAATGAAGAGCCTTGCTTGGTTGGAAAACACTGCGGAATGGAATACATTTTGGACTCAACCTAGAGAACAATGTGAAATTTATTCTTATTGTGGGGCTTTTGGTATTTGTAACGAGAAATCATTGCCCTCTTGTAACTGTTTGGAAGGTTATAAGCGAAATTCAGATCAGGACTGGAATTTGAATGATTTTTCTGGTGGCTGCGAGAGGAAAATGAGCGTTCAATGTGAAAGTGATAGTACCGCTAAAGGGGAGAAAGATAAGTTTCGGATGTACCCTCAGATGAGATTACCTGCGAATCCTCGGCCTGTGGCAGTTGGGACTGCTGCAGAATGCGAGTCTACTTGTGTGAGTAATTGTTCTTGTACTGCTTATGCTTTTGACAGCAACCGATGTTCTATTTGGACGGGGTAACTCTGGTCTCTCCAACAACTTTCAGAAGATGATGGTAGTGGAAGAACAATTTACATTAGACTTGCAGCCTCTGAAATTTCAAGTGGCAAGAATAGCAAAGAGATTGTAATTTTTTCTGCTGTAGGGTCTGTTGTTGTTGCACTGGTCATCTTGGGTCTTGTTTTAGTTGTAACTTGGAGACATCGAAGCAGAATGGTGGTAAGTCGAAAAGCGGTTGAGAGTTCGCTATTAGCATTTGGCTACAAAGATTTGCGGAATGCTACCAAAAATTTTTCTGAGAAGTTGGGAGGAGGGGGTTTTGGTTCTGTTTTTAAAGGGACATTGTCTGATTCAACTGTCGTAGCGGTGAAGAAGCTTGAAAGCATCAACCAAGGAGAGAAGCAATTCCGCACAGAAGTTAGTACAATCGGGACAATCCAACATGTTAATCTTGTAAGGCTTCGAGGATTTTGTTCTGAAGGTGATAAGAAGTTACTTGTGTATGAATACTTGGAAAACAGCTCTTTGGATTCCCATCTTTTCCATGAAAACGAATCCAATGTTTTGGACTGGAAGACGAGGTACCAAATTGCTCTGGGAACAGCCAGAGGGTTGGCTTATCTCCATGAGAAGTGTAGAGAAGTCATTATTCATTGTGACATCAAGCCAGAAAACATTCTTCTAGATGCTAAATGTTGTCCAAAAGTGGCAGATTTTGGTCTGGCAAAGCTCATGGGGCGCGATTTTAGTCGAATCCTGACGACTATGAGAGGAACAAGAGGTTATCTTGCACCAGAGTGGTTATCCGGAGTAGCCATATCAGCCAAAGCAGATGTTTACAGCTACGGCATGATGCTTTTTGAATTTATATCAGGAAGTAGGAACACACAGAATCATATGGATGGAGTAGCGAAATTCTTCCCCACTTGGGCTGCAAGAGTACTAATAGACGAAGGTGACGTCCTCAGCCTATTAGACTCTAAATTGGACAGGATGGCTGACGCAGAAGAGGTGGCAAGACTGGGTAAGGTGGCATGTTGGTGTGTCCAAGATGATGAAAATCATAGGCCATCAATGGGTCAAGTGGTTCAGATGCTTGAAGGAGTTTTGGACGTGAATCTGCCTCCAATACCACGATCTCTTCTGTGGTTTGTGGACAACCAAGAGCATATCGTTTTCTTCACAGAGTCATCATCAAACCAGATTTCGGAAAAGCAAACCAAGACTTCTAGTTCTTCTTCCAATTCCGAGAGCAACGGATCATCTATAGATTGATAATCCTAAGGAGGAAAGCTGACTTTATTTTAGCATTTGGCTTGTTGCATACAAGCTGCAATATCAAGTTGTCGTATATCAGTTAATAGTTGGAATTTTCAAATTTACATAAATCAGTTCTGCAACTTTGCGGAAATTCCTGGTTTCAAGTGTTTTAATCATATCAAATATATGATTATGAAATAAATAAAATCTATTGCCTTGTGAATATACTAGTAACTATTCGCAAACAAATTTCAATTACTCCCACGTCTAATTGTACGATACATGCCTATGCAAGTGCTTCATTGAAATGCATATCCTTGGCACCCCAAGGTGATAGAACGAAGACACAAATTATTAGTTCATATCCGCAACTTCAGATTTTTGGGATAGTTGAACCGTCAAATACGTAGCTTCAAATATGCTGTTCGCACACGCGCATGTATATGATTAAATATATTTTCAACCTACATAACTGAAGATGAATAAGCTAAACTTTATAAGTGAAAGATCTAGCCCCACCAAAACAACAGAAGTACAATTAAATACATCTAATTTATATAATCAAGTAAGTATATACACACAGATATGATATGTGTACGTATAAGTTCAACTTGTGTTAAACTTTTAAGAATAAGTTTGTCAGTTATACATAAAATTATGAATAGCAACTTATAGTGATTACTATATGCATTTATAAGTGTATATATATGAACTTTTTCTAAAAAATTATTTATATATTCAAAAATAAATTGTATATCTTATATATATATATATATATATATATTAAAAGTGAGAGTTTTGCGAGTTGTTAGATTTTTCTCTCCACAGTGCCCTTATAAAAAAAACCTAAAGACAATATCATATTTGCAAAGTTAAATGTCTTTTTTATAATCGTTGAGGGCTATTTATGTAATACTAACAGTGAAATTTTATTTTGGAAAGAGAACTTTATTGCATTAGACTTTCTTATTTCATTATGGAATAATAAATTAACATTCCATCGAGGGTTTGACTTTAAGAATTAACTAAACAAAATAATGAAGGAAATTTTTTAAAGAAAAGGAAAAAATATATATTGTGTGTGAATATGAGGGAACAACACATAGAATGTGACAATTCCAAAAAAAAGCAGGACTTGACTGATTTATGAATAATTTCTGATGAGGGTAAAATTTTTTCGGTTGGATGGAATTTGATTTTGAATAAGAATCTTGGGGTTGAGTTTTGGAAATTTAAAAAAGTGTAAATTTCCTTAGGCAACATATTTGAATATGGATTGAATATTTTAAGAATAGGCTTTAAAGTAATTGTTAAATGAGAAGGAAACAAAATTTCTCGGGAATGATGCAAAACTTTGTCAAAATAAATTTCCTCATGTTATAGAAGTAGTTTGAAATACTTTAAGAATACCTCTTATAAGTTAATTGTTAAATAGAAAGGAAAGAAAATACCTTGGAATTTCTTTTTGTTTTGTAAAAAATGTTATCATTGCCCCTTTTTCCCCACCCTTTCTGGCTTTTTCTGCAACGGCTGTCCATTAATTCTTTCTCAAGCATTAGTTTCTAATTATTTGAAGTAGTATTTTTCTTTTTCTTTATTGGTCTAATGGATTACTCACGACCACCTCAGTTAAGGGTAATTATATACTTTAGCTTTTCTTCTTTGGGATAGTGTTACATGGATAATACCTTTGTTGACTGCCCTTCGTTGTCATATGAATATTCTAGAAACTGATAATAGCAGCATATAGCAGGTGGAGTTGTGATGGTGGTTCTTTTTTACTTTTGCAGCAATGCGCTTGTTTGATGTGTTAACGACGGTAATAACAGACATTGCAATGAATGGTTAAGGTTGAATTCTATTGGAGAATTTAATATGTATCTATTTCTTGTAGAATTTCTTGGATAGAAGTTTTTAATTGAATTCTGTTGGAGAATTTCATATGTATCTATTTCTTGGATAGAAGTTTTTAATTGAATTCTGTTGGAGACTTTAATATGTATCTAATTTGGGAAAACTCATGGACAGAAGTTTTTAAGTTCTATGATTTGATATCGATTTCATCATCTGTTCACTTCTCACTTCCTTTTTTTTATCATTATTAATTTTTTCCACTTAAAAAGAATTTGTGAATTGGCTCCTTATGTTTTTAATCTTTTTTTTTTGTCTTCACAGGTATTGCCATGGATGATTTGTCATAAATGAGAAAAGTAGAAGAAAAGCATGGGAGAAAATTAAAAAAAAAAAAAACAGTACAACATATCAAGGAAGTTTCTTGACACCAACAGAAACAGGATATTTGAGCCCAAAAAAAAAAAAAGGCTTGTAATGGAGAAAGAAATCATGGTTATTGAACAAGGTGAGTTTTTCACTAACTTAGAACTTACTAAGTTAAATAAAGAAATTGTTAAAATAAGTTTTGTGAATTGATTGGTTTCTTTTCTTTTTTAAGTTATGTTTGGTTGAATTAAGATGTTATATGTTTATTTTGGACTGTTAAAATATTAGAAAACATATTGTCGAACTCGAGTTAGGAGGCAATGTAATGGCTCCAAATGTAATGGCTCCGTTGGCTTGGGGTCTCACAAGTGCCATTCGACACAAGTTAATGGCCAAATTTAAACGGCAAAAAATAGATGATTGAGATTGAGCCATTAATGTCAAATTTGTAATGAAAAAACGATATGTCACTTGAAGTAGCAGATAATTACACTATGCTTTAGCAAAGTTACACCATCATTTTAACATGGTTACACATTTCAAGTAACATGCTACGCACATCTCAAATTGTGCGAAATAGAAGGGATCCAATTAGCGAGGCCCCATTCCCCCCTCCGTTTTTGCTTTTGCCAGTATGTTGACAAGTTTGGTTATAATAAGCCCCTTTCACGTTCATTTTGCATGTTTTAATGGTTGAAACTTTTTGCTTTTGCCAGTATGTTGACAAGTTTGGTTATAATAAGTCCCTTTCACGTTCGTTTTGCATGTTTTAATGGTTGAAACTTTGGCTCTTCCTTCTTTTTAGTTTATATTGCCAAAGAGAGAATAAATATAAGGAAAGAAATAATCGATTTATTATAAAACCAAAAATTATGAAAAGTCCACTGGCTATCCTCACGGGTATAATTTTTTTATTATGATTTCATTTGTATACTACTGAAATTATTATTGTATCTAGAATGTTTATACATCATGCAAAGTGCGGTTAAGATTTACTATTTGTTATTGTAATGTTAACAGGTTTACTTATAAATTATTATATGCTTTTTTGATAGTAATTCTGATTATATTTTCTACTATTAATATAATATTATAATATTTTATACATAAAGATATCAATAAGGTTTAAAGTCTTTGGTGAGGAGGTCATTCAAAGTACTTTCGCGTAAGGAATATTGTTATAGCAAACTCAATACGCATTTTCATTATCACTAAAGTACTCATTGGTTGTAATTTAGAACTATGAGAAACAAGAAAACATTATAAAATGTAATAGAAAATTTACTAAATCCCTAAAAGATCAAGCATCACTACTTAGACAAAAAGAATGTGCCCTCAAATTTTATTTCAGTTTTATTAATGAAACTAGATTAACTCTCTGGTTTAGGAACTTGACAAAATATCAAGACAACATCTTCTTTCAGGAAAAAAAATTAGAAAGTACATTTTATTACCATATGTATTTTAGTCCCTAGATAATTAAAATCCAAGAATATGAAAATATAGCTTTTTTTTTTTTTGAAAAAGTCAACAACAAAGTCTCATAGACTAATTGAAGACGAGGTACCAAAGCATTAAATTGTATAGATGATTTCAAAAATAAATTTTGGAATTGAATTAAGGATTAATTTTAGTAAAAATGGAATGTTATTATTCTATAAATACTTGCAAGTATTAAAAAAGTCATAACTGGAATAGATTGTTAAAGGATTATTAAAAAAAAATAGTGATCCTTAATTTAGATTAAAGAAGTGAGAGGAGTATAACTTTGATCAGTATTGGTTATGATTCAATTTTACTCTTGACGGACTAAAATTGAACTCCTAGCCTTTGGGAAAGGTTCATGATTTGTAAGTTATGTTTTTTATTATTTTGCTCCTCTACTTTTAATAACAAATTGCTTTTATAATTAAATAAATTCAAAACCGTACTACAATGTTATATGTGTTTTAATAAAATTATAAATTTTAAACTATTTATTGTTTCAAATTCCCTACTACAAAGAACCTTATAAATAACTTTGTAAATATTACTTAGTTTAAGAATCATGAGTCATCTATGCTTGAGATTAAATATTTCCTTTTCCATAAGCAAAAGTTGAAGGAATTTTAAAAGTCATTTTTTTGAAAATTTCATTTGTAGTCCAAAAATACTCTTAAAATATACAGTTATTTCAATTTCTTTGTGAAAATGAAGTTAGTAAAATAGGTTGTATAAAAAATTATAGGAAATCTTAAAGCCAACTTTATGAAAATTTCACCTATGTAGTCCTAAATACTCTTGGAATGCATAGTTATTTTGATTTATCCATATAAAATGATATTAGTTAAATAGGATTTATTAATTTGTACCAAAGATTGAAGTAGTCCCGCAATTCAAAATGTGTATAATTCTATTACTGTCTAATATGTGGATTTAACATAATTGTCCCGCAATACAAATTATAGGTTAGAATTTCAATCATCAGAGATCTAACATAATTGTCCCATGGCCATAGTAGTTAAGTATTAGATAAAAAGGAGCATGTGTATTTCAACTAATGGAGTATGTGTGTTCCAACTAATAATTTAGGTTTAAAATGTTTCAAGACTTGCCTATCATCTCAAAATAAGAATAGTCATTACCAAGATTACAAAACAAAAGTCGATGACATATTATTCTTTAAGTAAAATTGTTATTCTTTTTTGTTTTCTAAACCTTTAGATCTGAGTATTCTGGTTGTAGAAATTTATTAATTTTCCATCTTGTAAGTGTATATACTACCTATTATAAAATAGGATGG
The DNA here is from genome assembly GCA_024721245.1 of Mitragyna speciosa. Classification (NCBI taxonomy): domain Eukaryota; kingdom Viridiplantae; phylum Streptophyta; class Magnoliopsida; order Gentianales; family Rubiaceae; genus Mitragyna; species Mitragyna speciosa. The sequence goes on from CM045567.1 coordinate 14,732,014, forward strand.
AAAGGGAACTATATATATTTTTTTATTTTTTTATGAAAAAATGTTACATTTTTAATGGAAAGTGTATGACATTAAGACACTTTTAATGAAAAGTGTATAAAATTAAGACAAAGACTATTAATTTTAATTTTTTTAATAGGCCTCACAATATGCTTTGCCTTTGTTTATTTTCGTTAATTTTCTAAAATTTCCTACTAAGATATAAAATAAAAATACTTTAAAAAGTGTTTTATATGTATTGTTGACGAAGAAGTAGACTACTTTTTTGGTTAACTCTATAATAGAGTTCGTTCTTTTTTATTAATTGTAATAGATTAATAAAATAATTTTAAATAGTCAGAATTTTTTTTTATAATGAACCTAAAACAATACATTACTTGATTAAATGTCACAAGAAAAATACCTACAGCGTGCAAAGCACGTACTTTTACACTAGTATACTTAAGTATAAATATACAATATTTACAACATCATCAATTATCAATTAAAGATATCTAATGTATAATGAAAAATCTATATGGATATCGTATATTAACTACTTAAATTGATGTTCATGAATTTCATTTTTTGATCTAATTCATCAAGGACCATTGATTGAGGTGAAGCAATGAAATGCACTCTGCTGGGCTAACACAAACACTGAGAGGCGAAACCTGGGGGAGCAAAATTACAATTGATTTGTGAATTAGTTGATTGATAATGCTTATTAGGGCTAATATACATTTTTTTAATGTTGAAGTGTAATTGTTGGTCCAAATTTTTGGTTCAAATCCAAAAAAATCTACTTTAGCAATCAGTAATACCTAATTCGATGCTTGAACTCAAATTATAAAATCCGAATTCATTTATATTGAATTCCAGATCAAAATAATTCGATATTTTTCTAAATAAAATTATCAAATTTACCAAATTTATTCTACCAAATTATTGAATTATTGACCAAGTCACAGCCACAATGATAATTCTAACATTGGTTCTATTTCAATATGGATCACAGTAGGTATGGATAGCTAAAGCTACATTGCAATAGTTCATATTTCGCCGCAAATAGTAATATAAAGGCTACGAAGTCTGGATAATTTATTTTGCTTGATTAATTGCACTAACGGTAATTTGGCTTTCTAGTTTATTGAGTTGTCACAATTTAACTCCTCAAATGTCAAAATTTTCAATTTATGCTTTCAGGTAAGTGTGCTAGTCACGCTTCTTAGATAAAAATGCCTGGTCTAAATTAATCCAAAATCAAACATGCACAAAACACTTGATTGATTCTTTCCCCTCCTTTTTGCTGCTTTGGCTGAATTCATCTTTCAATTTGTGTTGTTATCTTGAACTCTTGAAATAATCAAATGCTTTTGCATGTGTTACTTTCTACCAGCTTGGTTAAAACTCTTGTGATGGCGGCCTTATTGACACACATTTTCAAATATAAAAATTGAGGAAATTGAAAGCACAAGGCTCTTAATTGAAACAAATTGATAACTTGGAGGACCAAATTACAATTTGGAATTATTTCTTGTTTATTTTGATTGCTTCTTGATTTATCTGCCACCTAGCCATTCATATTGGAAAATTAAAATCTAAGTGTACGCAACAAATTTGGTTGTTTATAAATAAAGACAAGGAAAATAATTGCACAAATTAGAATTTTATTGATTTAAATGAGAGTTACAATCTCTGGATTAGTTTCTCTATAGAAGAAATTGTCCTCTGATTCTTCTCTTCAAGGATTTAATTCAAGGGCCAAGAAAAGGATTATTCTTGAACTAAATATGAAGTTTTCTAAGATTTTGTATAGAAAACGGTTGATTTGACGATACTCCTTTGAACACTTAAGATTTTGACTTTTAGATCTTCAAGCCTTCAACGTGATGTGGAGATTTGGGATTTGGAATTTGGATTTGAGGGGACTTGAGAGAGAAATCTCTTGAGAAACTTGAGGGCAAAATCTCTTGAGTGACTTTAGCGAGAAAATTCTCTTGAGAGCTTTTAGAGTTTTTCTCTAAATTTTTTGGGAATGACATCTGACTGACTTGAGGGAGTAGACCCAATATTTATAGCCAAAATTTTATGAGTGGTTGACTTGAGATAAACTCTCCTAAATATTTCATCACTTGGGCAATTTGCAACTCCAAGAAAGTCCCGTTTTAAAATAGAGTTTGATAATTGGGTTGGCTCAATTAGTTCAATATGAATTAATTGAACTCATTCACTTTAATTCAGATGGACTTTACAATTTAATTTGAAGGCCACGTGCATTGGTCCACTCTGTGGATTAATTAAATCAACCCTTTTAATTCAAATTAACTTTCGGACTTTAATTTTTTTTCTGGCTCAATTGCAATTCATCCAACATATAAGCCCAAACATGAATGGACCTACGATAAATTTAATTTAATTTAACCAAGATTAATTTAATTTATTTAATCTTGACTAATTAAATTAAATAAAATTTTTATTGTTTAAAATGCCCCACTCCAAGACTTGGTGGAATATTGTTTGACAATTATTGGAAATGAGTCTGGAAGTATGGACTACTTTACTCTTTTATTTGGCCCACTACACTTACAATTTTGAACCCGAATTAGGAGGCCCATTTGATTTGTTCCCGTGCGTCCCCTTTTTTGTCTTGTAAAAAATATACTGCAACCCATGGGGAACGATCACCTGCAGTCCTGCTTCCCTTAAACACCAAAGCCGAAAGCGATTCCATCTTCCAAATTAACCACTGCCAAATTTTATGTCTTCCAAGAATTTTGTAAACGTGACTAGCACTACCACCTTGCAAACTCTCACTTTCAAAAGGAGATTTATGAACATAATCTTCATATCTTCTTATCGAACATAGCTGCACGTTTTTTAAAATTAACGAATTCGTCTTTCGGGCACATCATCATCTTGGAAGTTGCTCGGCATGGTTTGTGAAAAAAAAAAAAACTTGTGGGTACCACTTGAAAGTTGAAAATGCCAATAATTGAAACTTAATTAAATTCAACTATGTGGCTTTCAATCTTTTCGACTTCATTCTCCCGATATGATTCAACATCTATCTTTCCGAAATTGTCGAGCCACTAATTAGAACATCAACAGAAATCTTAGAAGTAATCCTTCTTGAAGCCATCTTGGAATCATTGCAGGTTTTTAATTCTCGTACAACGTCTTCCAGAATTGAAACTTCTAAAATGGAAATAATCATAGTTACCAACTTCAAATTCCCAAATAAAAGAAAGTAATCTCCTACCGCTTGTTAAAATCCTTCACTATAACTCAAATCCGGAATCTGGTATCACGTCCAAATCCAATATTGTTGAGCCTACCGCAATACTAGCAGCATAGTTCAAAAACAATTCTACAAATGCCAAGAGACCTCAAGATTTTTTTATTCCATTCATGCATTTAAGTGGCCACGTCAATTTATCATCAAAGCCAAGAAAGACCAAAAGCTTTTCTTTTAGGATCAAATCGAACCCAAATCCGGAATTCAATCAAATTGTGATTGCATAGCCCGTGCATGTCAAGGTGACTTAATAATGACCAAATTCATAGAATTCTTAAAGGATTGGATTTTTTGCCTTATTCACCGCCTTGCCACTTCTATTTAAAGGATCGGTCATCCCTTAATTAACGACACTGATGGTTGAAGAATTTTATAGCGGTAGCTCTTGGCGACGGTGAAACATATTGAGGCTTGAAGAATTCTTTTCTGCAGCTCCTGGCGACGAAGAAACACACGAGAGAGTCAAACCTTCCAGGTAATTCCTTTTTGCTGCCCAGTTGTCTTCCTTGAGTTAAAAATTTTATCTTTCAGCTTAAGTTAGATTGCCTCATAGCATGATTATTAGCCATTGACAATTTGCACAAGTTTTCGCTTTTTTTTTTTTTTAGTGCAAATTCTCGTTTATTAACCAAACCCATGGGCTAGAACCAAAAGTCTAGCAAGTAGGATACAAAATTCTATTTTAACCAAGCAGCAATCTACAAAATTCATAAGGAAATTTGCCTCAGTGACGTTGTCATCATTCCCGATCATGTGCATGTGTATTGCGGTTTTCTGTCATTAAAGACGGTGAAGTATTATTGATACTTTAGCAGCCCGTTTGAACTCTCACACCACCAATTAATTTTCGGTGATTGCCGAAACAATCAAAACCAATCCATCCTGATGCCACTTTTCACCAAATTACTCTTGAATCCTTGTTGTTAACAAGATTAAAAAGAAACAATTTGCTGCTACATGTTGTGCCAAAAAAACTCCACATTAATTATCATGTTTCTGCATATGCACATAACTTATGCACCTAACTGATTGTGTACGCCAGCCATGTTCCCCATGCAAAAATTTCGTGCATGCATCTCTTAAGTAGAGCACACTTTTTTATTTTTTTTTATTTGATAATATCGCTGTGAACCATTTTCCTGACCTTCTTATCAGGCTAAGCATATTAACCTCGAAAAAGATGAAATTTTAGACTTGTTTAGTGGCATTAATTTTGACTTCTTAGTCGACTTAGGGGCTCAAGGCAACAGCAATTATACTACAAATTCAGAATAATATTCATGCTCCACCTAACAGCACCCCATCTTTAAAAGTTGTGTAAGTAGCACATGCACTACTTACTGAAAATTTTTATTATTTTTTTAATTAAATATTTTCAAAGCGATACTTAAATTTCGATGATAGTCAACTTGGTTTGAGAAATTTCAAAGGCATATATTTCCATGATAGCCTATTTGGTTTGAGAAATCTCAAAGGAGTATATTTCAATGATAACCTACTTAACTTGAGAAACTCAAAGGCGTATATTTCAATGATAACTTACTTGGTTTAAGAAATCCCAAAAGGCATATTTATCATAGCATTTTTGAGCTAGTCTACTATGGACTCATATGCTTATCATGCTTGGAGTGATAATTTCTACTATGGACTCATATGCTCATCATGCTTGGAGTGATAATTTTCATAGCACCTTAAAGCGAGTCTGCTATGGACTCAGATGCTCTTCATACTTGGAAATTTTGATTTGCACTTCCATAGCACCTCAAGTCTTATTCTGCCTTGTACACTAATGGTACATGAATAAACCTTATTCTGGTTCATTTGTTCGTGTTACATTGATAGGCCTTATGCCAGTTTGTTCGTCAGTGATCATAGATGAGCTTTATCCAGGCTCATATGTCCATGGGGCTTAAATGGACTTCACTTTGACTTAATTAATGGCACATGGTTGAGCTTTATCCGACTCATATATCCATAGTGCTTTGATGAATCTTATGCCGGCTTATTCAATAATGAAAGTCACTAAGTGTGGCAGTGCTAAGAAATAGCTCCTGCTGCACCGTTGCTTGAAAATTCCTCTTTCTTTTTTTACATTTTCAACCAAGCATGCTAACCCCCCCTGTTTTTCCATTTTTTTTAAAGGTTTAAGGCCACAACATGGTGACATTTAAAGATCTTGATGCCTCAGGCCAAAAATACTTGCTAACCACGTAGATTATCTTGAGGATAGTGGAACAAAATTGTTGGTCCACATCCCTATCCATGGAAGCTTCATTGGAACTTGGCCTCCTTACAACCACCCTCATCAAAATAGTTGGTCTTTGGAGGTTTTGCAGGATGATGGCACGACATCATATTTTTTGAAGTCTCTTATCCACAATCAAAAGCCAAGAATAACCCCTTTTCAGACCTTAGGCAGGTGTATAATCTCTGGGGGTACTCAATGGGGTAGTACTTTGAAGATTAATGGAGAGTTTGGCTCATCAAAAAATATTAGGAATGACTTGAAGATGTTTTAGGGAGAAGCAAGCAGATTCTTCGTGATGCATCTCTATACGATGCTCTATTTGCATTACTTTTCACCTACGACAGGAATTCCAATATTGTTCGAGCATTTTGTGAAGCATGGTGTCCAGAGACAAACACATTGCACACCTCAACTGGAGAGTTATAAATTTCATTTTGAGATTTATATCAACTACGAGAGCTACCCATAACTGGCGGCATGTATGAGGAGGTTATTCCCTGCGTTGAAGAGTTGACAGGCCTTGATGGAAGGAATGTCATGTACATTCCTCACAGTTGTGAGTATTTATTCGCAGCCTTTCATTATCTACACAAAAGTGAAACTAACAAATCTGGAGTGCGAGATTGTCAGTGAGTTGACTTTTGGTTTGATGGAAAGGCGAGATAGTCAAAGCCAAAACCTAGGAAGGTGAGATATTCAAAGCCGAAACCTAGGAGATTGAGAAAAGCATCTCATCCATAGTCAACTCAAAACCCAATTGGGAGGATTGGTCAACCATGCAAGTTTTCAATTGGAAGAAATAGTGCATTTAACATCCTTGGAATTAAGACTCATCTAAGAGAGGAAACTTATCTTGTAGCGTTCATATCAACCTGGCTATGCGTTTTTATTTTGTCATGCAAGAATCTTAATTTCATTAGACCTGCTACATTCAAAGTTGCAAGTATGCTAGCCTTTGGATGCAAAACTTGTCTCGTGATGCAAGTATTACTTAGCATTTATAAAGGCCTAAACAAGATTGCAAGCTCACCAACTCCTAAGCATTCAAATGCTTCTTTCCCAGTACAATATGTACATGCACGGTTAGCGTACTATTCCTCCACACATTTTCTTGCTCCACATGCACTACTAACACCTATGATGACCAATTATTCTAGAGAGGTGGAGCTCAATACTTTGATGAGGAGAAAGCACGCGATCTTGTCCACAAGGGTGACAAGGCAAGATGGTCAGTACTTTCCCTCGTGACAAGTCGAAAGGAGGTTTTTCGGAGCTCTATTATTTCTTTAGTGCACGCTCCAATTACTTGGTCCTTCATGTTGAAGACGAATTCTTAATTGAGCCTTACAGCTAATATAGATTTGCTAGACAATTTGGATTTTATCAAGATGTTCCTAAAGAACTTGAGGCTGACATATGTTTTACCAATTATAAATTATGTAGAACACTGTGACGTACTCTTCCACGTCATAAATGTCATGAGAAACTACTCTTTCCTGCCTCTCCACTAGATGCATATAAACATATTTTGCCAAATTTTTAAACTTGATGGTTTAAGACTCATGGCAAATATATAATTGAAAGGCAAAATACCTTAATAACTGGCCTTCAACTAATTGTATATAATAAGAGGCCAAAAGGCAAGGATCTCGTGAACTTGTTTGAGGTTTCCAAAAGAAATAATGCTCAACAGGCAATAAAGAAGACAACCTAAAATGCACAAAATGAGCAAAATGGTTCAAAGGATAAAGAGGGCAGGGCTTCTACACCTAGAGATTCTATTTTTAAAGAGACACCTCCAAAAGAAACTTCACGTTGCCTTTCATCCATAGTTGTGATAGCGAATGACCAAGAGATTTCAACTCCTCATGAGAAAAGAGAGTTAATTCCTTCATTGAAGATGATGATAACTCTCACAATAGTGATCAGAACTAAAGCACAAAAAGCATAAGGTAATGACTTACACTTTGGATTCAAAAGATTTAGATCCTAAAAAGTTGTTTAAGGCCATCCTAGATATATCTATACTTGATATTAGCCTTCTACATATTGTAAAAGTGCTTATTCTCTCTTTTTCTTTTCCACTAGTCTTGAATCCATTTAAATATTTTTACAATTGGTTTTGAATTACTATGCATGCAATTGGATGATTTGCCTTTGGTTGTCATTGAGGATCAATAAGCTAGTCAAAGGACAATTGATGGGCCTATTGCTTACAAGCTTTTGGAAGACAAGTAACTATATTGACTCAACTTGAAAACACTACTGATAGTACTCAAAAAATAGTGAAGGAAGAGATTCAGTCTTTGGACTCCACTTCTCAGAAATAAAAGTCAAGTGTTCAACCAATTGTTGAAAAGAAGAAACTTAAGGTGTTTGATCCACCAACATGGCTAAGACAACCACAAGTTTCTAAATTATATCCAGAAAACATAATTTTAGACTATCGCCAATAATATATTTAGACACTTTAGAAAAATCTCAAGGTACAGATATCTGGCAAGCCATTGGAACGTATGTCTTCCCTTGAGGCTAAGACTAACAGCATCATGGCAGAGATGTGCAAGAATAATGCTATAAATCTTTCACCTTTGGAAGGCCTTTTAAAAACTTTCTTCGCAAATGTTGCACATTATGATTCTACCAGATCTATACTTTCTCAAAAAGTTCCTACTGAGTCATATGACAATGAACTTGTTGCTACCGCACTATGCCTCATTGATGCTGAGACTTTAGTGAAACAACAAACTAAAAAGGTCTTATCTTATAAGACCAAGCTTGCAGACATTGATCGTGAAGAGGTAGATTTAAAGGCACGACTTAAACTTTTAGGTGCCTAAAGAAAGGCAACTCTTTCATTGGTTGAAAGAGATGAAGAGGATCTTTTTCGCACACAGTCTGATATTGAGAACTTGAAAATAGAAGTCAACAGGATTGAGGCTTCAACTCTTTTACTTGCTGAAGAGAACGAGATTTTGGAGAAGATGAAGAAGTTTCTCGAGATAAGGCGTAAGGAGATAGTAGAGTTTAAACTCTAGATTTAGTAGCATTTTTTTTTTGTCTCTTCTATTCTTTCATTGAGTAGACTTTTGCAGTCAATTTACTTTATTTTAGTATAGACTAGGATCAAACATGTAACTTGAGACAATGTATATTTACTTTATCAATAAAGTTCTCAATTTACATATTTGTATTTCCTGCCATTTTTTATGCTTTTTTTCATTTCTTTGCTTTAATAGCCCTAATTTCAAGCTATTAAATAAAAAAATTTAAAGCACACAACTAAACTTTATCAAATATAAAAAAACACTTGAAGCATATTATCCAAATGTTATGAACAAAATACATTTCATTTATGTATTCTTTTTTTCTTAGAATAAAATTTAAGTTTTTAAAGGGAACACATGATATGTTTTGGAGGGTGTAACTGAACTTAGGAGTTGCCCCCTAAACTGCTTACGCATCTCAAAAGGGAATCAAGTCACACGTAATTCCTTGTCGTTCACGGTTTAATCTCATGCGGGTTAGAAGTATCTATTTGTTTACCACCTTAGACTTGGTGAAGTATTTTAGCAATTTAACCACATACTACATTATTGGTGGTTGCTATTCACAGTTTTAGCTCATGTGGGTTAGGAGCAACATGCAATTTAAGCTCATGCGTCAAAGAGCATTTTGCTTCTTTATGGCAGGTATTGCTTCAAAAATTTTTTATTTATTGGGCCAACCTTCACGTCATATTGGTCAACGAACTTGTAAGCACTATTTGTATAGACTTCTCGTATCACATATGGTCCATCCCATTTAAGTACAAACTTATCTTTAGAGCAATGTGTTATGACTATTGGTCTTTGTATATCAAGAACTATGTCACCAACTTGAAAGGCACGTCGATGAACTTTCTTGTTGAAAGCCTTGAAAGGCAAGATTGATAGCACTCAAGATTTTCTTCCTCAGTGAGCCCTCTTGGATAGCAATACTTAGAGATGGAATTTGTTGTTCAAGAGGCAATACAGTTTCAACACCATACACCAATGCATAAAGAGTAACTTGTGTAGGAGTTCTATATGTAGTGCGGTAGGCCCAAAGAGATTCACCAATTCTCTCGTGCCAATCTCATTTTGACTTCACAACCACCTTCTTTAGTAGATTGCAGAGGGTTTTATTGAACGCCTCAGCAAGACCATTTGCTGGAGCATTGTATATGAAAGAGTTGTGTTGCTTGAATTTGAACTTCTCGCATAACTTGCTCATCAAACTATTGAAGAACAACTTAACATTATTAGTTATGAGATATTGAGATACTCCTTAACGATAGATAATGTTAGCACGAATAAAGTTTACCATGTGTTCTTTTCTTACTTGTTTGAGTGGTAGAGCCTTAGCCCATTTTGAAAAATAGTCAGTAGCGGCCAATATATACAAATGTTGAGCAAATAATTTTGTTAATGGCCCAACCACATCAGGTCTCGATGCATTGAAAGACCAAGAAGCAGCAATTAGGTGCAATGGCTTAGGTGGTTGATGGATATAATTTGTATGAAATTGAAATGCTTGGCACCTTTGAGCATATTTCATGTAGTCTTTAACTATAGTAGGCCAGTAATAGCCCATTCTTTTAATTCAAAAGTGCAACTTAGGACCAGATTGATGTGCATCATTAATCCCTAAATAAGCATCTTCCATGACTTGAAAAACTTCATTTTCTCCTAAGTAATGCAAGAAAACATTGTCGAACGAATGTCAATACAATGTGTTCTTATAGAAGATGAATTGCGAGGTAGAACGGCGAACATCAGTTCTTCTTCGTGCATCATCAAGCAGCTTTTCATATTTAAAATATTCGATGAACTCTCCAATCCTCTTTTCTAACTTCGTAGACGGAGACTGTATGCATTTCAACCTCCTCATCATCTTCATCAAATAATGGTTGAACTATCCACTTTTGACACACGGAAGCTTTTGTCTCGTGACTTGGTAAAGCCAGAGTTGAAGTGAGCATGACCAATGGGTCAACTTGCTTATTCTCTTTTCTCGGCACATGCTTGATGGTTGCATCTCTAAGCCATTCGATGAGTTGTTTTTCAAGTTGATTAATAACCAATTTTGAGTCGCCATAAACTTAAAGCTCTAATTTTTTCATATCAACTCCCATTTCGAGTCCTAGTATAAGTGTTTGGTATTTCGCGACATTGTTTGAGCAACATTGAGTCAGAGCGAAAGAATACAACAACACTTCTCTATTAGGTATTACGAAGATAACTTTAACATCAGATCCTCCACGATGAGTAGCACCATCAAAATACATCTTTCATGGTGAACAGATCTCAACAAGATGCACATCTTCGTCAGGAAGTTCATCACATAGTTCCCGCTCAACAAGAATCGGATGATCAGCTAGGAGGTCTGCAAGAACTTGTCATTTGATAGCCTTTTGCGGGACATAGACAGTCTCAAATTGTTATAATTGTAAATACTACCTAGCCAGGAGATCAGAGAGAACTGGCCTACTCATCACATATTTAATAGGATTTTCTTTAGAAATGAGGCATACCGTATGAGTTTGGAAGTAATATTTCAGCTTTTGAATGGCGAATAAAAGGGCTAAGCATAGCTTTTCAATGGGTGAATAATTGAACTCATTCGAACTTATCATTCTGCTCAAGTAGTACAAAGCCACCTTTTTGCCCTCAATATTTTCTTGAGCAAGTAATGCCCCCACGGATCGCTCTTGTGCAGCGATGTAGAGAATTAATGGCTTCCTATATGTTGGTGTAACCAAGACAAGTGTTTTCATGAGATATAACTTTTAAATGAATTTGTACAAGCTTCATCCCACACAAATGGTACTCCTTTCTTCATAAGGTGACTAAATAGTTGACACCTTCTAGCCAAATTTGAAATAAACTTTTGAAGATAGACCAGCTTTCTTTGTAAGCTCTTCAAGTCATGAATATCTCGTGACTCAGGCATTTTTACTATAGTGTCTATTTTAACTTAATCAATTTTAATGCCATGACAACGAACTACAAAATTAAAAAAATTTTTAAAAATGACTCCAAAGGCACACTTGAGTGGACTCATTCTGAGTTGATATCTCCTCAATCGGTCAAATACTTGCCTCAAGTCACTAAAGTGATCACTACTTTTCTTTGACTTGACAATTAAGTCATCCACGTAGCACTTTACATTCTTGTGGAACATGTCATCAAATATATTTTGCATAACTCTTTGATACGTTGTTCCAATATTTTTTAGTCCAAATGGCATAACTTTATAATAGTATATGCCTCTAAAGGTATAGAACGCAATGAGTTCTCATCTTTAGGTACCATACGAATTTGGTTATAGCCAGAAGATCCATCCATAACTGACGGTACCTCATGTCCAGTCGTGACATCAACCATGAGTTTAGTTATTGGAAGCGGAAAGTCATTCTCAGGACCAGCATTGTTGAGATCTCTAAAATCGACATAAACGCGAATTTGCTCATTCTTTTTTTGCATAGGCACAATGCTTGGAATCCATGTAGGAAACTTGACTTCGCGAATAAATCTAGCTTCAATGAGTTTGTTCACTTCAACTTCGATTAATGAAATTAGATTAGGTCTAAACCGCCTGTGAGCTTGTTTAACAAAACATACACCTCATTTGATTGCCAAGTGATGAACTGTTACTTTTGGGTTTAAATTAGGTATTTCTTTATAACTCTATGCAAAGATGTCATGATATTCATACAAGAGTTTAGTATACGCTTCTTTGTCTTCAGCACTCAAAAGGACACTAACATATATTAGACGTGGATACTCAAGAGAGTTAAGATCAATTTCTTTTAATTCAACAACAGTAGCTTTCTCTCTCTCCTCGAATTTAGGTGGAACATCCTCAACATCTTCTTCCTCATGTCGTTTACCATCAACCATAGCTATATGGTTGCAGGAAGCTATACTCTCTTTGTCATCTGTTCTACATCAATAATAGTTTTCATCCTTATATTCAACAATCGCCATGATGAATAAAAAGATTAGTAGCTCATTTTTTTGACCCCTCATGTTTTTGCGTGATTTTATTATCCTCTCTTTTAAAGGTTTGCTTATTCGCCTTGGGAAAGGTTAGTCTTTCGTGAATAAAGCTCCTCATACTTTTTTTATTTGGGCCAAGTCTGTCAAAGATAGATGTACGAGATGGTGCCTTCTCCAATCAATCAAAAATTGATTGCCTCAGAGTTGTTAATGAAACCTCTTGTGTAGTGACGCAATGCATGCCTGCTCGTTTAATTGCTATGCGCACGGGTGAAGATGGTCTATAACCTAAACCCATCGAGAGATTATCAGCAGCTTATCCCTTTTCTCTCATCATCTTTTGAGTGACATTAAATCTATGAACCTTTTCACCAACAATTTGAGGTGGCAATATACCCAATATAGTAGAACTCCCAGGGTCATATCCAGTCTTAGCAAGAAGTTTATAGGCATTACAATCAAAACCTTCAGTTCTTTTACTTTGTAAGACAGAATGCTCAATGTGTGGTTCCTTTGACGAACGAACAAATCCTTTCAATAGATATTGTGATCTTTTGATGTCATCTAATTTCGTAATGGGCAATATTAGGCCTTTTAGGGCTTCACATTTGACTAAAAGAGGTTGCTCTTCCCTTTCCTTTGACTTCGAAACATAGCGAAGAATAATGGGTTTATCACTTAGTGATATAGTGCTAGCACCTTGAGGCTTGTGACCAATAACTTATTTTTCCTTATTAAGTGTAGAGTAGCTAGCCAAATGCACAAATTTAGAATTTTGAGTCACACTCATATTTGATTGCGAATCTTTGTCATCCTTCGTATCGCAAGTCTTGAGATAAAACTTTACATTGGCAAAATACATTTCAACTTTAGTGAATGGTTTGTCGTCTACTATCATCTTTTTTACAATACCGTCTTGACAGTACTTGAAACACTAGTGAAAGGTTGAAGGTACGACTCCATTTTTGTGAATCCAGGATTTCTCCAAGAGTATGTTGTAGGTCTTCTTTATATCTATCACACAGAGTAATGCCTTCGAACGCATGTCACCGATGACTATGTTAAGTTTTATTACCCCAATAGCTCTTTGCCCTCTTGATTGAAATCTTGAATCATTAATTAATTGTTAGAGAGCTCATTGACGAAGATACCAATATCCTTTAAAGTTCGCAATGGTAGAATATTGACGGCAGAATCTCCATCAATAAGGATTCTATTCGCTTTTTGCTCTCAGACATAACCAGTTACAAACAACGAACGATTATGCGGGGTAAACTCAAGCATTAGATCTTCATAATTGAAAATGATGATTGTTGCACACTCCATGGATGCTTTTACAACTACAACATACTCCTCTTCATCATCAACTTGGTGAATAAGAAGATCATCAGTGTTAATGACGTTGTAGGAACGAACATTTTCAATTCAAGAGGACGAGGTAGAAGATGATGGATTACTTTCAGGCATGGCTTTACTTTTTGGGTTAGAATAGTAAACCAAAAAGTTATACTTTTCAGATGGTTTAGAAAGTCTCCCTACTGAAGGATCTCCAGTTTCGAGCAGTTCTTCCATTCGTTTTTGACTTCGCGACTTCTTTTTATTTGAATTCTTTTTCCTTAATGCTTTATCATCCTTATACCAAGTATCAAAAGTGACTTGTTCACAAGTATCGCAGTCATATAATGGATCAAAATATTTGTGATCACCATTACTGAAGGAATATACAGGATTTTCTGTTTCATCTAGGTGATCAATTAGAATGCCTTTAAGTGGCTCAAATTTTTGGACTAGCTGAACTATTTGTTACTGATGTGGCAAATCCTTATTTTCAATTGTAGTTGCACATTCCACAAGTCCTTTGACAGTAACAGAGGCTTTTTTATTGAATTCGTATGCCAACTCTTTGTCTTGAAAATCTTTAGAGTTTATAGTATTGCATGAGACAAGATTGTCATTGTTAAAAAATCCCTTTGACATGAAATCTCCTAAGGTGACTGGACGACGAGTATGTCGGTAGAACTCATGGTTTATTTGCTCTTTGGAGGTAACACCACCCTTTCTTATCTTTTTTCCTTTTTCTTCCACATCATTCTATTTCTCATTAATGAATTACTCGTCTTGTAATATGGATGGGAGTTTCGCGTCATCCTACAAGTAACAATAATCCATCTTTCATCGTCGAAGTCATTCTACTTTGAAAGTACAGATTTTAGATCCTCTTGACTTGAAGGCTTTCTAATGATTAGACAAAAGGTAGTGGGATAACTTCAATAGGAGGGAGTGATCCAATCTTATAGCATATGGCACAATGGCTTCTTGAGTTTTTTCAACAGGCATTCTAACTTTCACAGGTTTTGATGAACAAGGGCCAATGTTAGTTTAGTGTGTACTTGCTTTGTCCTCCTCAAGTAAGATCTTTCCTTGTTTGGCCAACTCCATGACCTTATATTTGAAGATGAAGCACTTTTGTATAGGATGCCTTACCAAGCGATGGTACTTGTAATAATTGGAATCCTCTGTTCTTTTTACTTCGTTAGGTCTCTTCATTTCAGATAGTGTAATCAGATTCAACTTTAACAAGACATCAAACATGCCTAGTACATTAGAATCAAGAAAAGAATATTCATTTTCTTTCATGTCCCTAAGAGTTGATTGTTTTCTCCTTTATTCTTGGCGAACCTTATTTTTCTCTTCTTCCTTCTTTGTCGCTTTAGAGACTATCTTGAAGGGTGCCACACTCACAGTTAGTGACTCCTTTTTTTCGCCTCTAACAGGAGACTTACCTCATTTCCTTGTTTCTTGCTTCTCCTTGCCTTTCTTATGATTAGGCACTGGTCGCTCTTGCCCTCCGAGGTTGATTTCCAGATTATGAGCTTTCGTTGCCAACTTGTCAAAGGTGTTTGGCTGTATCCTTTGTAAAATATAACGAAACCTCTAGTGCATGTCTTGAATGCACATCTCAATAGCGGATGACTCAGAAAGGCGATCTTTACTATTGAGACTCAGAGTCCACTAATGGTCAATATAATCAACAACAGGTTCGTACTTCTATTGATGAGCATTTGAAAGCTCAATCATACGAATAGTTCGTCTCATGTTATAAAATCTGTTGAGAAATTCTTGCTCCAGTTGTTCTCAACTATCAATAAAGCCAGGCTCAAGATTAGTATACCGGTCAAACGCGTTGCCTTTCAATGAATGCACAAACTGTTTGACCAGTAGGTCTCTATCAGTTCTAGCATTGTTACATGTCTCTACAAAGTGTATGACATGTTTACGGTTACCCTAGCCATTAAATTGTTAAAATTTTAGAGGTTAATATCCAGTAGGCATTTTCAAGGCATCAACCCTCCCAGTGTCTGGCTTGGCATAGAAGTGAGAGGACTTCAAAGCTTCGTCAAATTTGTCTTTGATAGTTCTCTCTGTGAACTCCTTGAGATGGGTGATGTCAACAGTTCCTTTAGGAGAAATTGAGACATTCTTCATCTTATTCGACTTTGAGGGCTCTTTGAGAGAGGTCTTGGCATCATCATGGGTTTCAGTCATTTTGGGCACAAATAGACTACTTTCATCAGCTTTTGCGATCTTGTCCATCAATTTAGCGATTTTGTCATCTTGACTTTGCATATGCGTAACAAGTCCTTCAACAAGTTTTGTCATGTGGGTAAGTTGCTTCTCGAATATTGTGGAATTCGTCATCATGACAAGCATCACTATAGGAGTTGTTGCATGGCTCGAACCATTAACATATGCAGCACGAGTGCCATGATCACCGTTCGTTGTTGGGATAGTAGATGTCTCCACCATAGCAACAGCAGCAGCAGTATTCTCCACAGCCTTTTGCCCCAACATCTTCATTTTGCTTCTTGTCATTGGCCCAACATATGGCACTTCTTGACTTGTAGGAGTGGGAAAGATTAAATCTTTCATAGCAACAGCTTTAAATCGAACTACAGATGAAGTCTTTTTGCTTGAATCCATTGTTGAATTCTTGAAATAGAGTCTTTCAGGAAAAGAAGAGATGAGAGGCAGAGATTGTCTCACCGAGCGTGCCAGAAATTTGTACCCAACAAATTTCGTTGTCTATAAATAAAGACAAGGAAAATAATTGCACAAATTAGAATTTTATTGATTTAAATGAGAGTTACAATCTCTGTATTAGTTTCTCTACACAAGAAATTATCCTCTGATTCTTTTCTTCAAGAATTTAATTTAAGGGCAAAAAAAAGGCTTATTCTTGAACTAAATCTGAAGTTTTTACGATTTTGTATAGAAAACGGTTGATTTGATAATGCTTCTTTGAACACTTGAGACTTAGATTTTCAAATCTTCAAGCCTTCAATACGATCGTGGAGATTTGGGATTTGGAGTTTGGATTTGAGGGGACTTGAGAGAGAAATCTCTTGAGTGACTTTAGAGAGAAAATTCTCTTGAAAGCTTTTGGAGTTTTTCTTTGAACTTTTGGAGAATGACGTTTGACTGACTTAATGAAGTAGACCCCCTATTTATAGTCAAAATTTGGTGAGTGATTGATTTGAGATAAACTCTCTAAAATGTTTCACCACTTGAGATATTTGCAACTTCAAGAAAGCCTGTTTTAAAATAGAGTTTGATGATTGGGTTGGCCCAATTAGTCCAATATGAATTAATTGAACTAATTCACTTTAATTTAGATGGACTTTACAATTCAATTTGAAGGCCATGTGCATTAGTCCACTATGTGGATTAATTAAATCAACCCATTTAATTCAAATGGACTTGTGCAATTTAATTTATTTCATGGTCCAATTGCAATTCATCCAACACATAAGCCCAAATATGAATGGACTTATGATGAATTTAATTTAATTAAGATTAATTTAATTTATTTAACCTTGACTAATTAAATTAAATAAAATTTTTATTGTCTACACTGAGTTTGACTTTATTATTGATAGCCTAAATTAAATACTACAATAGGATGCGTATTCAATAGTGAATACCATATTTAGTGTAAACAGAAACTTGAACGGTTTCTCAATCATTAAAACATACTATTATGGTTTTGTTCTATTGAGAAGCCAGCGGGTTTTGGCAGAGTCGACATTTTGTCCTCGAATAAAATATGAAATCCTCATTTTTCAAAAGAGTTGACAACTAGCTTTCATATATAACTATTTGTATACAGTTAGAAACACACGGCCCCCCCCCCCCGAACCACAAGAAAAAAACAAAAAACAAAAAACGCCCCAACAACAACAACAAACACTAACACACACACAAATAACCATGCGCACGCGCAAAATAAAAAAATGGGTTATGCAACTAAGGTTGTTCCATTAAATCATTATGGGTATATTTTATGAGTCATTCAATACTGCACAGGTTCACCATTCGATACTGACTTAGTAGACAATACAATTAATTGGTCCCATTTGTTTGCAATGTGAGTCTAACAAACCGATCATGTTACCAAAATAATAAAAATAAATAAGTAAAAACCAATATTTGAAAACAACATCTTATGACAATATTAAATCTTTGTCCGCAAAATGCGCTCGATATTTTGGGAGGTTTGATAATTTCTGTGTTCAAGTAGGTTGATTTTGATGGCCAATATCTCGTTTTGGATTTATTAGCATACTAACTTGCATTGGAATGCATAATTTGCATCTGCCTTGCATTGTCTGTAATGAAATGTATGCTGTAGAAACGGTCCAAATATGTGGATGGCTAGCCTAAGAATTCTTCATGGTGATTGCGACTTGACAGCGTTAATGCATGGTGGACTGTGGTATCCTCAAGGAATTCATGAGCAAAACTGTCTAATGAATAGAAATGAACTAAATAAATGATTAGGTAAGAAGATCTATTCCTATAAGGGGCAGTCCAACCGGGTTTAAATATTGAAATTTGCATAGTTACACTCTAATATTTCTTGAATATTTAAAATTGTTTGTAGTTGCAAAAGGGGAGATAATTAATGAAATTCTTTAATATGATGATCTAATAAATTAAAATCCTTCTTTCCTTGAAAAGAAAAAGAAAAAAAAATCTTTTTGACTTGTGGGAGCACGTGAATGGCAATTTTTCAGCTCAATTTTCAGTATTCTAAACTCAAACTAACCAAAATGTCCCACCGTATAGATTGTTATGTTCTGGAAGTGAATTTGGGTTCAAATGTTGAATTAAAGGGTGCAGAATTCAGTTGAAGAAAAGAATTGATAAAGTTTGGTGAGAAGTTGACAGAAGAGAACCCAAAAAAAAAAAAAATACAACAAATTTCTTTTCTTGCTATGTTGGTCCAAGAAGATACAAGAAAATTAGGAAGTAGACAAGAATACTCTTTAAATTTTTGAAGTCAAAATGCAATTTTTAATTTTCTAAAAAGGGTAGAATAGTCAATTCACTAGCCGTGTTGACTTGAGGCAAGACTAGCAAGTCTTCCAAGTCATTAGTCAATGAATCTACTTTTTGTGCAGAGTTCGCTGACCCGTTCTTCTTCAGACATCATTCAGATGATCTAAGCAAATCCAATTTTTAACTTCTTCTTCTGTTCTTTTTATTATATTCTCTCTTGTCTGCACAAAAATATATGCAATCATGAGAACTCAAATAACCAGTTTGGATTTGATGCTTCTTTTATGCCTTTCTTTAAAGGTCTATATTTCCCTTGGAGCTGACACCATTTCTGGAGACCAATCTCTTTCAGGTGATCAGACCCTCATCTCCAAAGATGGAAACTTTGAACTGGGATTCATCAAACCAGGTAATTCTTCCAATTCCTCCAACTTTTACATTGGCATATGGTACAAGAAAGTTAGTGTGAAAACTATAGTTTGGGTAGCAAACAGAGAGACCCCTGTAAAAGATCGGTATTCTTCACAGCTGAGAATTCAAGGTAGAAATTTGGTGCTTTTGAATGAATCTCAGATTGTAATTTGGTCCACGAATGTAAGTTCCACAAGTTCAGGTCCTCTAGTGGCTATTCTTAAGGATAACGGGAACTTTATTTTGGGAGAAGTGGCATCATCAAATTTGTCAAACACAAGTTCTGTTTCACCTGTTTGGCAAAGTTTTGATTATCCTACTCATACTTGGTTGCCTGGAGGAAAGATTTCATATAACAAAATTACTGGAAAGATACAGAATCTTACTTCTTGGAGGAATTCTGAAGATCCTACACCAGGGCTTTTCTCTCTTGAGTTTGAGCCACTTGCTAAGCAGTATGTTATTAAGTGGAATAGGACTAAACAGTATTGGAGTAGCGGACCTTGGAATGGAAAAATTTTCAGCTTAGTTCCTGAAATGAGGTTGAATTATAATTATAACTTTACCTATAATGATAATGAGAATGAGAGTTATTTCACTTATACTGTCTACGATCCAACAGTCATTTCTAGATTCATAATGGATGTGTCAGGGCAAATTAAGCAACTTACTTGGTTGGAAAACACTAAGGAATGGAACATGTTTTGGGCTCAACCTAGACAACAATGTGAAGTTTATTCTTATTGTGGGGCTTTTGGTATTTGTAGTGACAGCTCATTGCTCCCTTGTAATTGTTGGGACGGTTACAAGCGTAAGTCAGAAAAGGACTGGAATTTGAAAGATTACTCTAGTGGCTGTGAGAGGAAAATGAGCTTGCAATGTGAAAGTAATAGTGGTGCTAAAGTGGAGAAAGATAAGTTTCGGATGTACCCTCAGATGGGATTTCCTGTGAATCCTCAGACTGTGGCAGTTGGGAGTGCTACAGAATGTGAGTCTACCTGTTTGAGTAATTGTTCTTGTAGTGCTTATGCTTATAACAGCAACCAATGTTCTATTTGGATGGGGGAACTCTTGTCTCTCCAACAACTTTCAGAAGATGATGGCAGTGGAAGAACAATTTACATTAGACTTGCAGCCTCTGAGTTTTCAAGTGGCAAGAATAGCAAAGAGATTGTGATTTTTTCTGCTGTAGGGTCTGTTGTTGTTGCACTGGTCATCTTGGGTCTTGTTTTATTTATAATTTGGAGACATCGCAGTAGAACAGTTGTAAGTGGAAAAACGGTTGGGGGTTCACTATTGGTTTTTGCCCACAAAGATTTGCAGAACGCTACAAGAAATTTTTCCGAGAAGTTGGGAGGAGGAGGTTTTGGTTCCGTTTTTAAAGGGAAATTGCCTGATTCAAGTATCATTGCTGTGAAGAAGCTTGAAAGCATCAGCCAAGGAGAGAAGCAATTTCGTACAGAAGTTAGCACAATCGGGACAATCCAACATGTTAATCTGGTAAGGTTTCTAGGATTTTGCTCTGAAGGTGATAAGAAGTTACTGGTCTATGAATACTTGGAAAACAGTTCTTTGGATTCCCATCTTTTCCATGAAAACGAATCAAATGTTTTGGACTGGAAGACAAGGTATCAAATTGCCCTTGGAACAGCTAGAGGGTTGGCTTATCTCCATGAGAAGTGCAGGGAAGTCATAATTCACTGTGACATTAAGCCTGAAAACATTCTTCTGGACGCTGAATTATGTCCGAAAGTGGCAGATTTTGGTCTAGCAAAGCTCATGGGGCGTGATTTTAGTCGAGTCCTAACGACTATGAGAGGAACAAGAGGTTATCTTGCACCAGAGTGGATATCTGGAGTTGCCATATCAGCTAAAGCAGATGTTTACAGCTATGGCATGATGCTTTTTGAATTTGTATCAGGAAGGAGGAACACAGAGAATTCTATGGATGGAGTAGTGAAATTCTTTCCCACTTGGGCTGCAAGAGTAGTAATAGAAGAAGGTGACATCCTCAGCTTATTAGACCCTAAGTTGGACGGGATGGCTGACGTTGAAGAGGTGGCAAGACTGTGTAAGGTGGCATGTTGGTGTGTTCAAGATGATGAAAATCATAGGCCATCAATGGGTCAAGTGGTTCAGATCCTTGAAGGGGTTTTGGATGTGAATCTGCCTCCAATACCGAGCTCTCTTCAATGGTTTGTGGACAACCAAGAACATATGGTTTTCTTCACAGAGTCATCATCAAACCAGAGTTCAGAAACATAACGCAAGACTCCCTAGTACTTCTACCAATTCCAAGAGCTGCAAATCATCCAAAGATTGATAATCCTAAGTAGCAAAGTAGTTTTTATTTTAGCATTTGGCCTGTGGCATATAATCTGCAGTATCAAGTTGTTCCAATATCAAACTTTTGTATATCAGTTAATAGCTGGAATTTTCAAATTTAAATAAATCATTTTTGCGACTTTGTTGAAATTCCCGATTTTCAAGTCTTCAAATGATGCAGTTGGCTTGTTTCCTCTGGTCAGATTATGTGTACTAATATCCTTGTGTGCTCAGCGTCCATCTCGATGCGTTATTTTACATTTGTGTGGAGCCATTTGTAAGGTTAATTCTTTGCAAATGATAACAAAAATTCATTTAAATTATATGCAAGTATAAGCTGTTCTCAATGTAGTAAGCTCCATTATCAAAATGATGACACGCCAATTTCATTTATTTTTTAGTGCAATTTTTTTTTCTGAAAATTGTACGGCTTTAATGATTTGCTCTAGGTACATCGACCAGTTTAGTCAAAAGAAATCATCTTTTTTGCTTTCAATGATTATGGCACTGAGAAGGGGAATGGTTCAATATAGAAACCAGGTTTTCAATCGGAACAGGCTGTGACGGCCGTGGTGGCTCCTTTTCTTTTTGGGGGGTGTAAATATTCTCAATCACCAATTCTCCATGGAGTTAGATTTTTGAACATGAAGGGAAGTCACAAGTATCTTTCATATGCATACAAATTGAACTTTCAGCTCTGAACCTTTTATTGTAAAAATGTTTTCTTATTGCAGAGCCTGGAATTAGCTACAGGAGTTGAGGGGGTGATCTTTGGAGTATTTTGGGTGCATCAGAAATGAAGTTCTTTTCCAGCCAGTGTAGTTGGCTGCCATGGATCTGGTTGCTTTCAGGGAGACAAATGGTTGGACAAACAAATGATCAGCTTTAACATGACAAATGGTTCGAAACAAATGTTGACAAATTGGCTCGTTTTTTGGTCAGAAATGGTAAACTTGTTGACAAGTGCGTAATGCTCCTATTTTAAACCCTATTGTTCGTCCTAAAGTAATGAAATTTTGAGCCCAAAGGTTGCACCGGCAATAACTAATAATAGCTACGGTACCAATGCTAGGGTTCTAATTACGTACACGTTATTTGGAAGTAAAACCTCAATGGGAGTAAAATTTGGAAGTAAAACCTCAATGGGAGTAAAACAACAAAACATTGATAATTTGCAGTATCCGCAAGAGCTGACCGAACCTCGGTTCGAGCAGGCCCTGGAAGAAGGTACATCCTTTTGACTTATTTTATCAGTAAGTATTAGGTGCATCATACCACGTGGTGCACTAAAATAAATTACATATCACCAAATATTATCAAGGTGGGATTCACTATAACCACGTACAATAAATTATTAATTTTAGGGTAAAATACCTTATACCCCCTGTTATTTTCGGATAAGTCATATAACTCCTTTATGGTTCAAAAAGCTATACTTCACTCCCTTGTGATTTGGGTTAAAGTGTCAAACTAATGGAAATTTCCTTCCATAACGGAACATGGGTAAAATGTCCAAATTATCTCAGTGATTAACTGTTTTATCTCTGTGCATGCATGTGTATTTTTTCAATATACTTTACCCCCCTGTAATTTTCAAAATGAGCCACATAAACCCTTATGGTTCTAAAACCTATACATCACCCCCTGGCAATTTTTAGTATTTGTATGAGGTAATTTGGATATTTTATACACGGACCGTTATAGAAGGGAATTTTCGTTAGTTTGATACTTTAACCCAAATCACAAGGGGAGTGATATACGGCTTTTGAAACTATAAGGGAGTCATGTGATTTATCCAAAAATCACAGGAGGTAAAATGTAATTAACCCTTAATTTTATTGCATCACATGGCAATGCGCGCGGTAGATTTAATACTTTTACTTATCATAAAAAAAAAAACCTTTTGGCTTATATTTTAAATAGAAATCAACCTTACAAGCATGTCTCATTACATGAGCCGGAACTCCTGTGCGAACATTTATATTAGTTTGGGTAGTATATATCCCAAATTGCCGGTTTTGGTCCCTTAAATTTAGGATAAATTACTATTGACCCCCTTTTAGTATCACCTTTGACCACATAACCTTCCTATAGTGTTAATATGACCACATAGCCCCTTTGTGGTTTTATGAAAAGTGAAAAATAGACGAAATATTCCGCACTAGGCATGTTTAATCCACTTACCGTTATGGAATATTCTGCACCGGTAAAAGAAAAATTGGAATATTCAGGAAATATTTCGTGATGATGCAAGGGTTCAGTCTATTTTTCAATTTTCATAAAATCACAAGGAGGTTATGTGGTCATATTGAAACCATAGGGGGGTAATGTGATCAAAGGCGATACCACAGGCATTTAATAGTAATTTACCCTTAAATTTATATCTAGTAAATGGTAATTCAACCAAACACCATGGAACTTACATTTTTTAATATATAATTTCATATACCCCCCTTGAGCTTTTTCATAATTATGACTAGCTTTCCTCAAGTTTTAAGAAGTATACTTACCTTGCTTGGGTACTTGAGATTATTGTAATACCCTTGAATGTTGCTATAATTGCTTATGGAAATATTACACGAAAATGAAAGGGAAGAAAAGCTTAATAGTTACAAATATAACTTTTTTGTGAACCAATAATAAACTACCAATTTACATACTTCTTCTTTACTCAAAAAAAAAAAAAAAAAAGGATGTTACGAACAGTGATTAAGAGAACAAGAATTAACCTTATTTCTTTTGATAAAAACAGCATATAATTTATTGGATTCAAACAATTTGGTTTTATATTATATTGGAATTATCTTTTGTTATTATGTAGTTGGATATCTAAGTATTTAGGTTATTAGAAGAGTTGCACAAAGTAAACGGAAAAATATAAAAAAAAAAAATTAGATGGCTATAAGGTATTAAAATAAAAAGCATTACTAAATTTGGGGATCAAATAAAATTTTAAAAATTTTGAGACAAAGCGAAGGGGGATTCCCATCACTTCCCGTCTAGAAACGTCCAAGTTTAAGAGCAGCACAGCAGGACATAAATATGTACTACAATGCATGCACTCTTTAGACAAAAACTCAAAATCTTCTAGTGCAATATATTTGTTCTATGCTCTTTAGTTCTTGGACGAATACCATCTTGAACATAAAGTGATTATGGAAATTTAGCAAAATTAGTTTATGAGATATTAAGGCCATGTGTTAAAAATAAGTCAACAAGAACTCTCACATGGAGAATTGTATAAACTCAAGGCACAACTATCCTAACTTACCGAGAATTTCTCCAAACTCTAAATTCTTTTCAACTTAATACAATAACAAAGCTTCCTATATATAACCCACATGGCATGAAAAATAATATATCTCGTTGGAATAGATAATATAAGTCTAATAGGAAACTAACAAATAATACTAAATGCCACTCTACTAAAACATAACAGCTAAAAGCAAATAGGTTACTTGAAAATCTTTAGGGGCTAGTTTAATTATACTAGCAATGCTTCCTTTAAACCAAACTTCTCATCATCACAAACAACGTGTGTCTACTCTATTAACTTTTTCAATGCAACCTTCAATCTATTTTTCCAAAGCACCAATTTATGATGGATCTTCATATTCTAAATACAAATTTGTCACTTGCTTCATCTTCACTCCCAAACCTTATTGGCTGACAAGTTTATCAAAGCTTAAAATCACTTTTAACAATTTTTACAATATATCTTTTTTTAATCTGTATTCTATCATCCAAAATTATCAATTTTAGCAAAATCTACTTTTTTTTTTTTTTATCTTTGCACAATTAGGACCAATTTTGCCCTGATCTTCAATGACAATCCCCAAGAATGACCAAGTTATGCAATTTATCCGATATTTTAGTACTCTAACAAATTCAAATTTTGTACTCCTAATTTCACAACTAGCGCCCTAGAACTAAACCCTAGGACCCCCATTGTAACAAAAACAAAGTACAAAAGTCTAGGACTCTAGATATCACTTGTTGGTGCAAAAACACATAGTAAAATTTTTTATATGACATATATAAAAATATGTGGGAGGAGAGAAGTTATAAAACAAAATATTTTCGACTCTCATATTGAGACTGGCGTAGACCCATGACAAAATTATCTTAATCTTGCCTAAATTTCTCCAAACTCTCAACTCTTCTCAACTTAATAAAACAACAATGCATCCTATATCTAACCCACAAGATTTGAATAATAAGAAACTTAATTGAAATATATAATATAATTCTAATTGGAAATTAACATATAATACCTAATAGCACTTGACTAAAATATAACTTCTAAAATTGAATAGAAAACTTGTAAATCTGGTTTAATTATGCTAATATTTTATCGAAGTGGACTGCATCCTTACTAAAAGGCTTAATTGTTGTTAGACAAAGGCTATGTATTTAATTTCTCTTGAATACTTGTTGATTTCAAGTTTGTACTCCTCCAATTGCTGATTTGCTCATCGAATATTGTGCATACAAAAAAGACTTATATTAAGAGAACAAAAACTACAAAGAATTAAAAGAAAAAGAAAATAAAATAAATTATGCCCTAAATCATGCAAAATTAAACTAATTATGATGTTAAATAAATTTAATTCCCCACAACGGTGTCAAAAACTTGTTGCGCAATTTCTGCAAGGATATAGAATCATGACAAGTAATAAAGTGATAGTATTATTCCCATGAAGATCAGTTATTTAGTCATCTATCAGTTTGCTTTTATTTGTCTAGAGCTTCGAATTAAATTGAACCAAAAAATAAAACTAATTTCTATATTAAAACTAATCTAAAACTTATTTAATACCAAACTAATTAAATTAAATTCAAATAAGAGAAATAAACTTAAAGAAAATTAACAACCCATAAATATTAAGAATTAATAGTCAATCACAATCAATTCAATTAATCAATTAATTAAACTCTCTCGAACATTTAATTGACTAAACCCTGACTCAATCAATTGCAAAACAATTTAATCCACTCTCATGCGATCAAATTATTATACAATCAATTTAGTAACAAACTTTGAAGGATATCTAAGCACCTATTATATCTCTTGTCAATAAGCAATAAAATTAATGTTTGTAGAGCTACTATATTATCATCTCTCAATTCATAGCACAACATAATTCATAATCATGGTAGCCAATCACGATTAAGCATTAAGCAAAATAAGCATCACTTAACAAAAACAAAGTTCATAGATTTTTTAAAACAAAATTATGTATAGAGCATTAACTCCTAATAATAAATTTAGCTGTTCATTTTTGTAAAATCCAAATCACAACAACCGATTAACATAAAAGAGTTCATGGATAAAAGAGAAAACAAATAAGAATTCTCAATCTCGATCTTCTTCTGAAATTCTCTTTAATGACTCTTGAGTTTTGGAGTTATTTTTTGGGTTAACGCTCTCTCTTTGTTGACTTTTCGTAATATCCTTATATAGGGTGATTGTGCCTTCCAAAACTTAGTTTCCTAATTGGAATAAGAAAAAACATGCTGAAAATTCGTTTTAGCCCTTATAATCCCATTTCGACTGAACTAGCCACCTCGCTCGAAGTAAAAAGTCTCAGTCTTGACAACTCAGTTTTTTTCTTTGCATTTTTCCTCTCAACTACTTACATTGACTTTTACCTATAATAATAACACAAATTAGCTCCATGCTCGCAAGATCAACTATATCACTCAAAAATGCTTAAAATATTTATGTTACATACTTAAAATTCTTAAGATCTCTCAGTAATCACATGTAATTTGGACACACATCACCAAGTATTCGAAACCCATTCTGCCCTTATAGTTGAGACGGCTCCAAAGGAGGGTCTCGTGGGTGAGCCTGAAAAGAGAAAGTTACAAGAGGCAGAGTTGGGGTTGCATTGGCGGAGGATGGCGGTGGCGACAAACTTGGAGGCAAACATATGAGTGCTAAATGGTGGAGATGTTTAGGGAGATGTAGTGGATGTAGGTGTTGAATACTAGTGTTGGTAATGAGGATTTGTCGATGGATGTAGTGGAAGCGGCATTTGGGACAGCTACTGCTATGGCCGACATTGCGTCCTTGGTGTGATGAAATTGAGAGTAGAGGCTCATGTGAAGAATGTAATGAAGCTAAAGCCAATAAATTGAGAGGTCGCACCGCCATGTCCTAAACTAAGTTAGGACACAAGACTAATCAATAAAAATGATAACTAATCTAAACACCACATAATTGAATACATAACATTCACCCAAAATATCATTCCATCTATACAAAAACATTCACCCTTATGTTACAAATTCAACCATCTATTACAATTACTAGAATCTCAAATATATCATAACTTATACATGTTATAGTCTGGATAATCATAAAACAAAATCTACTTCTACTAGAATCCCAATATCAAAACATCAAGTCATGTGGCCGAACATTATGTCTAGTCTTCTTCTATGAAATCATCCTCTACGAGTCAAAAATATAGGACTGAGTGACAAAATTATTAAACATATATTTACATTCCATTGACAACATACTTGGTCACATAAGTCATCAAATATAAGTGGTCAATTCATGTCCATTACAATTTCACATATCATATAACCAAATGACACAAAGACACAATGAGTTCAAGAAGTAATCCGACTAGTGATCTTATATATCCATTTGTTAACTACAACCCAATTAATATGGTTCAAAACAACTATCATCCGGTTGGTCCGATGCAAAACTAACTATCACCTGGTTAGTGCAATTCAAAGATCATATCACTATCATCAATTTAAGGAGCTAGTCTCGTCATAAGTCATTTCATTCAAGAGCTCAAACAATTCATTATTCAAACAAGTATTTGATACTACGTATATTCAATTCATTCTAGAAACAATAACATATTCAAACTCAAGCCGTTTAATATAACAAATAACCTTTTATAACATTAAGTTTATCTATATCATTTTTAAAATGCAAAGGATACAAGTACTACTTATATTATTCCAAGCTAATTCAAATAATCCGAATATGGACGATCACTGTATTTGCCTAAAACACAAAATTAAACACCCAATTATACACTAATTCTATCAAGAAATCACAATTGAGACTTAACTCTAGACTTAAAAAGCAAAACGGAGCAAAAGAGGTGTTTAACAGTTGATCTGCAGACGGGATCTCAGCAGAAGTTGAGCCGTGGGTGGGAGGTGGCCGAGCAGCGCAAAAAATTTGCTCATTTCAGCCGTGTTTCTAACCACGACGCAATTGGTACTGTGGCTGGCACCAGAAACTGGCCACATACGAGCCTGCAACTCATCTATTCACACCCAACATACTCCATCTTCATCCAACATATTCCAACAATTAATCCATCTCAAGAATGGGAAAATAGGTTGGGAAAACACCACTTTAACAAAGTACACCATTCACAAATCAAACATCAAACCCTCAAATGTTCTTCACCCAACATTCACCACAGAATCAGCCATTCAACTCACACACATTCACTACCAATTCATAGCACAAAGTCATTAAAGCATAAACAACTCCAAATTTCCCTAATCAAGCCATGATTTCTACTAACAACTAATATAAGCAAAACCCAAAGAAAGCATAGTTGGATTTTGGAGAAAATTACCTTGAGTTGGAATTTGGATGGAAGCCTCAAGATTTCCTCTACTTGTTTCCTCTTGAGAATGAGGTTCTTCACTTTCTTCTTCAAGAAAGAATAGAGAGATTTTAGAGAGAGAGAGAGAGAGAGAGAGAGAGAGAGAGAGAGAGCTATTTGTGGAAGAACAAGAAAAGAAATAGGAAACAAGAAAGCCCTAAATTCTTTTAAGCCAAAACACAATTTATCTCATTTGCAATCAAGTCTCTCTTCTTTTGAAATTTACTTATTCCCCCATGAAAGTCAAAATTACTAAATTATCCATTGAGGGTCCTTGGTATTGCAAAATGGATGGAGTATGAGCTCAAATTCAAGCTCAAATTTCTCTTTTTTTACCAAGATGGGAGATGTAGCAGTTATATTGAAGTTGCATTCGGAAAATGCGACCTCAGTGAACTCGAATTTGCTAAATGTGAAGATCCCAACCTCAAAATACCTACCCAAAAATACCACTTTACCAAAATAATTCTTCATTTCAACCCAATTTGAAAAATTAGTCCCAAAAATGTCACTTTACCATAATTATTCCTCATCTCAAACCAATTTCAAAAATTACTCACCGAAAGTCAAACATCTACAAGAGGTTTCTTGATCATTAAAACATATTATTATGGTTTTGTTTTATTAAAAAGCCGGCGTCTTTTGGTGTATTTGACATTTTCTCCTCGAATAAAATATGAAGTGCCTCAGTTTCTAAAAGACTTTGAGAACAAGCTCTCGCAAATAGGTATTGGCCAAGTCTGCGATGTATTACTCGAACCATAACTGGAATAGGGCCTATTGATACAACATCGTTACCCGCATCGCTATTAGAACTAAATTAGATACATATCGTCAAGAAATCTGTGATATCAGCTGATATGGAACAATATGACACACTATTGGCAAAAATTAGCGGAAATCTCAGCAATATGCACTATTATGAACTCAATAAACTTGGAAAGGTAAACACTATTCTCTGTATTTTCCTCCTTTAATAACAAAATAATAAAAAAAATAAAAACTAAAAGAATAGTAATCAAAATTTTGGAATAATCAATTAAGAGTCAACTTTCTCACCCTACCATACAATGTAACGGGAGTTCAAATTGGAGCTAACTATTAAGCATATATCATAGCATTAAAAAAGAAAATCCATCTTGTGCCAAAAAATCTAACCCCATCATCTCTCTTTTTCTTTCTTGCCCACAATATTTTAAATCAAAAGATACAAAATTTTCATCTCACTACATAGATTTTTTTTTTTCAATTTTGTAACTTTTTGCAGATCTATCATCCCAATTTAACCAAAAGTTCTTATTGATCAATTTACGATTAAAATACTTATTGAGAATATGGTGAAAATACTTACTTCTTTATCTCTTTGTATTTTACAATATTATTTGATACATATATGTTTCTTTGTTGTATTGAACTAAAGACTATTACTTTCTTTGTATAATTCTTGCTATGTTATATAAGATATGATGGTTGTACTCTTATATTTAAGCTTTGATGTTATATAAAATTGATGCTAAAATAATTTACTACTGACACTATAGTTTTATAGTTACAGCAGCATTAATTTATTTAAATAACTAGCAATTATATATGACAATATAGGTATTTAGTATATTTAATTTGATAATTGTACATGTTTTTCTATTTTTTATTTTTAGTAATTTTTTTAGATTTTTTGAAAATTTTTCTATAATGTGCGTATTATCTGATGTTTGACTGATATGGCCTAACAGATATGAAATAATAGCGACCGTGATGGGGAGCCTTGGTTATGCAATTAAAGCCGTTCTATTAAACAATTACTGGTACATTTTGTGAGACTGAGATATGGTTGTCGCGCCTCGAAATGACACACGGTGGAGTCGTTGACTGTTGCGTTCTGAAAGGACGGTCCAGTCCGGTCCAGTGACCCTTTTTGAAAAGGTAGAGTTTTAAAAAAACCGTGCGTGTGTGATAAAAATTGAGTTTTTTTAGTAAAAAATGTGTTTTTTTAGAAAAAATGGTATTTTAAAAGAAAGTAAGGCCGGGACTAAAAGTGCAACAGTTTTGGCCAACTGTTTTTTGAAAAAGGGTTTTATTTTAAAAAAAAATAGAGTCGCCACTTGGTATTGAGTTGAGGTGTACCAAGTCACCTGAAAAATCGTGTAAACAAAAAAAATAAAAATTTAGAAAAAATATTGAAAAACCCTTTTCTGACTTCGCTCTACAAAAAAAAACAAGAGAAAAGGGTTCGGGAGTCACATTTGAAGAAAAGGAAGGCAATGGTTTGCAGCTAAGGCAACCTTTCCACCTAGCCGAGCCTAGTTGCGTGGTTTAATCAAAATTTCTCAAATTAACCCTAAGTTCTATCGCGTTATGGATGTATCTAGATGAATGCAAATTCTAGATCTAAAATGTGAGTATTGGGAGGGTTGAGATGTTCCATCGAGGCTTGATCGGAATTATCACATTGATTGCAAAACCCAAAATGAGGCCCCGAGGGAGTCACGAGTGTGAATGCAAAAATGAAATGCAAAAAGAAAAGAAAAATAGTAATGTAGATAATAAGTGGTCGAAGATAGTGGGGATGCAACATAATAGGTACGAGGGACTAATATCTCGTGACTGCATATTTCTACTCACGGATGGGAGAACGGCTTGTCAATCCACCGTTTCCCACGTGAGTAGATAACTATTTTTAGTTGAATCACACAAAATGACCTAAATTTTAAGTGAGATGTAACCTAGATATCATGCATTTAAAGATGTGTCAAAAGTAAATAAATAATAGTAATAATAATAAAAATCATGCAAAATGGAAAGAAAACTAAAAATGTGTAAAGTGGGATGTAAAAATGTACATGAGTGTACCTAATTCTAAAATGCCTTAAGGGTCTAGCATTGGACTAGCCCTTTCTAGGGATTACCACTAACGTTGGACTAGTAGAGAAACGATAAAACCACAACTAGCATTGGACCAGTATGGTAACGGAACAATAAAAACTAATAAAACATAAATCAAAATAATAAAACATAAATTGAAAGCAAATAAACATATAAAGACATATAAGAACACATAGAAGCATGTAACACATAGGCATAATATCTAGATGCAAATCCTAATTGAAAAGTGGTAAAATATATAAACACACAAGCACACAAAAGCATATAAGCCCTAACTATTACACCCGAGGGGATTTAATTTACAATTTTTGGAGAAAAAATATAAAAAAACAACTTATCTATTACAATTGTTATCTAAATACAAAATTTTACTAAAAGTATAAGAAATGTAGCCCAACTATTACATTGACTAGCTAAATACAAAAAACATTACACTTTTTGCCAAAATAATAATAAAGAAATAATGAAATTGAAAATTAAATAGCATAAAAAATAAATACACAAAGAGCATGCAAAATAGGAAATATATGAAGAAAATGCATAAAAGTCACAATAAGGCACATTGAAGCACATAAAGAGAGATTATCGAAGAGTAGGGATACCTATCGAAGACTCAGTACCAATGCTATCAAAATGAACAAATAGGTTAACATACCACTATTTTGGATAAATAAAACATAAAGATAAATTCCAACAATTTGGTGGGTAAAAATGAAAATTTGGCAATGTTTTATAGGGGAAACATGTAAATTCCAACAATTGGGGAACCAAACATAAATTCCGACAAGTAATCCATGACTTAATCGAATGATTCAAAAAGTTATAGGGGCCCAAATGAAAATTCCATCAAGTCAAAGTGTAAAAAACAAACATCGAATAATTGGACCTAGCTGACACAAGTGAAACCTAAGGGGGTCAAATCTGCAAATTAAGGGCTTAAAGTGCAACAATTTCAAAATGTCCTAGGCAGAATAATAGACTAACCAAAAACCCATGGGTTAAAAAAACATAAATGGTGATTCTGATAAGAAAATGATTAGAAAAATGGGCAAACCAAAACGAAAATGCTCAGCCAAAAATTAAACAAAACTAAATTGTTTAACTGAAATAACTAAATTAATTCTCAATTAAAAATGGAATTAAATTACATTGAAGTTAAATAATGACTAATCAAATGAGTAAAACTAAATTAAATCTAAACAAATAAAATAAAATACAATCCCTAACAAAGTTGAAACTAAAACAATCCCCAATGAATTAAGTCATTATTCCTTTAAACAAAAACTAAAACAATTGAACCGTAAATCCAAACCCATATCCAAATACCCAACTCACCTCATTTATCGTTTTCCTCTCCCCATTTTCTTTCGTTCTTTCTTTTCCTTCTTCTCTATTTTCATTTTTTTCTCTCTGTTTCTCTCTTCCTCGGTCAACGTCTCCTCTCTCTCATTTGTTCGCCATCTTCCTTGTTCCTTCTGTTTTGATACTTCTTCCAGCTCTCTCTCTCTCTCTCTCTCTCTCTCTCGCCATTCTTCTTTTTCTCTGCTCAGTCTATCTTCTTCCCTCTCCCTCTTATTCTCTCAGACTCATTGATTTCTTTCCTCTCGGTTTCTCTTTCTCGGCTCTTCCCACCTAAGATCAGTCATTTTCTCCCTATTTCTTTGTCTTCTCTCCGTTTCTCTCCTCCAGCTTCTTTTCTCTTCTTCTCTCTCTCTCTCTCTCTCACTCTCTCTCTCTCTCTCTCGTGTTCAGTTCTTCCTTGATTGTCTCATCTCCTTTCTTTTCCTATTCTTTTCTCTATTTCGTTTTAACCTCCCTCTCTGTCACTGTTTCTCTCCTCACTCTCTGATTTCTCTCTCAATCTCTCTCGCACGCTCTTCTTCTCCCTCCGTTTCTGTTTTCTCTCTTTCTAATTCTCTCTCTCTCTCCATCTCTGTTTCCCCTTTTCAATTGCCCCTCCCTCTGATTGTGAAATTGTGGTCATTAAGGGAGGGGTTGTAGTTGGTGTTTCTGGTTTTGGTGGTTCATGGGCTGCATGAGTTAAATTGTTTTCTTTGCAGGTGATGTTTGGACACTAGATTTGGTATTGGGCTGTTTTGTGAGATGTTTGTGTGTGATTTACCAGTGGGATGATGACTTTTGTGCAGGTTTGTGGCCATTTGTTTGGTCGTTTGGAACTGACATTTGGCCTTGCCTGAATCGTGGTTGCAGGTGTGGGTTGCATTGCTTGGGGTTGTAATTTGGTATATGCGAGTCTGTATTCTGTATTGTTTTTGTAGGTTTGGTTGAGGAGGGAACGACTGGTGGTGTTTGGCTGGTGACTGTGTTGGTTGCTGTGTGGTGGTGATTGGAGGCTTTGAGGGTGAATTGCAGGTGATTTTGGGTAGTGAGTGGTTGTGAATTTGATGACTGGGTCTATTGTTTCTGGTTGCTAATGCATGTTTGTTGGCTTAGGCTAGTTCATCTGGCCATGAATGGCAGTTGGGTTGCATTTTTGTGAGGCCAATTGCTCAGGAGAATTTGGTTTCAGTGACTCCCGGTGCTAGTGTGGGCTCTAATGTTGTTTCAGGGGTTGGAAAATGGTGTTCTGTTCGATGGGAGCAAAGGGCATTAACAAAGGTGGACGGAGCTTGGGCTTTAAGTAGATGTGTATGGTTGTTTTTATTTTGGCAGGTTGTGGGCAAAGGAATGGGTGGCAATTGATACAGGTTTTTGATTTTCTGGTGATTGCTTGTGTTTATACAGGTTGGGCAGTGACTAATTGTGGTGATGGAAAAGGTTTGCAGTAAAGATGTTAGTTTTAGGTGGTGACGATGGAAATGGAAAGTTAGTCTTGGTATCTAATGGCTGATGATTCTACTGGTGGAGGGATTTTGTGTTGCTGATTCGGTAGTTTTTGGGGTTGGAGACAGGGGAATTGGTGGTGATGAACAGGACAAGGGTAGCCGAGAATTTGTAGTTTCCTAGCTACAGTTGCTGATGGCGGTGGAGGGGAAGAAAACAGTGGGAGATGAACCCAGAAGGATAGAACATAAGCCTAGAAAAATGAAAATCATTAAAAAAAAAAAAAAAAACCAAGCAGAGAGAAAGAAAACCAAAAAAACAAATGGCAAAACTAAAAAAAGAAACTCAAAAGAAAACATCAATAAAAACATAAACTTAAAAAATCAGATTATTCATAATGAAAAAGGAATCATGATAATGAAAGATAAAAGAGAAGAATTTAGAATATTACCTTTTGAATCTTGAAACTGATCTGATGGTGAACAGTAGTGGAGATTTGAGAGAGACGGTGAACAGTAATTGGAAAATGAAGATGCGGTATAGTATGTGTGTTTATTGGTGTTTCGGTGTGTGTTTTGATTTTTATTTCTTTAGATAAGGATGTGTTTTAGGATTTTTCATCTCTTTTTTCTAGTTTTTCTTATTAAAGGGGATATTTATAGGGCTAGTTGTCTTAGTCACCAAGAATACTACAAAATAATAAAAACGCCACCAGTAACAAAAATTTTAATTTTATTTAAAAAATATTTTTTAACCCAAAAAATAAAAAAATTAATGCAAAGAAATGACAGTAATCTCCAAAATCTTCCAAAAAATTCAAAGCAAATTTCAAAATAAAAGTTAGAGCTTAAAATTGATTAAAAACGTTCTCGGAGTGTGAAATGATGATTTTACCCCTGAATAACGAAAATACACAAAAAATAGCTATTGACCTTAAAAAATTATCAAAAATTAAAAATAAGCTTAAAATATTAGAAAATGCATATATGACTAAAAAATTGACGAAAAATGAATTTAAACTGTAAAATAACGATTTTACCCCTAGATAATGAAAATTCTCAGAAAAATAGCTATTGACCTCGAAAAATTATCAAAAATTGAAAATAAGCTTAAAACCCTAAGAAATGCATTTATGACTCAAAAATTGACAAAAAATGAATTTAAACTGTAAAATAACGATTTTACCCTTGGACAATTAAAATTTTCAGAAAAATAGCTATTGATCTCGAAAAATTACCAAAAATTGTAAATAAGCTTAAAATCTTAGGAAATGAATTTATGACTAAAAAATTGGCTAAAAATGAATTTAAACTATAAAGTAATTATTTTACCCTTGTGATGGTAAAAAGATAAAAAAAAATAGCAATTAAATATGAAAAAAATCATAATAATTAACAAATTCGTATGAAAGTAAAATATGAATTTAAAGCCTCCAAAGCTAATGAAAAATGTTTACAGATAAAAATTACTATTTTGCCCTCTAGATTATTAAAAAATTAAAATTTGGCCCAAAAAATGTAAACATGCCCCCCAATGTTTGAAAATAAATGGTGTGCCAAAATTTGGTGTCTACAATGGTGATATCTAATACTTTTTTTATTAAATAATAAAATTGATTGGTCCAGTTTGTT
The DNA here is from genome assembly GCA_024721245.1 of Mitragyna speciosa. Taxonomy (NCBI): domain Eukaryota; kingdom Viridiplantae; phylum Streptophyta; class Magnoliopsida; order Gentianales; family Rubiaceae; genus Mitragyna; species Mitragyna speciosa. The sequence goes on from CM045567.1 coordinate 14,768,589, forward strand.
TGCAATGTGAAATTAACAAACTTATCATGTTATCAAATAAATATAAAAATAAGCAAACCTATAATTGAAAACAACAGCTTATGACAATATTAAATCTTTTTCCACATAATGTGTTAGATATTTTAGTAGATGATGAAATGCTAAGTACTCAACTATGTTACAAGACCACTTTTTGATTGTGTTTCTTTTAGAATATTATTAAAAAATAATATATATATATATATATATAAAAGACTAGGAATGTGCATGTGCGTTGCACATGCTTTGAGTGTGTGCCATTTAGTTTATAAGGTAAATGAAAATTGTATCTAGAAATCAAATATAAATTAAAAGGTAATAAATTATAGATGTAAAGTTTAATGAACAAACATGAAATTAGTCATTAGTAGAAATGTAGACGTGTATTGAATAAAAATATAAAATAGGAAATTTAAAACTTCAAACTTTCTATTGAGTATTCTTCTTTTTAGTTTTCAAGTTTCTTTTGCAAGCTAGCAATCTTCTCCTCCTCATCATCATCTGTAGGTTGGCAAGTTCTCTTGTTTGTTATTTGTTTCACTTTTGTTGATGGTTCCTTTGTTCTAGTTGAAACTGGTGATTTTTTATTTTGCAAGGTTTAGTGTTGTCTTGTCTCGGTACTCTTTCTTTTGATGTAGAGATATTTGCTTATTTTTTGTTGAAATTATGTGGTCTTTCATTGTGGATTGATGCTTTTTTCGCCTTTGGTTTCTGTAAAATTTTTTATTGCATCTATTGTGACTTGAGTGCTGTTAGTAATTTCAACATTTTTCATTCATCGTGATATTATTTTGTTTTTGTTGCGTAAGAAGTCATCAAAAATTTAAATGAATATATTTATTTTGCTAGGATATCTTTTTGATTGATTCCTTGTATTCAGTGACTGGACAATCAATGTACATATTTATTATGTCTTCAAATAGTGTAAGACATGTATATTCAATCTATATCTACAATATATTTTGATTATACATTATTACGAATTTACTTGCAAAATCTAATTTATTATATGGATTTAATCACCTAAGTGTTTCTTCAATTTCTTTAGTTTTATACTTCCACATTATAATCTTGAAGGTGTAATAATGTTAGTCTTCAAATACTTTGTACATGTGTTGTACCATGGATTGTATATATTATGAACTTTATCAACTGCTACTTTGAACCAATAGAATTTATTCTGCAACGTCATGTCATGAAAGATAGTTATTTAGTAATTAAACATGAAAAGTGTATATAAACAATTAACAATCGATTGAAAGATTTTGGGTCCTTAATAATTATTTTTAATTTTAATTAGAATTTAAAGATGTGATGAGTGGCGAGTTCTCTAAACTGCTTTTGTAGAATAATTATGGAATAATAGCATAATTTTTCTTTCTATTTAGATAGAGGATGGGAAACAATTCTATTTTTAACAACTTAAAAAATACAGCATTATCGCTAGAGCATAATGCATATAGCCATGATTTTTAAAACCATGACGTTGTAGTCCAAATAAGTAATTGCTTCAAGAAAATGATTATTGCACCAAATTCTAAATACAGCAACACAAATAATAAAAATATTAAAAAATAAGTTATTACATATCCTTTTAATTTTAGACATTTGTTGGACATTACAATAGCTTTTGGATTTGGAGTTATGGAATTTGGATTTAAAATGAATATTATCATTCCTACAACTTATGCTTTTATATTTTGTTACAACATCATCGCTATAGCATAATGCATGCAGCCATGGATTTTAGAAACCATGACTTCGTGGTCCAAATAATTAATTGGTTCAAGAAAATAATTCTTACAACTAAATTATAAATGCAGTAATTACAAATATATTTAAAAATGTATTGCTATCCTCTTCAATTTTAGACATTTGTACAATATTAAGGTAACATTTGGATTCAGAGTTATGGAGTTTGAGTTTAGCATGAATATTATCATCCCTAGAGTACTTATGCTTTGATTATGTTAGAGCATCATCGCTAAGAGCATAATGCATACAGCCATGGATTTTCAAAATGACGATTGTAATCTAAATAACTAACCTGCTTCAAGGAAATGATTCTCACACCTAATTCTAAATGCAGTATTGCAAATATTTAAAATATTTCAAAATAATAAGTTATTTATGTGTCCGCTTAAATTTTAGACATTTGTACGATATTATAATAACTTTTGGATTTGACGTTATAGAGTTTAGAGTTTAAAATGGATATTATCATGACTACAACTTATAAGTTACAATCGTTTTTGTAAGCAATTATGTGGTCACTAGGCAACAATTCCTTCGATGGACCAATGCTATTGTAGTAAGATTTTAGGGTAATGATACCATAAAACTAGTCGTGGTCATATACTTAAGTAACCATAGTACAAAATGAAAATTCCAAAAAAAGTGATTGCATCCTGTGTAGTTATGTCTAAAACGGTTCTCATGTAAAATAAAGGAAAATCGGCATCAAGTAAGCATATAAATGATATGATCATTAGTTTTCTAAGCTCACATAATCTAACTGAAAAATATGTGTAAAATATGAAATTATTTTCAATAATTTAATGATCAAACAAAAGAAGAAAACTCTCAAATCAAGAACAATATCAAATTAAATATAATTGTAAGTGTAATAGAACCTAAAATAAATATATGAACCCAATCATCACAAATAATATGAAAAAAAACCAAAAAATTAAACATTTATTAAAAATTTATATAGAAAAAGAAATAAACTAAAAATTCTATTTAAAAATCTTGAGAAATTTAAAATCTCAAAATTATAGAAAGGAATATATAAAATAAATTAAATATCTTCGATATCTTAACTTGTATGTATCCTTGAAATCTATTAAATTATAGAAAGGAATATAGAATAAATCAAATACCATCAATATCATAACTTCAAAAAAACAAAAAAAAAAAAGGCTATAGGATTAAGTTTCCTTAGCTTCCTTCTAGTTGATCTTTGAATTTTTGTTTCCTTTACTTGTATCCTGGAAATCTATAAACTCTAAATGAGAAGCACATAGCTTGACCCATAGTTGAATACTCATTTTATTGTTGAATATTGCACTCTAGTAAAGTTGACTTATTTAGAAACTTGCAGACATTAAACTTCTTGGAAACAAAAGAGGACTGAATAAAATTTTACTAATCTTATGATTTTCAAAATTTAAAAAAAAAATTAGTAGTTTTTAGTTTCGTTTGAGACTTTTCTTCTAACTTGATAAGCATCTAAAATTAGATAATAGTATTGAGTGAGAGCATTTCATGAAGCACAAAAAAAGGGAAAGAATAATTATATATAATAGTAATAATCTTTTCTTGGATTCTTAATTCAAGATATTAGATATGTTCAACACATTCAGAAAGTGCTAGGGTTTGAACTTAAAATATATTTAAAGAAGTTATCTCAATTCAATTGTTTCATTAGTATTTTATATTCAAAAGTTAAGTCATTTGTTACCTTTTACTACAAGAAATTAAGTTTTTACCCACACATAAAATTGTAACACATAATGTGTGTAGGTATTTAACTACACATTTATTTTGTATGTGTGGGTAAACCTAATAAGAGTAATTATTATATTATTTGACATTTATTATGTGTAGGTAAAACTTTTTACCTACATATAAATTTGGAGGGAAAATTTTCCCCCTAAATTAGAGATTGGTGGGATTATTGAAAATTTTTTGATGCTGATGTGGCATTTTTAAAATTTTTATTACCCACACATAAGTAAAAATGTAAGATATGTGTGGGAAATACTTGAACAGTTTAGCTACACATATTAGGAAATATGTGTAGGTAAATGTTGACGCAGTAACTAGAGTATTTGACGTGGTAAAAATAACTCACATAATATCGCAATTCTTTTTTTTTTTTTTCTTGTTGAGAGATTAACGACACTTTTCTACTACAGTAGACAAAAAGAACAAAAGATTAACCAAAGCCCCAAATTGTCTCTCTCTCTCTCTCTCTCTCTCTCTCTCTCTCTCTCTCTCTCCCCCCCCCCCCTCTCTCTCTCTCTCTCACCATTCCTCCTAATCGAGTCACTACCTCTCCTCCACCGTCACTCAGCCTGCTCCTCCATTGCTACTCAACTCACTCGCTGCCCCTTCTCTGCTCATGTGAGTATATATTCTTGTGTTTTTAGTGTGAGTGAGTGTAGATTCTTGTGTTCTCTTATAGCTAAATTTAGGGGATTTAATAGCTAAAAAAGATGCAATTTTGATACTTTTTATCTTAGTCTCTACTGGCTTTTGGGTTTTATGAGGTTTGGGGGGGTTTTTTTTTTGGGCAAAACTTTTGTTGACCTTAGGTGGGAAGTGGGTGGTATGGTGGAATTTTTAATGTTCTTGGCATTAATCCTTGTTCTTGACATGCAGTTGAATGCTCTGCTGGAAATGTAGTGTCATTGTAAGTAATTATATACCTTAAGCATCTATTCTTGACTTTTGTATTTTTTTTCCCTGTTATTAGAAAAAACGCTGGCTTATAATATATGTTGTTTCCCTCTTATTTTAGAAGGCACTTGCTTTTTTTACTTCATTTTATTTTATTTGCACTAAGTTATTTTGATTGGAAGCTTGTATAAGCACAAGAAGAGCGGAATTTTGGAAGTAAATTCAATTGACTTATTTTGTCAAAAACTATTGTGGATGCACCTGATGGCCAGAATACTATGCAAGAACTTATCAATTGTTAAATTCTGGATCAAGTGAGGTTTTTTGTGGTGTACTCTGTGGAACTTCTTTTTAAGCCTAAATTTCTAGAACAAATTACTAATAGAATCATTTATTATCTTCATACAAGATCTTAATTTGCATTTGTATGATATGAGTCTATAATTACTTGTAGATGAATAGCTGCTAGTGTAATTTTGAGGCTTAGGTTGAAATAGCAGTTTGTTCCATGTATTTATTGGTCTTTTATGCTCTTATGGAAAATGCCTGGGCAATTTGAGTTGAAGGACAAATAAAGTGAATTCAAGATGTAATAATGTTTTGTAGCCTTTATAATGTCCAATTTTGTAGGCCCAAACTCTTCAAGTTTTTAGTGTCGATTTTTATCTTATCTTGATTCTTTGGCTCCCTACTGGTAACTTTAAGTTCAATTGGTAGAAATTTACAAAAAAGGAGAAAAAAAAGAAAAACATCAGTTGCTAGTAATTTAATTTGGTCTAACTTGCCATTGTCTAACTAACTTGCTCCGTATACATATTGCTGGGGGAGGTTAAAGAGGACATGGTAGATGTGGAGGATGTGGCGGATGATGCATAGGGCGCATTGCTTCCTCTGGTACATCACATTCTAATTAGTAAATTCTAAAAACATTAATCTTGCTTGTTTTGCTTTAATCTTTACTATATATTTTTATTATCTGTTATTTATCTTGCTCCTACTTAATTTACAGATCTATCTCCACAATTGGAACTGGAGTTGGTTAGTGGATAATAAAAGCACTAATTTAACTTGTCAAGACTTTAATCCTTACAATGTATTTGTTAATTTTTTTATTATTATTTATGTTGTTCATACTTCATTTACAGATCCACCTCCACAAGTGGAGCCACAAGTTGGTTAGTAAATAATAAAATCATTAATCTTACTTGTTTTGTTTTAATCTTTATTGTGTATTTGTTAATTATTTGCTATTTAACTTGTTTCTACTTTATTTCCAAAGTCATTGTTGGTGTCTGGACTCCGAATTTCAACTGCACCATGAGGAAAAACATTAGTGATTATGAATGGTCCATTCGAATGAGATCGCAACTTACCCGAAACTAACTTTAATCTAGAATGGAAAAGAAGAACTTTTTGTCCTATTGAGAACTCCTTTCTTGAGACCATTTTATCATGAATACCTTTGATCTTTTCCTTGTAAATGTGCAAGTTCTCATAAGCTTCATTTCAGATTTCCTCCAACTCTTGTAATTGCAACCTTCTTAGCTCTCCTACTTCATCCATCCTCATATTGCATTGCTTAATTGCCCAATATGCCTGGTGCTGCAATTCAATAGGCAGGTGACAATTTTTCACAAATCAAACGATAAGGAGACATACCTGGGGAGTTTTATAAGCTGTATGGTAGGGCTAAAGTGCATCATCAATTCAAAGACTCCAATCTTTTCGGTTGGGATTCACCATCTTCTCAAGTATGGACTTGATTTCTCTATTTGATATCTCTGTTTGACCACTTGTTTGTGGATGATACATAGTGGAAGTGCGATGAGTCACACCATACTTTTGCATCAAAGCCTCAAATACCCGATTGAAAAAATGCTTTCCTCGGTCACTAATAATTGCTCTTGGCATCCCGTACCTTGCAAAAATGTTAGATTTGACAAAACCTACAATAGTTTTAGCATCGTCAGTACATGTAGCTTTAGCCTCAATCCATTTTAAAACATAATTTACAGCTAAAAGAATGTACTCATTATCAAAAGAGAATGGGAATGGACCCATGAAATCAATCCTCCACACATCAAATATCTCACAAACAAGTATAGGATTAAGGGGCATTTGATCTCTATGGCTTAAGTTACCTGTCTTTTGACAATTTTCACATGACTTTCAAAACACATATGAATACGAAACAAATTAGGCCAAAATAAACCATATTCTAACACCTTACAGGCTGTTCTCTTTGGACCAAAATGTCTACCGCAGGCATATGAATGACAAAAAATTAGTATAGAATGGATTTCATTTTTGGAAACACACCTACAAATAACTTGGTCAGCACAATACTTTCATAAGTAAGGATCATCCCAAACATAATATTTAGCATCACTCCTAATTTTATCTTTTTGAGCATGAGATAAATCACTAGGTAGCGTACGAATAACTAAATAGTTAACTATATCGGTATACCATGGAATTATCTTTTGAATATTAAAAAGATAATCATATGAAAAATTGTCTTGAAGTGGTTTGGGCTCCTCACTTGTAATCAATCTACTAAGATGGTCTGCAACTAAGTTTTCAGCACCTTTCCTATCTTGAATCTCTATATCAAATTCTTAAAGTAATAATATCCATCGAATAAGTCTTGGCTTTGCTTCCTTCTTCGTAAGCAAGTATTTTAATGCTGCATGATCAGAGTAGACAATTACTTTAGTACCAAGTAAATATGAACGAAATTTCTCTAAAGCAAAAACTACAGCAAGAAGTTCTTTTTCTGTTGTAGAATAATTGCACTGAGCATTGTCTGATATTCTCAAGGCATAGTATATGATGTAAGCTGCTCTTCCATCTCTTTGCCCAAGAATGGCACCAACAACATAGTTACTCACATCACACATAATTTCGAACGGAAAATTCCAATTCGATGGTTGGACAACTGGTGTTGAAGTTAACAACTCCTTGAGCTTGTCAAAAGCAATCTTGCAAATGTCATCAAACTCAAAGGTCACATCCTTTTAGAGAAGTTTATAAAGGGGTGATGCAATCTTTGAGAAATCCTTGATAAAGCGCTGGTAGAAACCTGCATGGCCAAGAAAAGAGCGAATTTTTCGCACACTAGTGGGGTAAGGTAAGCACTTAATGACGTCTATCTTAGCTTTATCAACTTCAATACCCTTAAAAGATACCACACGACCTAAATAATGCCTTGATCCACCATAAAATGATATTTTTTATAATTTAAAACAAGTTTTGTTTCAATGCATCTCTTAAGAACTTTGACAAGATTAGCAAGACATAGATTAAAAGAATCACCATACCCAATGAAATCGTCCTAAAAACTTCTATGATATTCTCTACGAAATCAGAAAATATGCTAACCATATACCTCTGGAATGTGGTGGGGGCATTACAAAGACCAAAAGGCATTCTCCTGTATGCAAACGTACCAAAAGGGCATGTGAAAGTCGTTTTCTCCTGATCTTCAGGTGCAACCAGTATTTGGTAAAAATCTGCACAACCATCAAGATAACAATGGTGAGATTTTCTTGCCGACCTTTCTAACATTTGGTCAATGAAAGGTAAAGGAAAATGGTCTTTTTGAGTCATGGAGTTCAATTTTTTGAAGTCAATACAAACTCGCCATCCATTTTGAACTCTAATAGGTACTAACTCACTATTAGGATTTTCTACCACAGTTATATCTGTCTTTTTTAGAACCACTTGTAAAGGACTTACCCACTTACTATCCAATATTGGATAGATGTACCTGCATCAAGAAGTTTTAAAACTTCTTTCTTGACTACCTCCATCTTAGGTGGATTTAATCTACGTTGTGCTTTTCTAGAAGGTTTGGCATCATCCTCCATCAAAATTCTATGCATGCATATCGTGGGGTAATTCCTTTTATATCTACAACAATCCATCCCATTGCTTCTTTGTGGTCCTTAAGCACACGAATTAGCTTTTCTTCCTCCAATTCACTCAACTTTAAAGAGACGATCACTGGTAGTGTGTCTTTGTCTCCTAAGAATACATACTTTAAGTGATTGGGCAGTAGTTTTAACTCAACCTGTGAAGCCCGCACAATAGAGAGTAAAAGCTTTAAGTGAGACAAGGGTAAGGCAAGATAAGACACATCAACCTTCTTAGGTTGAAGTGAGTTCAATACAACAATAATTTCTTGCAATTCAAGAGGAAGACCAAACTTCCCTTTTAGTCTTTTGACATCCTCATGATTAAGACTGCATGTTAGAGTAGTTTCAATGCATCTTCCTCACTTAATTCAAAATTTTTCTGTACTAAAGAGTCAACAACATTTAGAACAAAAACTAAATGACAATCATTAGAAAATTTAATGGCATCATAAATATTAAACTTGATAACATCACCATCAAATTCCACAATTAAAGTTCTAGTAAACATATCAATTTTTGTCCTAGCAGTTTTCAAAAATGACCTTCCTAACAAAATGAGAGTTGAATTGGAAGAAATATCTTCTTCCATATCAAGAACATAAAAATCTAAAGGAAAAACTGAATTATCTACTTGAACTAAAACATCCTTGAGGACTCCATCAGGGTATGCATTAGATCTATCAACTAGTTGGATGATTACACATGTTTCTTTTAAAGGTCCTAAATTCAATGAATCATAAATAAAACGAGGCATAACATTTATAGAAGCACCAAGATCTAACATAGCTTTTTCAATCCTAGAATTTCCTATTCTACAAGGAACAGTGAACATACCAGGGTCTTTACATTTTGGTGGCAACTTTTTTTGAAGCACCACCGATACATTCTCTCCTATATGAACCTTTTCATGGCCTTTTAACTTTCTCTTACTTGTGCACAATTCCTTGAGAAACTTAGCATAACGAGGTATTTGCTTAATTGTATCAAGAAATGGAATGTTATCTCAACTTTTCGAAACGTCTCAAGGATTTCTTGTTCTTGCTCCTCCTTCTTAGACTTTGCAAATCTACTAGGAAATGGTGGAGGAGGTGTCATCATAGGTGGGGGGTTCTCTTTAGATTTTTACTCTTACAAATTTTGAGAATGACCTTCACCTTGCTTCTTCTCGAGTTCCTCTTTTTCATCATTAGATACTCTCTTATTATGCTTGTCGTGCCCTAAAATGACACACACGATGGGTTCGTTGACTGTCACGTCCTAAAAAGACGATCCGGTCTGAAACCTTTTTCAAAAAGATAGAATTTTGAAAAAACCGTGCGTGGGTAATAAAAATCGAGTTTTTAGTAAAAATGTGTTTTTTAAGAAAATAGTATTTTAAAAGAAAATAAGGCCAGGACTAAAAGTGCGATAGTTTTGGCTAACTAATTTTTGAAAAAGAGTTTTATTTATAAAAAAATAGAGTCGCCACTTGGTACTGAGTTAGGGTGTACCAAGTTACACGAAAAAAATCATTTAACAAAATAAAAATAAAAATTTTATAAAAATTATTTAAAATCTTTTTCCGACTCCAGTCTATGAAAAACGAGAGAAAAAAGTCTGGGAGTCACATTTGAAGAAAAGGAAGGTAAAGGCTTAAACCTAAGGCACTCTTTCTACCTAACCGAGGCTAGTTGCGAGGTTTAATCAAAATTTCCTAAATTAATCCTAAATTCTATCGCATTCGGATGTGTCTAAATGAACACAAATCCTAAGTCTAAATGTGGGTATCGGGAGGGTCGGCATGTTCCGTCGAAACTTGATCGAGATTATCACATTAATTGCGAAACCTAAGTCGAGGCCTTGAGGGAGTCACGAGTATCTATGCAAAATGAAATGCAAAAAGAAAAGAAAATAATAATATATAATAAGTAAAGGAAGGAAGTGGGTATGCAACATGATGGGTACAGGGAACTAATATCTTATGACTGAATGTTCGTAATCACGGAGGGAGGAACGGCATGTACACCACCACTTTCTACGTGAATAGGCAACTATTTCTAGTCGGGTCACACAAAATGACCCAAATTCTAAGTGAGATGCAACTTAGATGTCATGCACTGAATTTTTGTCAAAAATAGATAATAGATAATAAAATATATACAAATCATGCAAAAATGAAAATTTTTTTAAAAAATTAGTGTGTAAAATGATATGAAATGCACATGAATGCACCTAGCACTAAAATGCCCTAAGGGTCTAGCGTTAGACTAGCCCTTTCTAGGAATTTCTTACTAGCGTTGGACTAGCAGGGAAGTGAGAAAAGTCATAACTAGCGTTGGACTAGTGTGATGACGGAACCATGAAACTGATAAAACATAAATTACAGCAATAAAGCATGAATTGAAAGCAAGTTAAACATATAAAGACATATAAAGTCAAGTAGAAGCATATAACACGTAAACATAATATTCTCGATGCAAAACTCCTAAGGAAAGCGGTAAAACAAATAAACACGTAAGCACATAAAAGTAAATATGCCCTAACTATTACATCAGGAGAATTTAGTTACACTTTAAAGGGGGAAAATAAAAATAAACCATCTATTACACTTGTTATCTAAATACAAAATTTTACTTAAAATAACATAACTGCAACCTATGTATTACATTAACTATCCAAATACAAAATATTGCACTTTTTACCAAAATAATAAAATTTGAATTTTAAATAACATAAAATAAATAAATATGCAAAAAGCATGTAAACTAAGAAATATGTGAAGAAACATGTATAAAAATCACATAAAGTCACATTTGGGGCACATAAAGATTAATTTGTGAGAAATAGGGGTACCTCTCGAAGACCCAATACAAATACTAATCAAAATGAACAAAATAGTCAAGGTACCATAATACCGATGAATAAAGCATAGAAAGACAAGAATACATTTAAACAAACTTAGGGGTCAAATCATAAATTCAAACAGTTACAGGGAGCATAATTGTAAATTAAAGCTAAGTAAAGAGAGCAAAAATAAAATTCCAGCAAATATGAGGCACAAAAACATAAATTCAAGCAACCATTAAGACTGACTTGCAATTAATGGGGAATAATTGAAAGAAACTAAACTTAGAGGGGGCAATCCATAATTATAAAGGACTCAATTGAAGGATAAATGAAACTTTTTGAGGCATAGCTAAAATGAATAGAGAAAATACGGACTAGTAAATGAGTTTATATTTTTACATCAAGTATAGTAGAAAAACACAAATTCTAACATTAAATGAACTAAACTCAACCAATTAAACTAAAATCAATTAATTAATAGCAAGTTAAAAATAGAACTTAAATCAGTAACTAAGCAACAATAAGTAATAAAAACTGAAATCACAAAATCGTAACAACCAAAAATCATAAAATCCCCAAATTCTACCCTCTTCCTTAGAATTTATGTTTTCCTTCCTCACCCACTCACTCTCTGCCTAAACCGGTTTTCTCAGTTCTTTTGTTTTTTCTCTCCTCTCTTCTTCAGCTCTCTCATATTTCTCTCGGTTCTCAAACTCTTCCTTTCTCTATTTCCGTATCTCTCTTTCTATATCTTTTCTCTTCCCCTTTGTGATATCCCGTTCCACATCGAAAAAGTGAAGAAACATGGACCAATGTATAAGTTGAGGCTAAGCATTCAAGTCCAACTTGGGATATCCAATTTGGGCTAGCGAAGACGGAGTCCAAAAAGCTGGACTTGGCTGCTCAGACTCTGGTCGCGTGTTGGGCCTACGGGCCCGGGGCGTGACACCCTTTCTTTCTTCTTCTCTCTATTCTCTCTTTCTCATTCTCATTCTCTATGTCTGCTCTTCTAATTCCTCTTCCTAGTCTCCATCATTGATTTCTCTCTCTCTCTCTTGCATTCTTCTTTCCCCGTTTTTGGTTTTGCTTTTTCCCTCTGGATTTTCTCAGTCGCTCTGCCCCTCTCTGTTTCCTTCTTTTCTTTTCTTTCTCTTTCGATTCTCATCTATTTCTCTTGCCTCTGTTTCTTCCTCTCCTTTCTCTCTATTTCATCTAGTCAACTCGAAAAACTCCACTCACAGAACTATTTTTTGCCTCAAATCACTCAGAAATCTAGCAAAACCAAATGTTAAATCTTTACCTTTTGTTCGGTTTCATCACAACTCACACAAACTCAAACAACCACTGACAGAAGTGACCGCAGATTACCTGGTCCGGGAGGGAAATAGCAACGATTCTGTGGCTAGTAATGAGCGGTGGCACCAATTGCGTTACTGGTGGTGCTACTACTGGAAGATGATGACGGTGGTGGTGAGAAATAGAGGACCCTACAGCTTCAGGGGTGGTTTTGTGATGTGGTTTGCCAAGTGGCAACACTGGTGGATTTAAAATGGCTAGTGGTGGCTGTGATAACGTGTATGGTTGGTCGGTTTGTGGTTGTAGGTTGTTTTTTGGTGTTAATTGGTAGTGATGGTGGTGTGGTTACTCTGGGCAATGGCAATTTCAGTTGCCTGCTATGGATTTGTGGCTTAATACATACATGTGGTTGTTTCTACTTTTCTTTACAGGTTGAGATTAGGTAATGACTTGGGACTGGAAACTGACGACGGAATTCCAGTAGTTGATGTGGATGTTTGGAGACGGTGTACTGATTTGAGATGGTGACTGTGGAGTTATTTTCTGATGGTGTGAGTGGTAGGGGTCCAGAGGGTGATGATTTGGGTTGTGGTGGTCTACCGAGTGTTTGCAAGAGGAGGTCCTGTGGCAGGGGTTGGTGTTTACTGGTGATGGTTTTGATTGAGTGGAAGGGATTGTGTGTTGTAATGACAGCTCTAGTTGTGGTCTGCTTACAGGGAGTTTGGAGCCATTCTATGGTTATCTGTGTGGTGTAGTGGCTGCTCCTGTGATGGAGGAGGAGGAGAATGGATGCGGATATGTTCCTAATTTAGTTGATTGTTTATGCATTTGTGGTTTGCAGGTGAATTTTAGTTGAAACTGTTGGTTGACTAATTTGATGATCTGAGTTTGGGATTATTTGAAACTGTTCTCGGTTGCTGGTTTGTTGGCAAGTTGTATGGCATGCAATTTGGGACTTAAGGTAACGTTTTGAGTGGAGAAAGATGGCCATGAGTGGGGCCTATAGGTAGAGATGGGAAATGGTGATTCTAAGTTGAAGGGGTGGCATTTTTTGTTACTGATGTTCGTAAGCTTCTGGGTTGTGAAATCGGGGAGCTGATGAGCTTGATTTGGGAGAATTGTATGGTTGTTTGTGTTTTTGTGGTGTGTGTTTAGTATGTGAAAGATAGTGTGTGAACCTCTGGATATGAATGTGTGTTTATGCGTGTATCTATGTGTTTCTGCTGTGTGTTAATATCATGTGAAGTGTGTGTATATGAAGGGCCGTGTGTGTTTTGAGTGTCTGGGTGTGTGTGTTTGTGATTGTGTTACTGTGTGTGAACTGTATGTGAGATGTGTAAAACTGGTGTGTGAAGTGTGTGAATCAATTTGTGTAGTGCGTGAGTGTTGTGTTGTGAATTTGTGGATTGTGTGTGTATCTGTGTGTATAAATGCATGTGTATGTGAGCTATGTGGTGTAGGAATGCTGTGTGTAGTATGTGAAATAATAGTGCGTGTAGTGTGTGAGAGAGAGTGTGAGCGTGTGTAGTGTGTGAGTGTGTGAGTGTGTGTGAGAGTGTGTGAGTGTGAGTGTGTGTAGTGTGTGAAAGAGTATGAGTGTGTATTTTAGGTGTTCTAAGTGTAAGCTTGAAGATACACTAGTGTGTGTTTTGGGTGTTCTAGGTGAAAAATTGAAGATACACTAGTGTGTGTTCTAGGTGTTCTAGGTGAAAACTTGAATATGAATGTAGGAAAAAGTGTGTGTTTTTAGTGTTCTTGGTGTAAGAGATAAAATCAAGAAACTAAAAACTAAAACTCTACCTAGTCTTTCTAATTTTTCCCCCTTTTTTCAATCCCAAGTGGGGATATTTATAGTGCATAAAAGACTTATCTTCCAAGAAATGACTAAAAGACCAAAACGCCATTGACTACCAAAATTACAACTTTACTCTTACAAAAATATTAAAAATCTATTTTCTCTCATAAAAATGAAAAAAATTAAGAAAAATTTGAATAATAAATTTATTAATAGCAATTCACCCCAAAAAAGTTAGAAAAACTTAGAAACATGCTTAAAAACTTAAAAACGAATTTGGAACTCAAAAATTGGTGAAAAATGAGTTTGGAATGTGAAATGACAATTTTGCCCTTGGATAACGAAAATATACATAAAATAGCTATTGGACTCGAAAAAATTATCAAAAATTAAAAATAAGTTTAAAACTCTAGGAAATGCATTTATGACTCAAAAATTGACGAAAAATAAATTTAAACTATAAAATGATGATTTTGCCCTTGAATGCAATATTTACAGAAAAAATAACAATCGTTTACGAAAAAATCAAGAAAATTTAGAAATGTACTTAAAGAATTAGAAAAATAAATTTCAGACCTGAAATGAGCTAAAATGGTATTTGCGAGGCAAAATTAGTATTTTGCCCTTGTGCTTGGTAAAACATAAAAAGAATACCAATTAAATTCGAAAAAATCACAGAAAATTAAAAAATATGTATGAAAGTAAAAATGTGAATTTAAAACCCTCAAAACTAATGAAAAAATATTTACAGATAAAAATTACTATTTTGCCCCTGAAATTATTGAAAAATTAAAATTTGACCACCAAAAATATAAACACCACCCCAATATTTGAAAAGTAAATAGTGTGTCAAAATTTGATGTCTACAATGCTCTTTCAACTACTTGCCACTCCTCAAGGTTATGGCACTAGCATTCTACTTCAGATTAACCACAGTTTGTGAAGGTAATTTTTCAAAAATTTGGGTTTGCATTTGACTCATAGTTTTGACTCATTTGATTTGCCAAGTTTTGAATGCTTGCTCTTGTGTCCTGTTGAAATTGCTGAGCATCATTAGTTAATAAATTCACAATTTCTTCAATAGACTTACCTTGCTTTGAATATGTTTGTTGTTGTGGCAACGGAGTTGATGGTCTAGGTTGAAATTGCTGTTATTGGTGTCCTTGTGGCCTTGATGCATAGCTGAAATTCAGGTGATCCTTCCATCTCGGATTATACGTGTTTGCATAAGGATCATATCTTCTTTGCGCTGGTCGTGGAAATCCACTAGTCGCATTGACTTGTTCATTTGGATCATCTTGTAGAGTCAGACACATAATAGTTGGATGACCCGAAGCATAACAAATCCCACAAGTCATTGCCTGTTGTAATTGTCCTACAGTCAATTTTTCAACCAAAGAGGTCAATGCATCTAAGCATTTATCAATTGAATATATACTTACCTCACTGACTTTTCCAGAAGTGGAATCAAGTCTGTCACAAAACCACTGTGCATTTACAACCATCCCAGAGATCAAGTTTCTTACTTTAGTAGGAGTTTTATTCATTAATGTACCTCTACTAGCAGTGTCTATTATCTTTCTATCTGTAGGAGACAATCCATCATAGAAATATTGGATAAGCAGTTGATCCGATATTTGATGATGAGGACAGCTAGCACACAATTACTTGAATCTTTCCTAAAATTCATACAATGTTTCTCCATTGTACTGCCGAATCCCACATATTTTCTTGTGAATGTTTCAGCTCTTGAAGCAGGGAAGAATTTCTCCAGAAACTGCCTTTTCATTTCATTCCATGTAGTAATTGATCCAGAAGGTAAGTACTAGAGCCAATCTTTAGCTTTATTAGCTAAAGAAAATGGGAATGCTCTTAGCTTGATTTGTTTCTCATTAACTCCTTAGGGTTTCATGGTAGAACACACCACATGAAACTCCTTGAGGTACTTATGAGGATCTTCACCTGGCAAGCCATGAAAAGAAGGGAGTAAGTGAATAAGACTAGATTTTAATTCAAAGGCTACATCTAAAGCAATGCATAGAGGTTGTTGATTTAAATCAGGTGTAGTTAATTTTATCAAAGTTCTCTCGTTAACCATGGTGATTTCTTCCTCTGAGTCACTAAAGAATTCAACAAGATCGGTTGCCAACTTTAGTCCAGGTGATGAGAATGCTAGTTTAGCCAATTGCTTAGTCTCTTTCTTCAATCTTCGTGCAGTCTTCTCTATCTCAGGGTCAAATTTTGCAGTTCACCTATACGAGAAGAACGAGGCATAAACTAGCAATTAAATAAAACCAAAAAGAAAATAAATACTGACACCAATCCCCGGCAACGGTGTCAAAATTTATTAGGTGTCAAACCAGCAAATATAAATTCACCTACTCAAATAAAAATATAATGAAGTGCAGTGATGAGTAGGGTCGTATCCACAGGGACTAGTAGATTTATTTTCTTTAAAAACTAAAAATTAAAGGAGGGGGATTTGAAAAGAATTATTCAAAAGAAAACTTAATTTAAGAAATCTAATAATTAACTAAATCAAAAAGGATTCAAATAAAGAAATATAATAACGCAAAATTGATTTGAACGAAATCAAATAGTAACTAAACTCTAGTCAAAGGAATAATCTCAACTCTGATTCAATTTAACTGATCATTGATGCAAAAATAAATTCCTACATTCATGAATAAATTGATTATAGTTGTTGAGAAGTTCTAACAACCTACTCTTCCTTACTGTGTCGGTGATTAAGATAAGACTGTTAATTACTTCCCTAATCAAATAATAACCCTAGGTAAGATCTTAGAATTCAATTATTCAATAGTTTTAAAACTTAAAAAGCTACCAATTCTAACAAGCAAATACCTAAGAGTCTTTGTTCAAATTTGACTATCTATTCCCGTAATATAATCCAAAAGTCTCTATTACAATTGAATTAATCACTTGCCACAAATACTAAAACTATTAAACAATTACGGTTTGACATTTTAGATGGCTTTAGATTGTCTGACAATTAAATAGTGGCCAATTATTTAACTGCGCAAGAATAATCACACAAGAATGAACACAATCTATTTAAATAGAGAATACATAAATACCCAAAAACGTAAAAAATAATAAAAATAATTAGATCTCACAGTAATAGATGAACCAAGAGTTTCGATTATCCTTCAACTAGATAGAAGAGCCTAGTCACGAATCATGGGTTCAAATCTCAAAAATATTTAATAATAATAATTTGTGTTTTTAAAGAGAGAAAAAGAAAAACTAAAGAACTAATGAAAAGCTAAAAACTAAGGCTCTAAAATTCTTCTGCCCAGCTGGTACATGCGTCTCTCCCCTGGAAGAAGTGATTCTGTAAGCCCCTCAAAAGCCTCCTTTTGTTGCTTTTCTTCTTTCCTTTTTCTTTGTTTCCTTCTCCAACTCAACTTCCTTGTACAATCTTTTCATTTTGGGAAGATTCCCCTTTTCTAATCAACTCTAATTCCTCCTAAACTTCTTCCCAATTCAGATTCACCACATCAAAGAAAGTGAGACCCTCAAATTGCAAATTTTTTCTAATTCACGTCTAGAATTCTGCACAGCAATACCAGAAAACTGTGGTCACTCTCTATCAGAATAAATCTTTTGGAATTTTTGCGAATTTAAAGTCTTTTGTCCATAATCTCCTACATTAAGCCCAAATAACAAAAAGTGAATAAATGGAGATATTAAACACAATTCTTGGCCAAAACAAGGGAAAATTAGATATGGTTCATATGACAATTTAACACCTTAATAGTCACCTCCATAAGTGGAGCCACGAGTTGGTTAGTAAACGATTAAAGCACTAATTTTCCATATCAATGTTTAAATCTTAAGAATGTATTTGTCAATTTTTTATTACTTATCTTGTTCATACTTCATTTCCAGATCCACATCCATAAGTGGAGCTGCGAGTTGATTAGTAAATGACAAAAGCATTAATCTAACTTTAATCTTTACTGTGTATTTTTTATTATTTTTTATTTATCTTGTTCCTACTTCAATTATAGACTCATCTGCTTCAGTAGAGCCACTAGTTGATAGTGTTAATACAACAAAAGGTTCAAACATTTGCGACATTACTTGCGGTCATGGTGCTCGAAAGGCAATGAGAAATGCTAAGGGCAGATTGACTATAGAGTTTTATTTTTCCTTGATGCAAGCAATATGCAACAATGTGAAATTTTTCAATAATGAAATTGGTTACATTGTGCGAAAGCATTGTAGCTTATGATACAAGGAATGAAGACTTGTACCATTTGAAGTTAGGAAACCCCTTCGCACCAAACTTCAAGTAAGCATTTTTTTATATTTGTCAAATTTGATAAGGTTCTTACTTGATGAATGATATGAGTGCATTATAATATTTAATTTTCATGGTGATCTAGACATTTTTTAATATTGATCTTAGGGATGAGAATGTTCGGAAACTTACTGGTAGACAAATGCAAAGAGCTTAGAGAGGCTATAGATATAAATTGCATACCTATTTTAAAGAGATTGGAGGAAGGGATGATCCAATTAAGGCAAAGAGTAAGTGGCATGAGGAAGTTAGCCAAGGGGATTGGGAATGTCTTTGTGACCTTTGGAGCAATTCTACATACAAGATAATGTGTATATTTGTTTAATTCAATATAAAGCAACTATGTTATGGAACTGATTTTATTTTATTTATTTCTCATTTTTTTGTTAAGGAACGATCAAAGAAGAATGTTGAAGCCCAAGGAAAATGAAAATGAGAATCTAGAAATGGTTTTAAGATTATAACATGCCATCATGATGCACGTGGAGCTGATTTGAATGCTCCAACTGGCCAAATTGAGACTTGGCATATTTGACATTGGCATTTTGAGAGGGGTTGGACATCTCCGGAGTTAGAAGGTAAATATGTAAGTTAAATTTTGGATTATATTAAATATTGCTTGTTTAGTTCCAACTTATTTATTTTTTTTCTACCATATGTTCTCTATTTCAAATCTTCTTGATGCATTTGTATTATTTATGTTTCTTTGTTACAATTCTACCATTTTCATGGCATTGAGCACAAAACTAGTAAATATCTTCCAAACAATAAAAGAAAAAACGAGAGAAGTTGTTAAAACTCCTAACAACAGAGTGATGTGTTCCTAAGCCTGTGAAAACAACCAAGACAGAGAAAATAGAAAAAATTGCAAGCCCTAAAAGAAAGAAATAAAGAAATAGGACATAAAAGCACAAAAATACCACATTAATCTGCATAGCTTCATCTGTTGAGTCTATGAAAGTCTAATCTAGGGTGAATTTTAGTCTCGCTACCATTTTAGCTTGATTAAAGTCATTTTCAAACATGAA
The DNA here is from genome assembly GCA_024721245.1 of Mitragyna speciosa. Lineage (NCBI taxonomy): Eukaryota > Viridiplantae > Streptophyta > Magnoliopsida > Gentianales > Rubiaceae > Mitragyna > Mitragyna speciosa. The sequence goes on from CM045567.1 coordinate 14,788,200, forward strand.
CAGTATTCTGCTGCACCAAGTATGGCAACATATAAAATGAAGCACTTGAGTAAGCCAAATTAGGGCTAAGAGATTTTATAGATATGGAGCAACAAACACAACTAAAACAAAAAGAAGAGAATAAAAATGAAACTCAAAATTTATTCGACCACTAATAGAATTGAAATGTAAGAATATTTGACAAAGGAGGTCTTAATAAATTAATTACTTTGCAAGATTTGAATACTCAAGTAAACAAGATTGAGAAAAGAATATGATAAGACAACAATTCAATCAATAGATATGGAAACTACTAATGCTAGTGCATTCATACTCAAGGTTTTGTCTTTTCTTCATCCTATTCAATCTTAGGTGAGTCGTAAAACCTTTTATAATCCATCTCTGCAATCTTGTACTCAACAACAACACTTGCAACTCCAATATCATCTCTTGTTGAGAACTTCACACCTTACACTATCATAGATATCGCAACTGCAGAACACCCAAAAAGTAATTTAAATAGTGTAGAAAGAAAAAAATAGTAACAAAAGCAGTCACTTTCACTTTTAGAAACTTTAGGTCATTTTATATTGTATTTTTTTATTAATTCTTCCTTTTATGTACTATTACAATCTAAAGATTAGAGAATTATTGAGGTTGAGTGTTTATGTTGTGTATCCAAAATTTGCTGCAATGCTTCTACTTTTTGGATAGAAACTAAGAGGGATATAAATAATGCTTGGCACTAACAATTGGAAAATCAGAAGTATAAGTCTATATTAATATTGTAGGAATATCCCTCTTCTTTGCTGGTATACAATGGAAGATCTTATTGCCTATAGCTTTCTTCAATGCTTTTGATGCAAAGAAAGCATGTTGAAGTGCACGTTTCTCACTAAGTATTAATTGTTGAAATTTAAATGGTCGAATTGTTACAATATGAACTGCTTAGAACTTTTTGAATAAGTAGGAGATCTACTTTGTTAATGGTAATTGAGTGTGTTCTGAAATAGTATCAGTCACTTATAATTTGATTGACTATGATTAGAAAAAACTTGTATAAACAGTCACTCATGAGCAGTTTTAGAAAATTGGTTATAACTTTGTATAGAAAGCTTTGATTTGGATGATTCTTATGGTTTTAAAAACTAGACTCATAGATATTTCCAATGGTATGAGGTACATACCCTAATTATTTGTATATTAACATCAGAATTCTTAAGAACTTGGCTGAAATTTTAAGACAGCGTAAATAGATTTTGTGAAGAGCCAAGTTGTAGCATGATTTTGAACTTGTTTTTGTTGAAAAATGAGTTGATGTTCTTCCCAAAAATTATAGCCCTTGAGACATATATTTTAGTCATATAAAGCTTGTAACACCCTAGAAATTTATGCCAAAACCATTTATTTTGTATTATGTTCATTAGAAAAAAAAAAGTGAAGGGTCGAAATTAGTGAGAAAAATTAATAAGAAATGATTTTCTATTTTACTAGCATGTTGTACCATTTTCTTTTAAGAGTTGTACCTTATACGTCTTGCAAGATTAATAGGAAGATAAGTCTTAAACATCTCTTCTAATTATGCATGGCCAAGTAGAGTCTAAGTTGCAAGAAAGTCAAAGTCCTACAGTTAGTTTTGTCTTGCTTTGATTGGTCAAAATTTTTCCATTTCTTTCTCCAATTCTTTTCTTCATCACTTAACCATTTTTTTCTCTTTTCTTCTTCATCTTGGCCGGCCCCTATTCTCTCTTTTTCCTCTCTTTTTCTTTCATTTTCTTGGAGCTTTTACTTCCATTTGATCACTTTTCATCCATAGAAATTAAGTTGATCTTCCTCCTAAGCAACAGATCTTGTCTTACTAAAGGTATTTCCCAAGAACTTTTCATCTTATTTCAAGTATAAAGATTATAGTTTTCTAGCTTTTAAGCCATGTCTTTATGTTAAGTGTGATTTATTTTAGCCATGAAATATGAAGTTTTATTCCATGAATATGAGGTTATGGACTTGTATGACTTGTAGCTAGTGATTTAAACTTGAAATGGCATGAATTAAGGATGATTTAGTTGAAGAAACTTGGAGTAGTTTAGGTGTTTTTGTGATGAATTTGGGTGAAATTGAAGTGAGTTTGATGTGAAATTGGTAGAACTACTTGAGATTGGGTTGTTTGGATGTTTTTCTTGCAGGTTAAAAATTTTGGGTTAGTCCGATTATAGGGGAAGTGCTGTCGAAATTTCGGTAAAACCTAAGAAATAAAAGTGATTAGGCTATGATTTAAAGCTTTATAAGCTGTAATTTAGTGATTTGAACGTGCAGAAATTTTCGTAGATTAGCTATTAGTGAATTAAACCTTTCCGAGCAAAACCCTAGAAAGTTAGAAAACCCTAATTTTGAAAACCCTAAACCCTAGGGTAAAACCCTAAACTCCAGAACCCTAGAAATTAAACCCTAGAAATACTTGAGGTATTTCTCGAATTTTCTTATCGAATTACTTAGATTTTATCCGGTTTTTATACGACTATTTTCTTTTAAATTTCAGGCTCCGGAAGTGAAAGCCCGACCGTATTACGAAAATATTTTCTTAAGCACTTAAGGTGAGTGTCTTTATGTGTGCATGATGCATGAAATATTTTGTCATACTTGAGAATGTTATATTATGAAAAATTATGTTATACTTGTAATTGTTATTTGATGACATGTGCTACTTAAGGAAGGATGTGTACTTTATCGCATCTATTCCGCAATGTGTTACACGCTTTCATTATCCAATGTGTTACTTGTGCATGAGACTTCCGTGACTAACTTCACCGTTACTTCACGGATAGTCAACCCAGACAGGCTTGGGAGGATATAAGGTGCTGGGTGTTTTAGGGCGTGTTGTTCTTTCCCTTTTGAGTTGTGAATCCTCAAAGAGGCCAACTCCGGATTGAACTTTCTCAGCGTGTTGGCCCTCCAAGGTCGAGATTACTCCCTGGATGTGGTAGCTTGTACGGAGGTTATAAGGTGAACGGTGGTTAGGGCGTGCGTGATAATACTGGCATGTCCTTTGATAAAGACCTGAGTTATTATCTCGGTCCTAACATCATGGTTACATGAATCAGTACTTGCTTCTCCTGCGGTTGAGCTTGCTCCCGTAGTTGGGCCCTGTATCCGCCATTGACTACTTGTTAATTAAATTGTTCATAACCTGTCTATTTACCTTGTCAATTATCTTGTTCTATAAAATAATGAATTCCTGGTATGATTGCATGAGCTTGGGCACTCACTGGGCTATTATAGCTCATCCCGTTCATTTGTTTTCTTTAACCAGGTTTTCCAAAACACTAAAGCTGGAAAAGCTGCTTTTGGATATAGTAAATGTTTTGCTTCATGTATTTTGATAGCCTAAATGTGTAGGCTTTTATTGTAAATATTATGTATATTTTGGAGATGTAAACTTCTTGTGATACTTGTACTTTCGAATAAATTAAATGAATGTATTTCATTATGAATGTATTTTATTTGGTTAAGTACGCTTGGATGTTCGAAGTGAGTGCGTGATTTGAGTCCTGGCGAGAGCTAGGCAGGCAGTCCGCTAAGCCCTTTGGTGCGCCTCTGGGTAAGGTGGGGCTGTCACAGTTGGTATCAGAGCCTAGGTTTGAATTCTGGCAGAGTTTAAGTGTGAATCTTTGAAGAGCTTAAGTTTGATCCTTATTAGATCTTAAGTCTAAACATTATTTTATATTAGTTTGTTAAGATTTGAAAGTACTACCTAGCTAGTAAGAAGTGAACCTCTAGTTGTAATTGGGATACATAGAATGTTTTCTTTTGTGATTGGTTTTGGTACTGGTGGATATCGACTCTGTTATATTAGGTGTATTATATTAGCAATTGGTGGCATTAAGTATTTGAAGTGTTAGTGAATGGGTAAATGGTATGACATAGATGGTTCGATATACATTGTGGATGATTAATTATCTATGCTCATACAATTTGGAATAGCTAGTATTTAAAGGAGATCCTAAGCTTGAATCTTATCTGTGATCCTTTAAGTACAAATATTTGTAGATTCTTTTGGGTGGTTAGTGTGTACATTGGATCGGATTATTGGGACTAATTGATTCACACTTCGGGGTGTACAACCTTAGTGTGGGTTGACTTAGTTTTGAGATCCGTGTTCGAGTACCTATTATTGACGATTGAGGATTTCGTAGTTTCTTCTATATGGGTTTAGCTTTACTTTGCTATGGATTGTTTAGTATGGGTCTCTTAGTGTAGATAGTTAGTTCTAAACCTTGTTATATTGCAGAATGGCACCTCTTAAGGAAGTCAAGGTATGTAGAGGTTGCAGTAGTTTACACTCGGAGAAAATGTAGATGGAAAACAGGAGCTTGTTTCGGTTGTGAAGAGATGTATTGGTATTAGACTTGTGTGAATTTTATAAGAAAGGGTGTTAACTTTGGTATTCTTTACACTCATCTTTTCATTTCATGAGCATAAGAGAAAATCCGAGAATGAGAAAGTAGTAACTATTCCCTCTGTTATGCAAATTTTAAAAGCCATTAGGAAATGAGGTGCGAGTGTTTCTTAGGCCTGAAAACCTACGGGAATATAATTGAGAATGGTCTAGTTTATTTTCTAAGCTTGATTTTGAGGTGTGATACTTAAGTATTGTTTATTAATAAGTCTTCCTGGGTTTAGATTTGAGTGATTTATTTTCTTTAAAACATGTAGGTATGTCAGAGAGTGGTCGAAGTGAGGCATCACGGCCATCTGGTACGGCTCCGTTGCAACATGAGTACCATAGAAGACCAACAGATTGTGACCATGAGGGACCAGGGCATCCCTACCGTACCTTTTCACCTGCCCGCCAAGTACGGCCTGCATGTGATTGTTGGAGGACGAACTCTTACCCCGACCAAGTTGTACTTTCATTGATTGAGGATAGTAAACGGGTTGAACGCGAGGGTGAGATCTCCCGAGCTCGCATTCATGAGCTGAGAGAGATAGTGAGAGTTCAAGCTCAAAGGATTCGAGAGCTTGAGGCTGCTGTCCGGGAGGAACGACAGAGGACCGAGGTTTACCGAATGCAGTACCAGGATGCCCTCGCTGCCGCCACCATCGAAACTTATGAAGCCGTGGAAGAAAAGGCGCAACCAATGGAAAAGACAAAGCCCTTGGTTCGAACGATGCAAGTGAGGAAACGGGGACGTGCTAGTAATCCCCGCCTATCAACTGAAATTGCTCCAGCCCCTAAGGTAGGAAGGGGACCTGGAGGAGTGAGAATTAAGCATGATGCCCAATCTGGAAGTTCAAGAGGGACTCCTAATGGATAGAGCTCCGCTAGGAAATGAACAAAAAGAGGATACTCTGAAAGAAACTCAACTCCCGGCGCTTCAAGGTGTTTGTGGGTATTGTGGTAAAGGTAATCACACCGAGAAAAATTATTGGAGGAAAAGCTGTAAATGTTTACGTTGCGGGAGTGCTGATCATCAAATAAGGCATTGCCCAAGACAGACGGCTAGTGGACAGCGCATCGCTCAGCCGGAGCACCAAGACCTTGATAAAGCCAGAGGAGGTGGAAACAAATGAGAAGTGTTGGTCCGGGGTTTATGCTCTAGATAAGCGTGATGTCTAGGATTATGTACAAGACCTGCGCTAGTTTTGTTATGCTTTACATGTGTAATATATTTTATACACGAACTTTTGAAAGTGTGTAAGTTGAACTACCCGTATATGCATGTGACTTTATTTGGCATAAAACTTGATTTCCTTGTTTATTTTTGAATCTGTGCATCTTGAAATATAACTTGTCACTTGTTACGTGAAAATTGAAATGATTTATTTATGGTATTATAGAATATTGAGTTATGAGTGGATGAGGTCATGGTAGAAGACGTCCCAGTCGCCAAGACCGGGACGAAGGTACGACTTAGAGTGTGAATTCTACTTCTGGAGCTTGACCCCATGATCGCGGTATTGACTCGAATGACCGACGTTTAACTCAACTTGGGAATCGGCAAAATCTAATAATGGAAACCTGTAGTTTTCATAGAAACCCCATAGTAGGGGAGAACGTAGCCCTAGAAATGGTTTCAGAAATTTAACCCCCCAAGTTCAACTGACGGTCCGAATCTCGAAATCGCTAAAAATGGCTAGAGAATATTGAGAAAAGTTTTACCACTTTGAAGTATATTGATGAGGGGCCAGTGACATTTGCCGTATTTCGGTTGATATCAGAGCCATATGCCGTTAGGATCAAAAAGCCCTCGAGCCTCTCGTTCGTGAAGAGTCACGAAGCGAAACTCTCCGTAGGGATGGCTGCGGCAAGGTGGCAAGCTGGTAGGTACCCTGTGATGTGACCCTGAGAACTGTCACAGTTGGTATCAGTTGGAAGGTGCTACCACACCTTGGTGAAATTTAATAAATGCTAAGTGGAAGAGATATCAGAGTAGCGCAAGCGGAAGCGTGGTGGGCCCAATTAAACTATGCACAATTAAATTGTGGGCGAAAGTGGTAGAGTTTAGTATACTGGAGAAACCTATTTCAAGGTTGGAAAAAAAAATATTTATCCCAAGCTATTCGGAAATCAAGGTGGAATTTCGAGGACGAAATTCTTTTAAGGGGGGAAGGATGTAACACCCTAGAAATTCATGCCAAAACCATTTATTTTGTATTATGTTCATTAGAAAAAAAAAAGAAGGGCCGAAATTAGTGGAAAAATAATAAGGAATGATTTTCTATTTTACTTAGCATGTTGTACCATTTACCTTTAAGAGTTGTACCTTAGAATGTCTTGCAAGATTAATTATAGGATAAATGACTAAAAATCTCTTCTAATGACCCTTAGCCAAGTGTAGTCTTCCATGGATAAGAAAGTCAAGATTTACAGTGAGTTTTGTCTTGCTTTGATTGGTCAAAATTTTTTCATTTCTTTCTCCAATTCTTTTCTTCATTACTTAACCATTTTTTTCTCTTTTCTTCTTCATCTTGGCCGGCCCCTATTCTCTCTTTTTCCTCTCTTTTGCTTTCATTTTCTTGAAGTATTTCTCTCCAATTTGATCCTATTTCTTTCATAGAAAGTGAGTTAATCTTCCTCCTAAGCAAAGATCTTGCCTTATTAAAGGTATTCACCAAGAACTTCTCTTACTATTTCAAGTATAAATTTGTAGTTTTGTAGCTTTTAAACCATGTCTTTAATGTTAAGTATGCTTTATTTTATCCATGAAATATGAAGTTTTATTTCATGAATATGAGGTTATGGACTTGTATGACTTGTAGCTAGTGATTTAAACTGGAAATGGCATGAATTAAGGATGATTTAGTTGAAGAAACTTGGAGTAGTTTAGGTATTTTTATGATGAATTTGGGTGAAATTGAAGTGAGTTTGATGTAAAATTGGCAAAACTACTTGAGATTGGGTTGTTTGGATGTTTTTCTTGCAGGTTAAAAATTTTGGGTTAGTCCGATTATAGGAGAAGTGCTGCTGAAATTTCGGTAAAACCTAAGAAATAAAAGTGATTAGGCTACGATTTAAAGCTTTATAAGCTGTAATTTAGTGATTTGAACGTGCAGAAATTTTCGTAGATTAGCTATTAGTGAATTAAACCTTTCCGAACAAAACCCTAGAAAGTTAGAAAACCCTAATTTTGAAACCCTAAATCCTAAGGTAAAACCCTAAACTCCAGAACCCTAGAAATTAAACCCTAGAGATACTTGAGGTATTTCTCAAATTTTCTTATCGAATTTCTTAGATTTTAGTCAAGTTTTTATACGACTATTTTCTTTTAAATTTCAGGCTCCGGAAGTGAAACGCGACTGTATTACGAAAATTTTCTTAAGCACTTAAGGTGAGTGTCTTTATGTGTGCATGATGCATGAAATATTTTGTCATACTTGAGAATGTTATATTATGAAAATTATGTTATACTTGTAATTGTTATTTGATGACATGTGCTACTTGAGGAAGGATGTGTACTTTATCGCATCTATTCCGTAATGTGTTACACGCTTTCATTATCCAACGTGTTACTTGTGCATGAGACTTCCGTGACTAACTTCACCGTTACTTCACGGATTAGTCAACCCAGGCAGGCCGTGGGAGGATATAAGGTGCTTGGGTGTTTTAGGGCGTGATTGTTCTTTCCCTTATGAGTTGTGAATCCTCAAAGAGGCCAACTCCGGATTGAACTTTCTCGCGTGTTGGCCCTCCAAGGTCGAGATTACTTCCCTGGATGTGGTAGCTTGTATAGGAGGTTATAAGGTGAACGGTGGTTAAGGGCGTGCGTGATAATACTGACATGTTCTTTGATAAAGACCTGAGTTATTATCTCGGTTCTAACATCATGGTTACATGAACAGTACTTGCTTCTCCTGCGGTTGAGCTTGCTCCCGTAGTTGGGCCCTGTATCTGCCATTGACTACTTGTTAATTAAATTGTTCATAACCTGTCTATTTACCTTGTCAATTATCTTGTTCTATAAACTAATGAATTCCTGGTATGATTGCATGAGTTGGGCACTCACTGGACTATTATAGCTCATCCCATTCATTTGTTTTCTTTAACCAGGTTTTCCAAAACACGAAAGCTGGAAAAGCTGCTTTTGGGTTATAGTAAATGTTTTGCTTCATGTATTTTGATAGCTTAAATGTGTTGGCTTTTATTGTAAATATTATTTATATTTTGGAGTGTAAACTTCTTGTGATACTTGTACTTTCGAATAAATTAAACGAATGTATTTCTTTATGAATATATTTTATTCTGGTTACGTACGTTTGGATGTTTGAACAAGTGCATGATTCGAGTCCTGGCGAGAGCTAGGCAGGCAGTCCGCTAAGCCCTTTGGTGCGCTTCTAGGTAAGGTGGGGCTGTCACAAAGCTCATGCCCTAGTTCTTTATAGATTAATAACAGAAATTACACCAATAAGCTAATACATCCACCCTGTGTAACCAGAGTTGGTGAGGTGCAAAATCCTAACTTAATTTTGACCCTGTTCTTGTTGGAATTTTGATTTACTTTCTTCAAAATAGTTAATGTTTCATAAAATCTAGTTTCTAGGCATATAAAGTTCAAATCAATATGAGTTGTGAACTAAAAGTTATGCTCAATTGAATATTGATTTTTGATATAACTAAAAATAAGATTTTGATAGTAGATGGACAGATTTATGATTGAAATTTGATTGGGTTATGGTAGGATTAGAAGTTATTATCTGCATAAGAAATGCTCCAAATTGAGTCTAATTTATAAAGATTTTGATTTTGTAAGAATTAGACAAGTAAAATTGGAGTTATATCCGTTTAAACACACATTGGTTAGGAAGTGGTGACCAAAGGCTGCATGTAGATTGGAGTTATGCAAACCTATATGCACTACCGAATCTTATGTTTTAAAGATTACAAATGTGTTATCATGTGTCCTCTATCTACTGTGTTGCTTGTGTTTTAGTTTGTTCTAATCTATTTACCTCTTTAGCTTTTAGTGTTTTCTCTATAAATTTTTCCTTTTTAGCTGAAAGATACTCTCTAACTACGTTGACCAAGTATTTCTTCTATTCTATTTGGTTTGTTAGTTAAATAGCACTTTTTTTAGTTTCAACATTTATTTTTCTCTCTAGGGAGACAAGATTGATAATTTTCTTGTTAATTATCGAGTATTGGCAAGATTGATAATTTTGTTGTTAATTATCGAGTTTGATACCTTTTCTATTATTATAGTACAAGTTATAAGTATTTGTTAGTTATTATAACTTTCTTATATGAGTGATCACTGGAGAGAGTATACCTTATTCTAACTTTCTTGTACGAGTAATCATTGGAGAGAGTGTGTCAATTTGTTTCAAAGTGAAATTTATAACTGATTATTTCTTGGTCCCTAGCTTTTGGATGTAGGGATCTACCAAACAACATTAGCGGCATATTTTATGCGATGGAAAGTCACAGCTTGGCTGTATCAAGTCTTGCTTATTGCTTTTGGTAGTTGAATATAGCTGAAGTTGTGTTATTTAGTATAGGCTTTGATTTGTCACATTTTAAATAGATATCTTTACCATAGCAGTGTTCAAACTTTTTCATCCACATTGAAACAACATTGGCTTCATTTAAATTTATAAATGCTTATATATTTGTGGTTCTAATTTTTTTCTTACATTTTTGGGATGAGTTACACAATTGAAATTTTCTCAATGCATTTGTTGTCAGCAGATCATGGTGGAATTAACATGTAAACCTTTCAAGAAGGAGACTTTACAAAAAGATTTTCAAGAAGCAAGCTCTCTGTAAAATGCTTCAAAGAAACACTATGATCTTTTGTGATTGTAGTCTATGACAGCCAAGATATGGAAGAAAATCACCTTGATTGGGTTGTATTTAGAATATGATATTAGATAGGATCAGATTTAAATTCTTTTATGCTTTGTGATACTTTTCCTACATTGTGTTTGAACATACTACTTCCTTGTTTTCAAAAGTTATGTTTCAACATTTGGATGTTTGATATTGGTGTTGGATGATGTTATTGACATTGTTTCAACATTTGAATGTTTGATACTGGTGTTTGGATCTTATTATTGACATTGTATGTTTGTTTAGTTATTATGTTTTATTATATATGATAATTTAAATTTTAATTGCATACATGCATTGTTTACCTATACATACAGATACTTTTAGCCACATATACAGGTGGGGTTACATTAACATAGGCAAACTTTGCCCACACATACAGGTTCCTTTACCCATACATACAAATGTGTTACCTACAAATACAGTAAATTTTATCTACACATATTGATGCGTTTATCCACGCATATGAAGTGTCCACCAATATATATATGAAATTCACCCACACATTGTGAAGTTTTTACTCACACATTCTGTACTTTTTACCTACACATTGTGATGTTTTTACCCACATATTCTGTAACTTTTACCCACACATTGTACTCATTTTACCCACACATATGACCAAAGTTTTATCTACACATATAAAATGGCATGTGTCACGTCTATGCCACCTCACATGCCACGTCTATGCCACATCACATGCCATGTAGTCATACACGTCATACAAAATATGCCAATAGGGAAGCTTCGTCACTATCTATTTCATCATCCACGTCATCGTCCATGTCATCATCACATAATTGGTAACCAAATTATCCACACATACTGTATATATTTACCAACGTATATATGTGTAGGTATAAGGTTTACCTTTAGCCACACATTAAGTTATATTTGGGTAAAAACATTTCTCCACAGAGACACATGCTAAGATTTATTTTATGCGTAGGTAAAGATATTTGTTGACACATAATTATTTTTTACCCACACATCATGTGTGTGGGTAAAAGCTTAATTTCTTGTAGTTTTGTAGTGTCTCTAATCATGTGGCATGTGTATTGTACTAAGATACATATAGAAGTGGTCATGAAAAATAAATTTATATGTAATTTGTTATGAATATGTTGATATTAAATGTTGAATTACATCGAATGCCTATTCAAATTTTCTAGTACCTATAGCTCATACTAATTTATTCAGATAATGAATTTAATGGGTTAGTTATGTTTGAGATTATTATTTTTCATGTATAATATTTTTTGTCCCCCCTCTCTCTCTCTTTGTGTGTATGTATATATATATTTGATATGTTAAGGTAGTTTCGTATGGTTATTAGTTTCTATTGAGGAATTCTTACAACTTTGGAAAAAAAATGATAAGTAGATAGAATAAAGAGATAACATATTTCATTCAATTTTTCTACTAACTACAAAAAGTATCTAGTAGTACTCTATCCATTCCTTTTTGCGTTCCATTCTTCTTCCACAACTTTATTTTTAATCCTGATCGTCCACGATATATATTGTTTTTGTATATTGTAATTAATTAGCCTTTATCAATATTCCCTAAGAAGCTTATGGCAAATGCTCTCTTTTGCCTTTTAGGATATTCAACAGACATTGAAATGAAAATTTGTTTATCATTTTCAAATTTATATATTATTCCTCACTTAATAGCATTTTTTGTTCCCTTTCCTAGTTGATACTTTTTATATATCAAATTTTTCTATTTTATTTTTTATATTTCTTCCATCAAGTTATAAATATTTCTTCCACCAAGTTATAAACGTTTCATTCCCAATTTTCACTTTTTTTTTTGGTAAGTCTAAAGCACTATACAAAATGTAAGATCGCTACATTATATTTAGGTATTGACTAGCCAACGTAAAAATCATAATTTGTATATAACTATGAATTTAGCAAATTAGAGAGTTTGTGAGTCTCAATCTAGTTTTACTAATGAGAAAAATGATGAGATAAAGGAATTATGGTATATAGCTTCCATTAATAAAATATATGCATGAAGCTAAATATTTTGTTTGAAGGAAAAAAAAATAACTATGTCGAATGTGCCAGTTTATGACATAATTAAGTATAACCAATTATAATATAGTGAAAGAAATTTGTTAAACCACTAAAAAAGACAATGGTCAATTTGTCAACTTACATAATTTAATTCAAATTTATACAAAAAGAAAAAAAATGTAATTTTTTAAAAATTTTATTCAATTCATTTTACTTGAAAATTAGATAGTAAATCCATTTTTCCTTATTTTTCTTTTTTTGTGCACTAATTATTTTAATCAAATAGTAAATTCGTCCATTGTTACATATTTTAAATAAAAATGTATACAAAAGACAAAACTTTATATTTTTTAAATGTTGTCTATTGGATTTTGCTTACAAAAATAAGTTACTGAATTCACTTTTCCTTTTTACCCCTTCTTTGCCGAACTAAGTTTACAAAAGTCAAATCAAATAAAAATATGATACACCAAAAATAGAGATGGTGAAAGCTGGAAAGAAGTCGGGCCTATTCTCAATGGATTTTTTAACCAGCTTTTAGATTATAAATTAACAATAATATATATTAATAGTCACTACAAGAAAAAAGGCCTATAACGACACCTTAAACTGTCAGTATAGAAAGTTTATGCCGACACTTTCTTTTTCCCGACAGTATGATCAAATGTTGTCTATTCTCGCGTCGCGATAGGTCTATGGCACGTAGATGTGTCTGGAAAAACCTTTAACTCGACAATAAGGTCGTTAAGAAAATAGTGTTAGCCTGACAAATGAAAGTGTCAGGACAAAATATATTTTAAATTATTATTTTTGGTGTAATTAGACATTTACAATTACTATATAAACTAGCCTATTATGACACCTACAGGTGTTATTATACATGTTTGTTGACACTTCTAAGTGTACTTTATTTTTTTATTTTGGCGTATTTGTAAATTGCTATGCTGACACTCTAGACTGTTAGGATTGGACCTTTTTTTTTTTTTTTTAAATGTAGCAGAATGACTGGGGTACAGAACACACTTGCAATTGAATAAACAAAACTTGCAATTGAACCCACAACACCCACAATTCAACACAAAACACCTACAGTATACACAACAAACTTGCAATTGAACACAATACACCACACCTGCAATTCAACACAACACAATACTTCTGCAATTCAACATAATACACCGTAATTCAACACCAGCTTGCATTGCTCAATTCAACTAATCATCATATTCATCATAATCTTCTCAAAATCAAACACTAACAACAATAAGTATTAATTGAAAACAAGCACAATAAACCATATTAATGGATACCAGTTATAAACAAAGAAAGATTGCAATCACTCATTGGGTTCCAGTATTACCCATGGCAAAAAGAAATGCAATCACAAAGCTATCCTAACATCAATTATACCACTGGCAATAGCAATATATACCAAAGTCATCAAAAAGCATAAAGCTGTCCTAAAATAGGATCCTATGGATCCCCAAATAAATCATCAATCAATTTATAAAATTTGACAGCTTCTAAAATAGGAATCTCCCTATATTGTTGAGTTTCATTTACATGTGCATCTTGTGGATCCCCAAATAAATCATACACCAAGTATTGCATGTTAGCATATCCATTTGAAACCCTGTTACAAGTATTTTTGGAATTAGATATAGATGCATTGTTACATGAAAGTTCTTCACATGCTATCCAATTCACATATGCTTTGATAAATCCATCAAACTTTAAATGACTATAAGCTTATGTCTCATTCATAGAAATACCCATGCAATAGTTCATACAAGGACATAAGATCTTTCCATCATGACTTGATTTTGAAAATGCAAACTCTAAGAACATCCTAAGTCCTATATTATACTTCTCACTTTGCCTTAGAAAATTCTTCCAACTCTTATCCATACTTGCAACAATCACACACGTATGCTCCAACAAGCTTCATAAAAAAGTGAAAATTTTATAACGTATTAGAAAAATACTATATACATGAATCACAAATAGGTAAGCATATTATGTGCTAAAACATGGATATTAATTTAAAAAATGATTTTTATATGGTAGGAAATATCTGAGTTCATATGGAGTACTCACCGAGTGTACATAGATTAAAGGAAATATTAAAAGTAAATGCAAATAGAAATCAAAGAATTTATTAATTGGAGTTTAACACAAACAAATTTGATGGGTAAAACGGTTTAGTCTTTAAGAATGCAATCACAAGATTCATGAAAAAAGGCATACTAATCACCAAAGCTAAAGACAGTACCCTCTAATTATATATGTATGCAAATATTTGTCAGGATATGTGTAATGAAATCTTATTATGCAAAGCTAGCAATCAAAAGAAAATCTAAGATAAAGAAAAATGTAAGTAAGAAACTTATGATATATAATAGCAAAACAATAATATATTACATTATGTGATGATTGACTTGTTAACAAAGTCATAAATCTAAGGAGCTGCATTAACCGAATAGCCATTTTCTCTCTTCAATGGTCAAGGCTACAAAGCATTTTTTTCTTACTAGTGATTTCGAATTTTTTGCCGCTGAAAGCATTCAGTTCAATACAAGTTAGCTAACTGAAACTGAAAACTAAATTGTATTAACTTTTAATTGGGCATCCAAGTAATATACCTAGAATCATGTAAAGTAAGTCTAGGCATGAATTCATCTCATTGAAATGATATGCGACTAAGAGAGAAAAATACATTAGATATTAGCAAAGCATAGGTTGATAGAAGTTCAGCTGCCTAGAGAAGGTCTAGACCAGCCTGTATATGTAACGTAAATTGAATGCATGGAGTCATCATCTCCACTAGAGTTAATGACATTTTCTAAAGTTAAAGTTTGTAACTTTACATCTTAGTTCATCTATATCACGGGAGCAGACAATAGAAAACTTCATATTATCACAATAATTCTATAATTAAAGTATTCCTCTAAACACATATCCTATCGATTTCACCTTCAGGGTAAACAGTTTGGGTTGAAAACAAGGTGGAACATGCTTAAAAGCTAAACCAACAAAAATTACTAAGTCAAGGTGTCATAAACTTGCTAAATCATTTTATTCTTCAACCTTCTACACTAACACAAAAACATAAAAAAATAAGCAAATGAAAGATCCTTCAAATATTTGACAAATTTGGCATAAATTCGATACAGATAAAAACAATTCAATACTATTGTCAAAAGGGCTCATCTTGACAACAAATAAAGCGGCATTTCCAATGTAAAATTGACGGACAAGCAAACATTACATATGTTGATTCCGAATAGAAGGGAAAGAGTAATTCTATTTAAAAATAAATAAAATGAAATACTTACTGCCTGTATGGACAGATAATGAGAACGCGATGACGGAAGTTCTAAGTTACTTGCCTAAGAACAGAAATTTCCTACTAGATGATTAATTATATCATATTTGAAAAATTAGAACCCAAAAGAAAAAGAAAAACACTAAATAGGTCACTTGAATTGCAGTATATGAGAAATATGTTAAAAGGCAGATCAACTCAAACACCTTTTTGATCAATTGTGATAAGCATAAACTTTACTTTTCTTTTAATCCTCATGCTTATATAAATCAGATATGAACATTTTAAATGTCTCATCAAAAGGTAATTAATTCCCTTTTCCATGGCCTAGTAGATTCATCTGTTCTTCAAATTACAACCAAAAGACTATATAACATATTGAAATAAGCAAAAAGCAACAAATTACAAGAGGGAAATTCAGGCCAACACATACAAGAAGTTGTTCGACCAGAAGTTGTTCACAGATATAAGCAAAATAGAAATTTAAAAGTCCAAGAATAAAGAATAGAGAAGGAGAACAATTCGAAATGGAGTGAATGATATAAAGAAAAGAGAAGAGTTCAAAAAGTAGGAAAGGGTTACAGGATGTCTAAAAGCACAGGTTGGATCGAGGCAACTGCCAGCTAGCCAATACCAACAATCTCTCGGGTTGAGCCCCACAATTTCACTGTGCCTGTATTCATACTCTATCCCCTGAAACACACAACCCAAGCAAATAACAGTCACAGAAACTCCAGTAATTCCAAGTTACTATCCACCTATGGTAATATTTATTGAAATATGCAATATCAAATATCCTTCATTGAAAAAAAATCTTATCAAAAGACGAAAGTAAGCAACAACTTTTAATCTCAAATCTAAAAATTGTAGTTTTTTTCATGTTTAATCTCAAATCTAAAAAACAACTTTAATCTCAAATCTCAAACTACCAGAAAAAATTAATGTCAAAATCACCTAAACAAACCCTCAAACCCAAATCCCTTACCAACCCAAATAATAACAATAAAGAAAGGAAGAACAAAAACAAAAAGTTGAACTAACAGTACAATCATGTGAGAGGGATGGTGCAATTAGTACCTCAAACCGTTTTGACTTCTACAGCGTCCTTCTCTTCCTCTCGTTAACCTCCTAAATTTCAACACAGCTAATGCATTTTTGGTAGAAAGAGAGAGGGTAGGGATTAGAGAACTCAATTTAGAAAGAGAGAAGGTGGGGATTAGAGACTGAAAGATGGATTTTGTGAATAGGTTTTTGATTTGGGAAGAAGATGCAGAGGAGTGGCAAAGCTTTTTTTGGTTGATTTGGCTAAGTGGCCGAGCTTTCAATGGGAATCCTATAACAAAAACAAAACAACACCGTTTAGTTAGGTGCCAAAATTTTTTAGGCACTTTTTTTGTTTTTCCTCTTCCCGCGCACTTTCTTACCCCATTTTTATTATGCCAAAACAAAACTACGTCGTTTCTATATTAGTTTCATGTTAATTTTGCTGACATTTACTCCAAATGCCCTAATAGCTACTCTAATTTGACATATAAAATTTTTCAATTTAAAAAAATATAAAATAAAAAGTAATGATATTTAGTTCATGTTGTCTTATTATGACACTCACTTTTTTTTGTCTTTATAAAGGATATATAATGACACCCACAACAAAGTGTCATTATAAATGTGTCATAATAGCCCTTTTTTCTTGTAGTGAGTGTTCTCAATTAAATCTCAAATTAGATTTTATATTTTTTGTACAACTAAAAAATCTCAAATTAGTTGTACAACAAATCTAAAATTTAATTTGAAATTTAATTGAGAACAATATTAATATAAATTATTGTTAATCTATAATCTAAAAGCTGATTAGAAAATCTATTGAGAACAAACCTAAAGAGGTATTAAATGGGGAGAAAATACAAAAGGAGAGTTGTATTCAATAATCTTATATGTAATACTCAATGTACTCATAGTAACACTATTAATAGCTTCAGATTGGGATTTTATATTCCTAAATTCTTTTGTTGCTTCATAGAGCGCATTTCAAATGGTCAAAATGATATTCATCAAAGACTTAAATGCTGATATTTTTACATTACTGAATTAAATATTTAATTAATAACATATTTTTCCTAGTCTACCTATGGATCATACTAATTAGTTCTAAAAGTGAATTTAATAGGTCAGTTATATCTTGGTTGTCATAGTATACTAATTAGCTTATTTATGCCTATCCTCCAAACAAAAATTGTTAATTAACAGTATTCATTTTTAATATACTGTTACTAGTTCCTGTATATCATACTAATTTGCTTAAGTTGTTCAATAGACAAATATCGTATAAACATTGGAAGTGCTGAAGCATTTTAGACAGTAATTTATGCCTGTCCTCCAAAAAAAAAAATAGTGTTAATAATATACTAATTAACAATACATTAAAAGTGAATTTAATAGGTCAGTTTTATCTTGGTTGTCATAGTATACCAAACGACTTCCAATGTTCCTGCCTACCTATAGATCACATGATATCCGAAGAATAAGCTAAGAGAATTGACAGTGTACTTAGCAACAAAATTTCGAGTATATCAAAATGGTAGCAAAGAATAACTCCTTCAAAGGATAGTATAATTTATGATTACTTCAATATTAGTTTAAATTGGCAAATTACTTAATTCTTAACTAAATCAGACATTAAAAATAAAGTCCAGTTCAAATTATGGAGGACTGTTTATCCTATAACTTTAATTGCATGTGATGACCTTGATCACCTAATTACTAATTTTTCAAAAAATAAAAAAAGCTCCATAAAACAATTGAGCTAATTTTGAAACTTGATTAGAGTAATTTTCTCCTCTAAAAATTAGATATTTCTATTTAATTTGCTAATCAAAATTGACTATTTTTTTTTTCTAACTTTTGTAGTTAAATCAATAAATTTCATTTCAATTGTGGTTCAAATTCTGGATACTACAGACTGAAAATTGGAATAAATAAAGAATGTATTACCATGTTTTTAGAAGAGTGAAGTTCCAGAAAAGCATAATAATAGCCTTGATATGGATAATCCAGCGTCTAACTCATGGCCTCTAAAATTCCAAGACATGATGCCTAAGCGGAACAAATACATCATTTGGCAATACTTCTTTCACTTAAACTCATCCGCACAAATCGAGAATCCAAAAATATAGCTCATTGAAAGACATTAAGTTTGAATTTGAAAGGCATCAAATCCCAAACAGCCAAACATGACATTAACCTGGTCCCATACAAAAATCAATTTAATAAAAAATTACCTCTAATTGAGAACAATGGCTCTCTCACGGCCAAGAGTAGTGGAGCGGTAAGACAAAAGAGGGTCGAAGTTCGATAAATTACTGAGATTTTATAGTTTTTTAATTCCGTTAAGACTTTATTTGGTGTTTTGTATTTAGAGTTATAATGTAATTGAAATTTTATACAATTTCTATTAACATTATCATGAATTAGATAGTTTACGTGAAGCAGTCTTATGTGATTTAATTTCTACAATATTTATATAAGGGTATATTAGGAATAACAAAAAAGGCAGAAACATGAATATATTATATAGTATAATATAATATAATAGATAATAGATAAAAAGGTAGCTGAAAAAAAAAACTCAGATAATATTTCATAATAATTTTCTAAAAACTGTGTTTGGAGAAACGGATCCATCGTTTTTGATATATTCGATTGTGTGTTAATCAAAAGGGTGCCTCTGTAATAGTGCTGGTCAATATAGAATATAAATATTAATCAGTAGCTAACAAAAATTGGGAACATCACACCGTTGTATATGACAAAAAATTAAATATCGTAATCATTGTACTTTTAAAAAATAGATTATATCAGTAAGGCTAGCCCTTTAACGTGTACATTGCGAATCCTAAATCCACAAATTGCAAAATGTCTTCTAGGTAAAGTTATATCTTTTTAATTACTCTTTTTGTGGTATTCTCTTTGTCAGGCAATTAATTGATGTTTTCTAATTTTTATATTTACATTTATATTTACGTAGGCTGATTTTGATGGCCAATATCTCGTGTTGGATTGACTAGTTCATGCTTTGGTTGAACTTTTCTGGCAAATACTTTTCCACAGATACTTCCATTGGAATCATAATTTGTCTATAATGAAATTTCTGTTGCAGAACCAGTCCAAATAAATGCATGGCTAGCCTAAGATTTCTTCATGGCAATTGCGACCTGACGGCGGTAATCATGGTAGACTCTGGTATTCTGAAGGACTCCATGAATACACTGTCCAGTAAATAGAAATGAAACTAAAGAATTGACGAGTGAGATGTTCTATTCCTATAAAGAGAAGGCCAATGAGGTTTAAGGATTGAAATTGCATGGTAACGGTCTAGTATTTTTTGAATATTTAGATTTGTTTATGCTTAGCAAAAGTGGAAAAAATTGATGAAATTTTTTGATATGATGATCTTATAAATTAAAGTCCTTTCCTGAAAACAATATATATATATATATGAAAATATTTTTGACTTATCTTGGCAGACGAAGCACGTAAATATGACTTTTTTGGCTCAACTTTCAGAAACTCGAACTGACGGAAATGGCCTACCGTTTAAATATATGTATTACCGAATTTGAGGTTCAAATATTGAATTCAAGGATGCAGAATTCAGTTGAATAGAAAAATTGACAAAGCTAGCCCAGAAGATGATGGAAGGGAACCGGAAGGGGGAAAAAAAACAAAAAAAGAGCTGAACGACAAATTTCTTTTCTTGTTTTATCCGTCCAAAAGAACATACAAGAAAATTAGGAAGTGGAAAAGAAATCTTAGATTGAAAAAGGAAAGTTTGAATTTTTCCCAAAAGTTTATTTGTATTTTACACTACAAAACTCCCTCCTACCATAAAGCAAAAATATTTATTATATCGTATTACCATAATATGTTATTCAGCAATAAAACTTATACCATAACAGGTTTGATAGTAATGAACCATTGAAAATTTTTACACAGAACTGAATTTGGTATTTGAATGAAGAGTACATTTCTTAAAATGATACAAATTGTGAAACTCTCCAGTAGTTTTTGCAAATTTCAGCCTCATGAAACGAATAAACATAGAATTCTTTTGATTATCCTTACTATATTTAGAATAATGATATTGGCACTCTATAAAATTTTGAAAGATGATGGAGTACCAATAACAAAATAAATAAATAAATAAAGTGTCAATATTGGAAGATATTTTGAGATCTCAAGCTAATATAATCCTTTCTGGTGTAAGTATTCTAGTATTTACTTACAAAAAACTATGACATGGTATTGTATACAAGTTAAATATATTTAATCTCGTAAGTTTTAGTCATTTAAGTATTCTTAGTAAAAATATTTTAGTGCCATCACAGATTATAGAATCCTCTTTTTTTTTTAAAGTCAAAATGCAATTTTTCATTCACTAGAAAGGGAAGAATAGTCCCTTCACTCGACGTGATGACTAGGGAGGAGACAAACTGATCTTCCAAGTCGTAAGCCATGAATCCAAGATTTTTCCAGTTTAAATAGAGTTTGCCGACCCATTTCTTCCCCAGGCATCATTCTTCAGATGATCTAAGCAAATCCAATTTTTATTGAACTTCTTCTTTTTCTTTATTGCATTCTCTCTTGTCTGCACAAAAATTTATGCAACCATGAAAACTCTGAAAACCAGTTTCAATCTGATACTTCTTCTCATTTCATGCCTTTCTTTAAAGTTCCATATTTCCCTTGGAGCTGACACCATTTCTGAGAACCAAACTCTTTCAGGTGATCGGACTCTCATCTCCAAAGATGGAAACTTTGAACTGGGATTCTTCAAATCAGGTAATTCTTCCAACTTTTACATTGGCATATGGTACAAGAAAGTCAGTGTGCAAACTATAGTTTGGGTAGCGAACAGACAGACCCCTGTAAATCACAAGTATTCTTCACAGCTGAGAATTCAAGGAAGAAATTTGGTGCTTTTGAATGAATCCCAGATTGAAATTTGGTCCACAGATGTAAGTTCCACAAGTTCAGGTCCTCTGGAAGCTGTTCTTCGGGATGATGGGAACTTTATTTTGAGAGGAGTGTCCTCATCGAATTTGTCAAACTTTAGTTCATTTTCACCAGTTTGGCAAAGTTTTAATTATCGTACTCATACTTGGTTGCCTGGAGGAAAGCTTTCATATAATAAAGTTACTGGACAGTTACAAAGTCTTACTTCTTGGAAGAATTCTGAAGATCCTGCACCAGGGCTTTTCTCTTTTGAGTTCGATCCAGCTACTAAGCAGTATGTCATTAGGTGGAATAGGACTAAACAATATTTTAATACTGGCCCTTGGAATGGGCATACTTTCAGCTTAATTCCTGAAATGCGGTATGATTATATCCATAACTTTACCTTTATTGATAATGAGAAAGAGAGTTATTTCACTTATACTGTCTACAAACCAACAGTCATAAGTAGAATAGTATTGGATGTGTCAGGGCAAGTTAAGAACCTTATTTGGTTCGAAAACACTAAGCAATGGAAAATGATTTGGGCTCAACCTACCCAACAATGTGAAGTTTATTCTTATTGTGGGGCTTTTGGTATTTGTAATGAGAAATCATTGCTCCCTTGTAATTGTTTTGATGGTTACAAGCATAAGTCAGATCAGGATTGGAATTTGAATGATTTTTCTAGTGGTTGTAAGAGGAAAATGAGTTTTCAATGTGAAAGTAGTAGTAGTGCTAAAGGGAAGAAAGATAAGTTTCAGATGTACCCTCAGATGAGATTACCTATGAATCCTCATTTGGTGACATCTGTGAGTGCTACACAATGTGAGTCAACCTGTCTGAGTAATTGTTCTTGTACTGCTTATGCTTATGACAGCAACCAATGTTCTGTCTGGAATGGGGTTCTCTTGAAGCTCCAACAACTTTCAGAAGATGATGGTAGTGGAAGAACAATTCACATTAGACTTGCTGCCTCTGAGTTTTCAAGTGGCAAGAATAGAAAAGGGATTGTGATTGGTTCTGCTATAGGGTCTATTGTTGTTGCACTGGTCGTCTTGGGTCTTGTTTTATTTGTAGTTTGGAGACATCGAAGCAGAAAGATTGTAAATGGAAAAATGGTTGGGGGTTCACTATTAGTGTTTGGCTACAAAGATTTGTAAAATGCTACGAAAAATTTTTCTGAGAAGTTGGGAAGAGGTGGGTTTGGTTCTGTTTTTAAAGGGACATTGCCTGATTCAACTGTCATAGCTGTGAAGAAGCTTGAAAGCATCAGCCAAGGAGAGAAGCAATTCCGTACAAAAGTTAGCACAATAGGGACAATTCAACATGTTAATCTTGTAAGACTTCAAGGATTTTGCTCTGAAGGTGATAAGAAGTTACTGGTGTATGAATACTTGAAAAATAGCTCTTTGGATTCCCATCTTTTCCAGGAAAATGAATCCAATGTTTTGGATTGGAAGACAAGGCACCAAATTGCTATAGGAACAGCTAGAGGGTTGGCTTATCTCCATGAGAACTGTAGGGAAGTCATCATTCACTGTGACATCAAGCCAGAAAACATTCTTCTAGATGCTGAATTCTGTCCAAAAGTGGCAGATTTTGGTCTGGCAAAAATCATGGGGCATGATTTTAGTTGAGTCCTGACAACTATGAGAGGAACTAGAGGTTATCTTGCACCAGAGTGGATATCTGGAGTTGCCATATCTGCCAAAGCAGATGTTTATAGCTATGGCATGATGCTATTTGAATTTATATCAGGAAGGAGGAACACAGAGAATCATATGGATGGAGTAACGAAATTCTTCCCCACTTGGGCTGCAAGAGTCATGGTAGATGAAGGTGACATCCATAGTTTATTAGATCCTAAATTGAATGGGATAGCTAACACCGAAGAGGTGGCAAGACTGTGTAAGGTGGCATGTTGGTGTGTTCAAGATGATTAAAATCATAGGCCATCAATGGGTCAAGTGGTTCAGATACTTGAAGGAGTTTTGGATGTGAATCTGCCTCCAGTACCACGATCACTTCAATGGTTTGTGGACAACCAAGAGCAAATAGTTTTCTTCACGGAGTCATCATCAAACCAGAGTTCAGAAACGCAAACAAAGACTTTTTCTACCGATTCCAAGAAGAGCGCATCATCCAAAGATTGATATTCTAAGGGAGGAAAACTATTTTTATTTTAGGGTTTGGCTTGTTGCATATAAGTTGCAATATCGAGTTGTTGTTTATTAGTCAATAATTAATATTTTCGTTAAATAAATCAACTTAGTTGAAATTCCTAGTTTTCAAGTCTTCAGATGATGCAGTTGGCTTGTGTTTCCTCCAATTAAATTATGTGTTCTAATATCCTTTTATGCTTAATGTCCATCTAGATGCTTTATTTTGTATTTGTGTAAAGCCATTTGAAGGTTAATTCTTTACAAATTGTAACAGCATTTCATTTGAATCGTATGCTAGTATGAGTTGTTGTGTATGTAATAAACTCCATTATCAATATAACTGAAAATGAAACTTTAATTTAATTTATCTACTAATGCAATCTATTTTCTAGAGATTTTACAGCCTTAATGCTTTGCTCTAGGTACATTGGCCCATTTGCTCAAACAAAAAAAAATCATCTTTCGCTTTCAATGAATACGTCGTCGGAAAGGGGAATGCTTCGATGTAAAAACCTGTTTCTTGTTGGAACAAGCCGTGAACAGCAGTGTTGTTTTTTTGGGGCTGTAGATATTTATAATCATCAATTTTTAAAGGTTATTCTCGATAAATGTATTTTTGAGATAAAAAATTAATTAAAAATATATAAAGTTTTTAAACAACATATTATAAAAAAACAAAACCGAACAAATAGAGCCGCTACAGAACTTGAAATTAGCTACAGGAGTTGAAGGGGCTATCTCTGGAGTAGTTTGGGTGTTTGGATGCATCAGATATGAAGTCCTTTTCCAGCCATTAGAGTTGGCTGCCATGGAGTTGGTTGCTTTCGGGGAGACAAATGGTTGGACAAACAAACGATCAGTTTTGACATGACAAATTTCATTCTTTGGTCAGACATGGTAAACTCGTTGACAACAGTGCAATGCTCCTATTTTAAACCCTATTATTCGTTCGTAATATTCTTTTTTCTTCCTAAGTAATAAAATTTTGAGCCCCAAGGTTTGCACCATTAATAACTAATATGTAAGGGTTCTAAAACATATGCATGCATGTTATTTGGAAAGTAAAATCTCAAGGTTTCCTATCCATAAAGACTTAAATTTGTATATCATTTCACATTGGTATGATACTCAACTAGTATTTTAACACAAAAAAAAAAAAGAAATAAAATAATCGAGCATGAGAGTAAAACCCAAAAAAAAAAAAATTGATAATTTGCAATAGCCACAAGAGCTTACCAAGAAAGCTCTCCAAAAAAAAAAAAAAAAAAAAACACACACACACACACACAAAAAATAAATAAATAAATAAAACAAAAAAAAAAAGAACAAAAAAATTCTTTTGGCTTATATATGTATCCCAAATTGCTTCCCGTCAATTTATATCTAGGAGTTGGTAATTTGACCAAATGCCATGGAACTAACATTTTTTTTTAATGTGTTCAACATTCAATTTTTTTTTCTAGTCTTGACTACAATTTTGGTATGCAAATAAAATTTAGTATTAGATAAATTGTCATCATAAAGTGCAAATCTTTAACTTAAGATGAATAAAAGATTTTAGATGTGTTACAAAAACTTAAGGTAAAAATTGAAACAAGTATATTAATATATTGTATATAAAAACTATTTTAATTGATGTTTGATTTACAATAACTACTGTACGCAGTCAAAATATATAACTAAATTAAATATTCGAGCTGAAAATATGTGTGTATATGTAAACACACTCAACAATTTTTAATTGTCTCGTTAGAGCAGATACTATTTTAATCATATCAAATATAGGATCATGAAATGAAGAAAACCTGTCGACTTGTAATTATACCTACTAACGCACGAACAAATTTTAATTACTCCCAAGTCTAACTCAGCGATATGCGCCTATGCAAGTGCTTTCTTGGAAGGCATATCCATGACACACCATGATGATCGAACGAAGGTATAGACTATCAATTCACATACGAAACTTCAAATTTTCGAAATAGTTTAAATCGTCAGGCATGCAGCTTCAAATATGCTGCTCATCTAGATACCGTACACATCACTGTATAACTTTTGTGTGAGTTATTTTTTCTATGAAATAATAATAAATACCAATTTACAGACTTCTCCTCTACTCCCAAAAAAAAAAAAAGGGGATGCTATGAATAGTGATTTAGAGAAAAAAAATTTAACCTTATATTTTATTTCTTTTGATTAAAATAATATATTATTTAATTCATTCAAACAATTTGATTTTATCTTGTATTAGAATTATCTTATGTTTTAAGTAGTTATGTATCTAAATATTTAGATTATTGGAAGACATGTACAAAGCAAGAGGAGAAATAAAAGAATTAAAAAAATCAGAAGGCAATAAGGTATTGAATTAAAAATCAGTACTAAATATGGGGGTTAAATAGAATTTTAAAAATTTTGAGGTGAAGTTAGGGGGATTCGCATCTCTTCCAACCTAGATACGTCCATGTCTAAGAACAGTAGAGTAAGACATAAACTTGCAATATAATGCATGCGCTCTTTGGACAAAAACTCAAAATCTTCTAGTGCAATGTCTTTATTCTTTGTTCTTTACTTCTTGGACGAATACCTTTTTGGACATAAAGTGATTCTAGAAATTTAGCAGAATTTGTTTAAGAGATATTACGACCGTGTGCTAAAAAAAAAAGTCAAAAAAGACTCTCTCATATTAATAATTTTGTAAACTCATGGTCTAATTGTTCTAACTTCATTTAGAGTTTCTCTAAACTCTCAAATATTCTCAACTTAATATAATAACAAAACTTCCTATATATAACCCTCAACTGAATATAGTGACAAAACTTTCTATATATAACTCTCAAGACATGAAAGATAATAAACCTAATTGAAATAGATAATATAATTCTAATAGAAAACAAACATATAATACTAGATGCTGCTTAATTAAAATATAAGTTATAAAACTAAATGGGAAACTTGTAAATCCTTAGGGATTTGGTTTAATTATACTATCAATGCTTCCCTTAAATCAAACTCTTCACGATCACGAACAATGCTCCCTAGGATTGAAACCAAGAATCCTTGTAACAAAAACCACATAATCAAAGTCTTGGACTCTAATACCACATGTTGGCAGAGAAAGCACAAGCACAAAGTATAATTTTTATCTAACACATGTAAAAATATATGAGAGAAGAAGAGTTACAAAATAAAATATTTACGACTTTCATATTGAGACCTATATAAATCCACGACACAATTGTCTTGACTATGCCTAAAGTTTCTCTAGAGCCTCACAACTTTTCAACTTAATAAAATAATCAAGCGTTCTATATACAACCCACAAGACTTGAATAATGAGAAACCTAATTGGAATAGAAAATATAATTTCCACAGGAAATTAGCAAACAATTCTTAATACTTCTCAACTAAAACATAACTTCTAAAACTAAATAAGGAACTTGAAAAACTTTAGGGGTTTGGTTGTAAATATGCTAGCAATTCCTTCTTTAAATTAAACTTTGCACCATCACAAAGAATGTATGTCATAGCAATCTTCAATTTATTTTTCCGAAGCACCAATTTATGATAGATATTCATATTCTAAATTTTTATTCAAGCAATCCATATACCTGGATATATATAAATTCGTCACTTACTTTGTCTTCACTCCCAAATCTTCTTGGCTAACAACTTGATCACAACTTGGATCATTTTTAACAATGTTGGCAAGACATCTTTTTTGTTTTAATCTTTGTTCTGTCATCCAGTTAACAATTTAGTTGGATATTTTTTTGTGGGTAAACTACCAATAAACCCCCTTATGATATCGTTTTTGACCACATAATCCCTTTACAGTTTTAATATAACCACATAACCCCCCTGTGGTTTTATGAAATATGAAAAATAGACTAAATCAATGCTTTGTCTTAGAATATTTCCCGAATATTTCAAATCTTATTCCACTGATGTGGAATATTCCATGACGGTGAGTGGGTTACACGCCTAATGCGAAATATTCCGTCCAATTTCACATTTGATAAAACTATAGTGGGGATATGTGGTAATATTGAAAGTATAATGGGGTTATGTCGTCAAAGCCGATGCTAGGATTATTAGTAATTTGATATCTTGTCTAGTTCCAAATTGCTACGAATTTGCTATTATGTTTGCGATCCAATTCCTTGCCTGTTGAGGTGTCTTGTCAACTAAAGCACCACCACTTGTAGCATCAATAATACTCCTCTCTGTTGCCAGTAATTTCTCGTAAAAATATTGAATGAAAAGTTGTTCGCTTATCTGGTGTCGTGGGCAACTGGCACAGAGCTTTTTGAACCTTTCCCAGTACTTGTACAGGAACTCTCCAAAATTCCGCTTGATGTCATATATTTCTTTTCTCAGAGTAGCGGCCCTAGATGCCAAATAGCTCTCCAAAAATGCTACAGGGAATATATTTCTTTTCCTGCTTGCCGAATGAATGAGGTAAATACTTTATTAAACAGTAGATACCTGAACTAACTTCTCTTGTCTATTAACTAACTACATGGAATATGCAACAGAGGATGGACTGTAGAATATGAACAAACACAAATCACCTTACAGATATGCATCCGATACTAAAAGATGAAAATAATGAACAAGTGAACATGGCTAAAAATGAGCCTGGGCTATGTAAGCAATATGATTCCTACTCCAGCACTTATAACTCAGGTTAGAGGGATCATCCTAACTTCAGTTACGGTGAGAATAGGCAAAATTTTTATCAAAATAGGCAACAAGGTTTTCAACCACAATTCTAACCTAAAGGTCAACCTTCTTCCTCGAATGTAAGCTCAAGTATGTCTCTGAAGGATATTCAACCCAAACTGCAGAAAATGGTAGAAAGACAACTCCAATTTCAATAGAGGACAGAGTTGGGTATCAAAGATCTGGCGAATCAAATGAGCCAATTGGCGACAGCTGTCTATCATATAGAAGCTCAAAATAGAGAAAAATTACCATATCAACTGGAAGCAAATCCAAGGAATATGAGTGCGATTACCCTCAGAAGTGGCAAGGAGATTGAAGACCCAAAATTAGTTACTCTCAAAAGCAAAAATGAAGACAAAATTGAAAAATAGCTGGAAAGTATGGGAAGTGTTTCATGAGGTAGAGATCAATATCCCTCTCTTGGGCGCGATCAAACAAGTACCAAGATATGCAAAGTTCTTGAAAGACTTGTGCATCAATAAGAGAAAATTGAGAGAAAATGAGAAGATTGTGATAAAAGAGAATGTGTCAGCAGTTTTGCAAAAGAAGTTGTCACCCAAATATAAAAATTCAGTTGTATTTACTATTCCTTACAAAATAGGAGATACCACAACAAGAAGTGCCATGCTAGACTTAGGTGCATCCATTAATGTGATGCCTAAATCAATTTATGCATTCCTAAATTTAGGACCTCTAAAAGAAACTGGGATTATCATTCAATTAGCTGACCATACTAATGCATATCTTGATAGTCTCATTAAAGATGTTCTAGTTTAAGTAAATGGAGTAGTGTTTCCTGCTAACTTTTATGTGCTTGAAATGAATGACCATAATTCCCATAATCCATCACCTATTCTCTTATGTAGACTCTTCTTGAGCACTGCGCAGACTAAAATAGATGTTAGTAAGGGTACCTTAATAATGAAATTTGATGGAGAGGTCGTCCATTTTGATGTCTATGATGCATTAAAATACCCGAATGATTCTCATCATGTTTTTGTTGCTTGCATAACTAACTCTATAGTGCAAAAAGTTTTCGAACTGAATGGAAAGGATAAATTAGAAGTGGCGCTCAATGCATCCCTCAGGATGGAATCTAATAATGAAATTGAACGGAGTGAGGATTTAAATAATGTGGTTGCTGCCCTTCATTCATTGGGTTCTATTGAAAAGAGGTATATCTTGACTCCTATTCTTATTTCCAAATCTCATCAAAAATTGCTTCCTTCTGTCGTGCAAGCCCCTGAGG
This sequence comes from Mitragyna speciosa, assembly GCA_024721245.1. Lineage (NCBI taxonomy): Eukaryota > Viridiplantae > Streptophyta > Magnoliopsida > Gentianales > Rubiaceae > Mitragyna > Mitragyna speciosa. The sequence goes on from CM045567.1 coordinate 14,817,982, forward strand.
TAGAATTGAAGCTATTACCAGACCACCTGAAGTATGCATATCTAGGTGACAATGATACTTTACCAACAATTATTTTTGCAAAGTTGTCATCTAGTCAATAGGAAAAATTACTCTGAGTCTTAAAAGATCACAAGGAGGCAATTAGGTGGACAATTGCAGATATAAAAGGTATAAGTCCCTTCTTGTGTATGCATAGGATTTGGCTTGAGTAAGACGCAAAACTTGTGAGGCAAGCACAACGAAGACTCAACCCGTTGATGATGGACGTAGTGAAGAAGGAGATAATTAAGCTCTTAGACGCATGAATAATTTTTTCTATTTCAGATAGTCTATGGGTAAGTCTAGTACAAGTTGTTCCAAAGAAAGTAGGAGTGACTATTGAAGCAAACCATGAAGGTGAACCAATTTTAGTCCGTAAGCCAATTGGATGGCGCCAATGCATTGATTACTGAAAATTAAATGCAGTGCCCAAGAAAAACTATTTTTCTTTACCTTTTATTGATCAAATGCTAGAGAGATTATCTGGTCGATCTTATAATTATTTTTTGGATGGTTTTTCAGGTTTTTTGCAAATTGTAATAGCGCCCGAAGATGAAGAGAAAACTACTTTTGCATACCCATTTGGTACATTCGTATACCAAAGGATGCCTTTCGGGTTATGTAATACTCCTATCACCTTTCAAAGGTGTATAGTAAGTATTTTCTCTAAATATGTGGAGAGTATAATAGAAGTGTTTATGGATGATTTTAGTATTTATGGAGAGTGCTTTGATAAATGTCTAAATAATTTGGCTCTAATATTGGAAAGGTGCATAGAAACTAACCTTGTACTTAATTGGGAGAAATGTCACTTCATGGTTGAACATGATATAGTTTTAGGGCATGTGGTATCTTCACGAGGAATAGAAGTTGATAAAACTAAGATAGATCTTATTTCTACTTTAACTTACCCCGCAAATATGCGGGAAGTTCATTCCTTTCTTGGTTATGCAGGATTTTATCGACGGTTTATCAAGAATTTCTCTATGATTGATGCATCCATATTCCAACTCCTGCAAAAGGACATGGTGTTTGAATTCAACAAAGAATGTAAGGTGCCATTTGATAAATTGGAGCTGTTAATTGCACCCCCGATAATCCAACCTCTAGATTGGACTCTCCCTTTGAGATCATGTGCGACGCTAGTAACCATGCAGTAAGAGCGGTGTTAGGTCAAAGAGTGGGAAAGGTTGTTCATGCAATTTATTATGTCTCGAAGGCTTTGAGCAGAGCTCATTTGAATTACATCACTACTGAAAAAGAGTTTTTTTTAGTTATTTTACTTTAGAAAAATTTAGGTCTTACTTATTGGGAGCTAAAATGATAGTTTATTTTGATCATGCAGTGTTAAAGTATTTATTGACTAATAAGAAAGCAAAACCAAGGTTGAATAAGTGGATCTTACTCTTACAAGAATTTGACTTGGAGATAAAAGACCAAAAAGGAGCAGAAAATTTAGTTGCGGACCATTCCAGTTGCTTGGTTAGAATGGGAGCAGACTCCTCATTAAGAGAAACGTTTCTCGATAAACAATTATTTTATATCAATTCAACACCACCTTGGCATGCAAATATTGTGAATTACTTGATCACTAATAAGTTACTTGTAGGTTGGACAAAAGCTAAAAGGGACAAGCTCAAAAGCGAAACTAAATATTATATTTGGGATCACCCTTATCTTTGGAGGATGTGTGCAGATCAATTGTTACAAACGTGTGTATATGAGAATGAAGTTAATTCCATACTAACTTTTTGTCATACTTTTTCTTGTGGAGGCCATTTTCAATCGAAGAAAACAGCTCAGAAGGTTTTGGATAGTGGATTCTATTGGCTCACCATATTCAAGGACGCATACATGTTTTGTAAATCATATGATAATTGTCAAAGAGTAGGTAACATATCCCATAGAAATCAAATGCCTCAAACACCAATACTTTTGTGAAATTTTTTACGTTTGGGACATTGACTTTATAGGTCTCTTTCCTCCCTTTTGTGGTTTTCATTGCATTCTACTTGTAGTAGATTATGTCTCAAAGTGGGTGGAAGCAAAAGCCATCTAAAATAATGATTTGAAAGTGGTTGTAGATTTCATTAAATCTAATATCTTTGTCCATTTTGGAGTGCCACGAGCCATAGTTAGTGATAGAAGGACTCATTTTTGCAACAAGACGATAGAGGCATTGTTTCAAAGGTATAATATTACCCACAAAGTTTCTACATCTTATGAACTTTAAACAAATGGTCAAGCCAAAGTCTCAAACAAGGAAATTAAGTCCACATCTAATATCCTTTTTTCTCTTTCCTTCTTAACTTATTTTTCTTATTTCTTTTCTTCCCTCATTTCTCTTCTCTCTTTCTTTTTTTTTTCGTTCTTCGATTTCTCCATCGCCTTCCCCATTCTCCCATTCTCCCTCGCCGACGCTCTCCCCATTGCAACTCCAAACCACAACCCTCATTTTTTTTCTTTTATTTCTTCATCATTTCTCTCCCTTTTCTTTCTTTCTCTCCTTTTCTCCTTATTTCTTCTCCTTCTTTCTTTGCCCTGCTCCATCTCTCAAACCCACTCCCTTTCTCTTAACCCTCTACTGACCGAAACCCACTTACTTGCTATCTCTCTCCATTAACACAAGTACTCACTATTTACTTGTTTGGTTTATTTTTTTTTTATTTATGCTTCTATTCTTTTCTTTTGCACTATTTCAATTAATTAATTTTCTGCCCTAATTTGTGAAATCTGTTATTGCACTGTTATTATGGTAAATTGATCCCCCAGTTATACTAAACTAATTGTTGTTTTGTTTAGATTATGGGTGTTGTTTGGTTTGATTCTTGATCTTCTGATTCTAAATAAGAAGAATAGGCTGTTTCAATTGCCCATGGATTGCTGATTTTTAATTTATAGAGTTCTTATAGCATTAGTGGATGGTTCAACTGTTAAATTCTAATGTTTTACATGTGAGTTGGTATATGGTTCATATTTGAACAGCAAAATTATTATGTGTCGGTGCGGGGTAATGCATTATAACTGGTGACTGCATACTCCCCTGTCAATGTTCTAATTCTTAGTGCTTAATAGTTATTATTTTTGGTATGTCTTAGTAACTGTTGACTCGTTTGATTTTATTTTTGAACAGTTTCATTATGGCTCGTATTAATATTAAATCCATGAAAAAGAATGCTAAGTCCTCTTCGTTGAAGCAATCCAAGGTTTTAGCAGCACTTTCTGCCACACACATTAATGTTGGCCAAAAGCATAAAGCTCAATCTTCACACAAGCAAAGATCTATGCTTGGGATTGATAATGGTATTTTACCAATGCGCCTCGATCAATTGGGAAACGAATTAGGCAACATGAATCAAGCTCAAAGCCGACGACTAGAATTGTTTCGATTGTAGAGTTTTGCGCCATGTAAGTGCATCATGCTTCCACACTTGATCATCTAAATATTGCAATTTAGGTGCATGATTTGTTTAATGCGGTTGGTTGGAGAAATTATTTGACAATAGTTAATTAGCTAGCCTCTCTAGAGCCTACATATGAATTCTATTGCACTTTTGCTTTTGAAAGGCCTTCTGATCTTAAACTCAACACCACTGGTGTGATCAAGTATAGATTGTTTGGGAAAGAATTTTGTCAGTCCATCACTCAATTTAACGTGTCCCTGAAAGTTGTTGATTCCGAAACTGTGACATCCAAGTAGTATTTAGAGAGGGCATGTGACTATGTACAGACATTTGCTTCCAATTATATTGACATTTGGAGGGACATGTCCACTGACCCTCTTATGTACAACCCAAGTAAATCCAAAAGCTCATATTTGAAGGATCCCATTTTGAGATATGTACAGAGGTTTCTTGCTTATAATTTTTCTGGATGAAAGGACTCATCTGGCACATTTACGAAAGCAGAATTTTTCATCATTTGGTCTATATTGAATAGGACAAAGGTTAATATTGGGTGTTGGTTAGCCTTTTAATTCCAAACTATTCTTGCAAAGAAGAAGAGGCCAATCACTTTAGAATCTATTATAACCCATCTTGCTGTGGAGAATGGGCTCTTCAACCCAAAGGAGGAGACAGATTTGCATGTAGCTTGTCCATCTGAGCCATTAAACTTGGCATGCCTAGAGACCATGGGGATTGTTGAATTGGCCAATATAACCTATCAATTTTGACCACTAAGGGAGTATAAGTGTCCTATTCTGCGTAGTACCTTATGGGGTGCCTCTCACACTTCACGGATTGTAGATGATGTGACACCTTCCACGTCTGTCCATCCTCAACCAACCACTTGGGAATCCCAATTACATCAATTGAACACGAGCATCCAACAATTGGATCATCGTCTCTCTCGCATCGAACAACAAAATGCTCAACTGACATAACATTTGTTGGATTTCTTTGAGTTCACAGGCTTCACCCTACCTACTATCCCCAATGATTAGCTGCTTTATTAGAGAAGTACCGGTTATCCTCTCTTCTACCTTTATTCTTGCATTGGGAACAATGTAGAGTCTAGGTATGGGGGAGGATTTATGCTTTTGCTTTATGTTTTGTGTTAATGTATCTAGTTAGTTTATATCACATTTTCGTGCTTTCTTTAATTGTGGTAGAATTTTTTTTTTGTGTTAATATTGTCGTTATTTATTTCTTAGTAAGAGACAAGCATGATTAGTATGGTTTTCAATAATAGTATGAGTATTGCATTGATTTCTCAACAATAGATTGAAATCTTAGTGTACAAGATTTGACACAAAATAGCTACTTGTGAGTTTTTGAGCCTTAAGAGTATTTCATTTGTAAATTTGCTCTATTTTCTTTTGATGAGTGGTTATCACAAATGGATGTGACATTCTAAAACTTGCTTTGTTATGCATGTCAAGATCACATTTTTATGAAATTTGGTGCATGAAAATGATAAGGGCAATTAGGTTTAACCCCTTTTGACTCTCTAAAATACCCACTATTACATGATACCACTAGTGAACCCTTTTTAGCCTTAGCCTCTTCTTCTTTTATTAGTCACTAAAACTTAACCAAAACCTCTTTGTTTGGACTTTCTCTGTCAACCTTGTGTCAAAGAAGTGTCTTAATTTCATTACATTAAAAATTACAATCCTCGTTGCAATGTTTGTTTGAAGAAAGCGAATATTGGCAAGTACAAGTTTCTTGATGTTATTTATGTTCATGTTCGAAAAGCAAAAAAAATATTTGTGAAGTGATGTGTGCATATGTGTTGTTTCGTGATGGTAGGCAAATGTCTAGATGAGTTTGTACTTGTCTAGTTTGCTCAAGTTATGAGGCAATAAAGTACACGAAAAAATGATAGTTGAATTCAAGCAGTAAATTCAAGCATTCTTTTTTACACTCATTTACGCCTAAAAACTTCCTTTTTATCTGCCTTTGACCCTAGACTCATTACAACCTCGTTCAAAAACCCTTAGATTTTTGCATTAAATTTCTATTCAAGTGGTGGAGATGTGATATATTAGCAAGCATATGGTAATGTTATTCCATGGTGTTGATATGAGAGTAAATGGTCCCTTGAAATAATTTTGAGTGCGTAGAGTGAAATCCGAGAGGAAGTCCTCAAATATTGCACATTTTGAATTCTGAGAAGTTTTTGGGGGAAATATGCTATTCATGCTAGTATTTGAAATTTTTAATGAGAAATGCTTGTTTTTCTTGTTTGAGGAATGCTTGAGGACAAGCGTTGTTTAGGTGTGGGGGTATTTGATAGAGCATATTTAGTTGGTAATAATTGTGTGTTTTTCTGTGATGTTTTAGTGTTTTATTATTTTTATGAGTTGATTCTACTTAATTTTATGTTTTGTATTGTTTTTAGATACTTTAGTGTATTTGTTGCGATTTGGAGCAAAAAGGGCAAACTCTAGAAGACTTTTGCTTGTAAGGCGTTGGCGCGCTATAGCTGAGAAACTTAGTTGCAAGATTAAAAGAAAAAACTTCCTATTGTGACTCAAGCTGCATCCTTTGTGCGGGATTTTGGAAGACCAGCCAATTTTTAGGAGTTTATTATTATCTTTTGTCAATGAGAATCAATTTGCCTTATAGGAAAGTATTATTACGTAATTAGACTTCTATCTAAAAGGAAACAATTCCTTTTGTGATAGGATTCTAATTAGGATAGAAAAAGTAGGAGATTAGGGAGAGAAAGGAAGAACGTATTATTATTACTTTTGATCGTTCTAAAACAACTCTCTCTCTCTAATATACAATTCTTCTTCTTTTCTTTCTACATCTTTTTACTTCCATAGGGTGTAACTAAACCTCTTTTTTAGTCAATGGAATATTGAAGAACTAGTTCTACAAACTGTGTGATCTAATTTATTTTCATTGTTTCTTTTAATAATTGGTATTTGTATATCTCATGCTTTTAGCACTTAGGATTATTGTTTTAGATTGAATAATACTGGCCAGATATTTAATTCTATTATACAATCCTCTGTCATTCAAAACAGTTGAATCTGTAATTGTTTAACTATTTTGATACTTGTGACAACTAGTTTGAGAGATATATAATCTAATTTAAATGAACCCTTGTTGGTGTTTGTTAATTAGAATTGGGCTTTTCTAATTCATATTGCAATTGTGAGATTAAATACTATGGTTGTACCTTGGTTGTCTCTCAATTAGGAAAGTAATTAATTGTTGTATTTTAATTACCGAAACAGTAAGGAATATTTGGTTGTTAGATTGTATCAACAACTATAACCAATTATCAATAATTGTTAGAATTCACTCTTGCATCGATGATCAATTGACAGAACCAAATTTGATATTTTTCCTTTGGCTTGGGCTTTCTCGTTCTTGAATTCCTTTAATTTTATTTTCTGCAATTTTGTCTATTCAAGTTTGCTTAGTTATTTTTAATTATTCCAAAACTCTCCTTATTTTAGTGACATTGAGATAAGTAAATTGACCAATCATTGAGAAGACGATCCTACTCATCGCTATACTCATCATCTTTTATTGAGTGGGTTTTTAATATTAATTTTTATGCGGTTGACACCCATCCACTATATGTAAATATATATTTTTATGTATGTAGATATTCTTATATATATGTATGTGTGTATATATGCATGCATGCATGCATACATACATACATACATAAATGTGTGCGGGTGTGTGACGTGAGAGTTTAAAATAACTTGAACTTACATATTTACACATACACACACACATATACACATATACATGTGAATATGTATGTATGTTTGTATATATAAATACATATATGTGTGTGTATGTGCATGCGTGTGTGCATATATGCATGCATGCATGTATGTATATATGTATGCATGCATGCATGTATGCACATACACATACATATACATAGACACACACACACACAAAGTTGGTTAACACTCTTGTGGTGGTAGGCTTGATTGACACACATTTTTAAAAATAAAAATTGAGGAAATTCAAAGCCCAAGGCTCTTAACTAAAACAAATTGATAACTTGGAGGAACAAATTGGGATTCGCAATTAATTCTTGGTTATTTTAATTGCTTCTTGATTTATCCGCCGCCTAGCTGTTCATGTTAGAAAATTAAAATCTGAGTTTGCTTTTACTTAAATACTACAGTACGATGTTTATTCAATAATGAGTCCGTGGAAAAAAGCATAACAGTTTGAGAATTCTATTTTGAGTTCACATGAAGGAATTTCTATTGCCGTTCTAGGAAATGGGGGCTTTTCTTCTTTGAAGGTCTAAGTGGTTTTTCTTCTTTGATGGTCTAAGTGTAATATGAAACTTCAAAAACAATAATTACTTCTAATAATTGACTTTGACTCCAGTAAATCACCTGTTTAATTTCAATTACAGTTAAAGAAAAAGGAAGTTCTTCTTCTTTGCTGGCTTAAGTATTGATTCTTTGAAGATAAAAATAAACGAACTAAAATAATAATAAAACTAAATAAGAATATGCTTAGAAAAATTAACATTTGAATCTCAGTAACTTTTGTTCACACAAGACCCAACTCCTATTTGAATACCATCTTTAGCGTAAGCAAAAACTCAAATGTCTGGAGTGGTTTGTCAATTGTTAGGCATACTATTATGGTTTGGTCTACCGAAAAGCCATGTGGTTTTAATCCAATTGATACAGTGCGCGAAATAAAATGAAAAGTATCCGCCACATAGGTGGGTTTTTTTTTTTTTTTTTTCTGTTTCTAATACGAGTCACACCTCCAATTGATAAAAATGTGAAGAAAAAAATGTTATGCAACTAAGCCGTTCTATTAAAAGTTACGTACTGGTATATTTTTTTGAGTGTGAGATACTATGATAAGTTCACGGTTTGATATTATTTTAAGAATAATATTATAGCACTTCTTAGATTGTAATCTACATCCATCTATAATATATTAAAAGAGAGAGTTTTGTAAGCGATTATATTTTCTTTCCCAGGGTACCTTTACAAAATAAATTAATGGCAATATTATGGATGTCTTTTCTTATACTTATTAGGGATAGCTTTCTAATAATAATATTGAGTGCATATTTTAGGAGTGTAGTTTTTATTGAAGCATGTTTCCTTAGATTTTTAAGGAATAACTTTTAAATTGGACGGAATTTCAAGTTGTAGAAATTACTTTGGAAATTCTCTAGAAACTAAAGAATAATAAAAAGAATATATAAAAAGTTTAAAAATCTAAATTCTTATAAAAATAAATTACAAAAAAGTTTTAAAAAGTTTAAAGATTCATACTAAATTTACAGTATTATTTTTGGAACTTTTTATTTTCAATTAACTATATTATAGCTCTGAATATAAGTTTTCCTGTCAGATAGAAAAAATATCAATACAATACTTTATTTCCTTCTTGATTTCTTTGTTTTAGTTCTTATGTGTGTGGTTGACGAGTGTTGATTAGGTCAACAAAATGTGTAATAAAAACTCCACACTCAACCATTAACAAGACTTAATCTCCTGTGTATACAGCAAGTATCCAGGTTATTGTAGTATAAGAAATTATATGTCGAATCCTACAAAGAATCAAATTGTCGCAATTATCATAACTACTAACTTGCTCTATTATCAAAACTATTAAATATCAGGAGAGTTGATTAAATTAATAAGCAAATTTATAGTAAATTCAAATTTTCAAAGTAAACAAACAATTGTAGAGTTTTGAGTTGAACCTTACTGGCAAATATTTTTCCAAAAAAACTTACATTGGAATGCATAATTTGCATCCAGCTTGCATTTGTCTATAACGAAATTGCTGTTGTAGAACCGGTCAACATAAGTGTATGGCTAACCTAATAATCCTTCATGGCTATTGCGACTTGACAGATTAATTCATGGTGGATTGTGGTATTCTCAAGGACAATAAATTCCTGTAAATAGAAATGAACTAAAGAAATGACTAGCAAGATGCTCTATTCCTATAAAGAAAAGTCCAAGGTGGTATTTCTTGAATATTTAAATTAGTTTATATCTGCAATGGGGGTAAAAATTAATGAAAATCTTTAATATGATAATTTGATAAATTAAAGCCCTTCTTTCATTAAAAAAAAAAGAAAAAAACTAAAGAAAATCTGTTCGACTTGCCTCGTCAAAGAAACCACTTGACGACAATTTTTTATTATTCTAGTCAGAGAGAGCACTTGAGGTTCAAATGTTGAATTCAAGGTGTAGACGTCAGTTGAATAGAAAAATTGACAAAGCTAGGGGAGGAGGTGACAAGAAGAGAGCCCAAAAAAAAAAAAGAGAGAGAGCTGCACAACAATTTTTATTTCTTGTTTTGTTGGTACAAGAAGATCAAAAAAAATAAAAAAAAAATTACGAGGTAGACAATCTGTCTTAGATAGAAAACGGTAAATTTTTCAAAAATTTTATTTGTATTTTACACAATGAAAACTCCCCTATTATAAAATTAAAATATTTTTACTAGGTCGCACATCATAACAGGTTATTCAGCCAAAAAAAAAAAAAAAAAAAAAAACACCATAACAAATTAAATAAATGTGATATTGAAATTTATCCGCAAAGCACTGAATTTGATATCTTAATGAAGATATTGAAATTCATCCGCAAAGCACTGAATTTGATATCATAATGAAGAGTACATTTCTTAAATAGATACAAATTGTGAAATTCTTCGAATTATAGTTTCATCAAATTCTATTCTTATGAAATGAATGAACAGATAATTCCTTTGATCAACTTTCATAAAACTATCCTTATTATATTTAAAAGGGTAGAATAGTCCCTTCACTAGGCGTGTTGACTTGGGAGAAGACCCATTTCTTCGCCAGACGTCATTCTTCACATGATCATTCAGCTGCTCCTCCTCTTCTGCCTCCTCCTCCTCCTCCTCCTCCTCCTCCTCCTCTTCTTCATTCTTAATAATTTTCTAAAAAAAGTCTTCGGAAAAACATAGTCACTGTGTATGATATATTGGAACGTGTATTTGTTAATTGGAAGTCTATGTGATAGTGTGTGTTTATGTAAATATGAGTATTGATTAGTGGTTAATAAAAATTGAGATCATTGCCCTAAGCTATATATGACAAAAATTAAATATTGTAATTATTGTATTTTAAAAAAAATACATTGGATGACATTGGAAAAATGGAAAATGTAAATTTCAACCCATGAACGATACGTGAACACATTATAAGGTAGTAGTAGCATCACAGATGTTTGTATAATATACGCACGTTCTGCCTTTATATGGTGCTAGTTTTCTACTAAAATTTAGGCTGATTAGGGGATATATTTTGTTGTGTATATTTGTGTGATGAAGATTGGATTATAACTTCATTAGAAATTGTAATATTTGATACTTCTATTTTCCCATGTTATATTGGTGAAACTGACCCTTTAACTTGTATTTTGAGAATTCTAAATCCACAAATTGCAATACGTCTTCTAGTAATATTTGGATTTGTCTATAATGAAATTTATGTTGTAGAACCGGTCCAAATAAGTGCATGGCTAGTCTAAGAATTTTTCATGGCGATTGCGACTTGACAGATGTTAGTCATGGTCGACGGTTGGACTATGGTATTCTCAATGACTGATGAATAAAACTGTCCGGTAAATCGAAATAAATCAAAGAAAGTGCGATGTTCTATCCTAAAAGGTGAAGTCCTATGAGTTATAGGGATTAAATTTGCATGGTAACATTTTAGTATTTCTTGAATATTTAAATTTGTTTATATTTGCAAGAGGGGTAATAATTAACGAAAAATCTTTAATAGGATGATTTAATAAATTAAAGTCCTTCTTTACTTTAAAAAAAAATCAAATAAAAAACTTTTTGACTTGTCTGGTCAGACGAAGAACGTGGATGACAATTTTTTAGCTCAACTTTCAGTCTTCAAAACTCAAACTGACCGAAATGTCCTACCGTTTAAATTGGTGCATTTTAGAAGTGAATTTGGGGTTAAATATTAATGACCTCTTGAGAATTTTACACTAAAATCTAAGTTCTTGTAAAACAAAAAACTCCATCAGTTAAAAAACAACAGATTTATGCTATATTGGAAGATATTTTGATATTTTAAGCTAATATAATCCTTTTTGGCATAAATGTAATAGTATTTATTTATGAAAAATTATACTTATCTGCATCGAATAGTATTGTAGACAAGTTAAATATATTTAGTCTCCTAGTTTTAGTCATTTGAATATTATTAGTAAAAACAAAATATAAAATCCCATTTTATTTTTTAAGTCCAAATGCAATTTTTCCACTTGCCGTCTTGGATGGGGAGAAGACTAACTAATCTTCCAAGTCTAAGTCACGAATACATGATTTTTCCACTGTTTAACTAGTTTGCTGCCCCATTCTGCTTCAAACATCATTCATCAGATGATCAAAGCAAATCGAATTTTTATTCAATTTCTTCTCCTTTTTCTTTATCGTATTCTCTCTTGTCTAAACAAAATATATGCAACCAGGGAAACTCAAAAACCAGCTTCAAACTGATGCTTCTTGTGCTCTTTTCATGCCTTTCTTTAAAGGTCCATATTTCCCTGGGAGTTGACACCATTTCCGGGAACCAAAATCTTTCAGGTGATCAGACCCTCATCTCCAAAGATGGAAACTTTGAACTGGGATTCTTCAAACCAGGTAATTCTTCCAATTCTTCCAACTTTTACATTGGCATATGGTACAAGAAAGTTAGTGTGAAAACTATAGTTTGGGTAGCAAACAGAGAGACCCCTGTAAATGATCCCAATTTTTCACAGCTGAGAATTCAAGGTAGAAATTTGGTGCTTTTGAATGAATCCCAGATTGTAATTTGGTCCACAGATGTAAGTTTCACAAGTTCAGGTCCTCTAGTGGCTGTTCTTCGGGACGATGGGAACTTTATTTTAAAAGAAGTGTCATCATCAAATTTGTCAAACTCTAGTTCAGGTTCACCAGTTTGGCAAAGTTTTGATTATCCAACTAATACTTGGTTGCCTGGTGGAAAGCTTTCGTATAATAAAGTTACTAGAAAGCAGCAGATTCTTACTTCTTGGAAGAATTCTGAAGATCCTAGGCCAGGGCATTTCTCTTTCGAGTGGGATCCACCCGCTAAGCAGTATGTTATTAGGTGTAATAGGACTATACAATATTGGAATAGTGGACCTTGGAATGGGCATACTTTCAGCTTAGTTCCTGAAATGACTTTGAAATATGTTTATAACGTTACCTATATTGATAATGAGAACGAGAGTTCTCTCACTCTTACTGTCAACAATTCGGCGGTCATACCTAGAGTAGTAATGGATGTGTCAGGGCAAATCAAGAACCTTGTTTGGTTAGAAAACACTAACCAATGGATTATTTTATGGGCTCAACCTGCACAACCATGTGAAGCATATTCTTATTGTGGGGCTTTTGGCATTTGTAACGAGAAATCATTGCCCTTGTGTAAATGTTTGGATGGTTATAAGCGAAAGTCAGATCAGGATTGGAATTTGAATGATTTTTCTGGTGGCCGTGAAAGGAAAATGAGCTTTCAATGTGAAATTAATAATACTGCTAGAGGGAAGAAAGATAAGTTTCGGATGTACCCTCAGATGATATTACCTGTGAATCCTCAGTCTGTGGCAGTTGGGAGTGTCGCAGAATGTGATTCGACCTGTCTGAGTAATTGTTCTTGCACTGCTTATGCTTATGACAGCAACCAATGTTCTGTCTGGAATGGGGTACTCTTGAGTCTCCAACAACTTTCAAAGGATGATGGTAGTGGAAGAACAATTTACATTGGAACTGCAGCCATTGAGTTTTCAAGTGGCAAGAATAGCGAAGGTTCTGTTGTTGTTGCACAGGTCATCTTGGGTTTTGTTGCTGTAAGGTCTGTTGTTGTTGCACTGGTCGCCTTGGGTCTTGTTTTATCCGTCGCGTGGCGACTTCGAAGTAGAATGTTTGTAAGTGGAAAACCGGTGGGGGTTTCACTATTGGCATTTGGCTACAAAGATTTGAAGAGTGCTACGAAAAATTTTTCCGAGAAGTTGGGAGGAGGAGGTTTTGGTTCTGTCTTTAAAGGGACATTGCTTGATTCAACTATCATAGCAGTGAAGAAACTTGAAAGCATCAACCAAGGAGAAAAGCAATTCCGTACGGAAGTTAGCACAATAGGGACAATCCAGCATGTTAATCTTGTTAGGCTTCAAGGATTTTGCTCTGAAGGTGAGAAGAAGTTACTGGTGTATGAATACTTGGAAAATAGCTCTTTGGATTTCCATCTTTTCCATGAAAAAGAATCCAATGTTTTGGACTGGAAGACGAGGTACGAAATAGCTCTAGGAACAGCTAGAGGGTTGGCTTATCTCCATGAGAAGTGTAGGGAAGTCATTATTCACTGTGACATTAAGCCAGAAAACATTCTTCTAGATGCTAAATTCTGTCCAAAAGTGTCAGATTTTGGACTGGCAAAGCTCATGGGGCGTGATTTTAGTCGAATCCTGACGACTATGAGAGGAACAAGAGGTTATCTTGCACCAGAGTGGTTATCTGGAGTAGCCATATCAGCCAAAGCAGATGTTTACAGCTATGGCATGATGCTTTTTGAATTTATATCAGGAAGGAGGAACATAGAGAATCATATGGATGGAGTAGTAAAATTCTTCCCCACTTGGGCTGCAAGAGTCCTAATAGATGAAGGTGACGTCCTCAGCCTATTAGACTCTAAATTGGACAGTATGGTTGACGCAGAAGAGGTGACAAGACTATGTAAGGTGGCATGTTGGTGTGTTCAAGATGATGAAAATCATAGGCCATCAATGGGCCAAGTGGTGCAGATACTTGAAGGGGTTTTGGAAGTGAATCTGCCTCCAGTATCACGATCTCTTCTGTGGTTTGTGGACAACCAAGAGCATATAGTTTTCTTCACAGAGTCATCATCAAACCAGATTTCTGAAACGCAAACCAAGACTTCTAGCTCTTCTTCCAACTCCAAGCGCAGCACATCATCTAAAGATTGATAATCCTAAAGAGGAAAGCGTGTTTTATTTTAGCAATCGGCTTGTTGTATGTAAGCTGCAATATCAAGTTGTTGTATACGAGGTAATATTTGGAATTCAAATTTGAATAAATCATTTCTGCAACTTAGTTGATATTCGTGGTTTTGAAGTCTTCAAATGAGGCAGTTGGCTTGTGTTTCTTCTGATCAGATTATGTGTATTAATATCCTTGTATGCTTAGTGTCCATCTAGATGCTATATTTTACATTTGTGTGGTGCCATCTGAAGATTAATTCTTTGCAAATTGTAAATAATTAATCTTTAGATGTTACAATATGCAAGTATAAGCTGTTCTGTATGTAGTGAACTCCATTATCAATATAATTGAAATGATACATTAATTTCATTAATCTTTTAGTGCAATTTTTTCTGTCGAGATTATATACAGCCTTAACGCTTTGCTCTAGGTACATTGACCAATTTTTTCTGTCGAGATTAATCTTTTAGTGGATTTTTGGACGAGAAGGAAAATCGTTAGTAATTTTCATGTGCATATACATTGAACTTTCAGCTCTGTACCTATAATTGTAAAATCGTTTTCTTACAACAGAGTCTGGAATTACACATGCCAATAGTAGGAGTTGAAGGGGGTGATATCTGAAGTATTTTGTGTGCATCAGAAATGATATCCTTTTCCAGCCAATAAAGCAGGCTGCCATTGAGTTGGTTACTTCCAGGGAGACAAATGGTCGGACAAACAAATGATCAGCTTTGACATGAAAAATGATGGAATTGTTGCAAACAGATGGTGACAAATTGGCTCATTCTTTGGATAGACACGGTAAACTCGTTGGCAAGAGAGTAATAATGAAAAATTTTATTTTAAGGGTAAAATTTAAACAAGTATAATAATGCATTATATATAAAGCATTATTTTAATTGATTTTTGACGTATAATAATAAAACCAATATATGCAATCAAAATATATAACTAAATTAAATATTCAAACTTAAAATGAGTGCGTGCGTGAAAACACATTCAAAAATTTCTAATTCTTTCCCATCAGAAGAGATACTATTTTAATCATATCCTGAATATGCGATGATAAAACGAACAAGACCTACTAACTTCTAAATATTCCTACTAACTGATCAAAATAAATTTCAATCATTCCCAAGTCAACGATATGTGCTTATGCAAGTGCTTTCTTGGAATGCATATCCTGACACCCGGCGAAGATGGAATGAAGGTATAAATTGGGTGTTACGAATAGTGATTGAGAGAACAAAAATTTATCTATATTTCTGTTATGTCTTATGATTAAAATAACATATAATTTAATTTATTTCAAATAATTTAATTTTATCTTATATTGAAATTATCTTATGTTGTAAGTACTTAGGTATCAAAGTGTTTAGATTATTTGAAGACTTGTACAAAGTAAAAAGAGAAATAAAAAATAAAAAATAATTTGATGTACAATACTGTATTAAATTTTAAAAAAAAAACATTATCAAAATTTTGGAGTTAAAACAGAATTTTAAAAATTTTGGGTCGGGATGGGAGGGATGTTCCTCTCGGCCCCCTTGGATATCTCCATGTTGAAGAGCTGTATGGTCGGACATAAATTTGCACTAAAATGATCATACTCTTTGAACAAAAACTCAAAATCGTCTGTGCAATTTCTTGATTCCACGTTCTTTAGATCTTGGGCTATAATACTTTAATGGGTATAAAGTGATTCTACAAATTTAGCATAATTAATTTAAGATATATTACAGCGATGTATTACAAATTAGTCAACGAAGACTCTCATATTTAGAATTGCATAAACTCACTCATTTATCTTAAATTTACATAGAATTTCTGTAAACTCTCAAACTCTTTTTAACTTAACTAGGAATTGAGCACGTGCTTTGAACGTTTAGTTTAGTTTAATAAATAATATATAAAATGGAAAAAAGAGAAAAATAGATAGTAATTTTGGTTTTCAAATTTTTTAAAATCATATTTAAAAAATTATGTGAGTTGAAATTAACTATATCCTTAAAATGCAAAAAGAGGATGAGCATTATTATTAAGAACTTACATTTCATTATTACAATTGTCGTTTAGAAATATTCAAATACCGAAGTAGTACTATCTTTACTTTATTAGTTTCACATCTATTTTTCATAGCTTAACTTATTCTTTTCTTTTTTTTAAAGAATTTGAATAGAAGAGAAAAATATCTCTAATGGCCAACAAGATTAATTAATCAAACTCTAAACTTTTGAATCTTATTAAAATTTAATTTTAAATGATGTAATAGTTAGTTTATAGTGTAAATTTAGAATCATAAAGATGTAAAAAAAAAACATTATTAGTCATGCAGTGATCAACAAAATATTCATCTATAATATCAAATTTATGAAAAAAAAAAACAAAAGTCTAAGTGACTGTATCTTAAATTCATTTACACTGTTACTTTGTTTCCTTTTTTACTATGATTTCATTTATTGAATTTAGAAAACAATAATTTTAACATATGGCATTACCGTGGATCGAGAGGTAAGAAAGTTTTATTAATTAATCTTGATTGGAATGAACTGGACAATACATAAGCTAAAGACAAAATATGTGAGTAGAATAATTTGATTTGTAATTTAGATGAACTACTTGGTTATAATAATTCTTATCCATGAAATTTCATTTTTTCTATTTGTAATCACCTCAGGGCATTAAGATAGAAAAATCTTAAAAACCTAACACAAATAGTCAAATGTAATCTTACTAAAATTTATCTAAGGGAATTACTTTAAAAATATACATAGCAACATAGCAACTAAAATTAACAAAGAGAAAATTTCAAGAGACTTACATTAAATTCAAAGAAGCTATTCCCAATATAAAGAGTCATTAAAAATTTAAATTTTAATAATGTCAAAATGCATTCTAGCTAATGGGTCATCATGCATAGCAACATTGCATAACATCTTTAATCATTAAAACTTCTTTATGATTAAAAAAATATAATTTTTTCTTTAATATAGCTCGAGATTTTGAATGTTGCATTTTTAATTCAAATAATATTCTTAACAATTCAATCGAGATAGTTGGATAAATATATACGACTTTTTAATATGAAAGTTAATTAGCATCAAAATTCTAATTAATGTTAAAATACTTACATTTTGATAATACATAAAGTAATTAATTGAATGCAAAAGGTTTTGACAAAAGAAAAATAGATGGGTTTATCTAACAAGTGCATTAAGGTACTGGTTAACTCTCAAATGTTATTTACTCAAGAAGTAAAGTTAATTCAAAAACTATCCAAATGTAAAACTATAATAAGTGTGAGCATTTGCATTAAAAACAAAAAAATGTGTTGTTTAAAAATTCATGTATGTTATGCATATTTTATTTATAGGACTCCTATAATAGGTAGAACATTAATTGTTACAATACATATAAAATATGATAATTTTGCAAGACTTATTAACAAGCTTCAAAACTCATCATTCTCATAATATATGATATTTTAATTGATATTGAAAATTTAAATATACTTATGATAAATTTGTGAGTTTGTCTTATAACTCTAATTGATTTTACCAAGTCATCAATTATTTTAGTGTCTAAAAAAAATACAACTATTTAACAATACTAACTCATAAAATAAGAATTTTATAAAATCTACTTATGAATTGTTTAAGATCATTAAAATGAGTCAAATTTTAAAAAATTGCATACTAAAAAGTACTTCATACAAACAAATAAAAATGTGTCCTTTAGAGGTATCATACCATATAAATTTTATTTTTTATAACAATACGCGTTTGAGCTCCGTCCTTAAAAAATATATGTTGAAAAAAGAATTTAACTATTACCTTTTAAATATATGTGTAAAAAAGTAATACAAAAGGTATCAATTTTTAAGTTCATAATATAAATATAGAATTGTAGTTTTATTGTATAACTATCTTTTATTTTGAAGGATTAGTTAAGGCAAATAAATAAGCATAACATATATTTTAGAGTGTTTAGGTGTATAAATTACTTTTTTATCGCTATAGGATAGAAGAAGGAGAAAAGTATTATCAATTATGTGGAAAGAAGATAACAGTTATAATAAAGATAGAATTAAGATAGTAAAAAAGATTTCAATTGAATAACATGAGTCATCGCAAGATTGCACATAATATGTAAAAAATACAACCATATACTTTTATTGCACAATATTCAACTCAAACAAATGAAATAACTTAGCTAACTTAATAATTTTGCACAATGGCATCAATATGTTTATATGCAATAAGCAAGTATTACTTTTGAAATGATTTATTACTTAAAAATTAGAATTGTTAAACTTATAATTGTCTAAATTAATTACTTATATTATCAATTTAGATTGTAAAATATCCCTATTTGGTAAGCTCATGTAATAAAGTTATCATCACTTTTATATATATGGTAGATTGGATAAAAATAGAAAATATGGCAGGCCAATTTAAAATAAATAAGAGTATCAAAAATTTTTCAAATAAGTAATTCGTAAATCCTATTATATATATTAATTTTTTGTAACACTTTTAGGTTTTGTAGTAATTCCTTAGAATAAGTGTACTTGATGTGAATACAAAATGGAAATGAGGATATTTCTCAAACGATAGATAATATAATGAAATAGTTTATCTAGATTCTAAATACATGCAATATGGTCACGTCTTTTATCTCTAGTTTAAATATTATCCAGGTTCTTTCAATCAAGATTAATTGACAAACCCAGCCCATGGTATATGCTACTTTTTATTTTGGTAAAGCGTTCGTTAAAGTTTATTGTTGGAAACTAAACAAACCAAATCATAGTAAAAAAGAGAACAAAGTGATATTGTTAAATGAATTGAAAGGTATAATAGTTATATACATTTTTTTACATTAATTTAGCTTAAATTAGGATAAAAAATAGGATTGACATCTTATATATTCTCAAAAGGCATTTTTTTCTTTTTTATAAATTCAGAATTATAGCTGAAAGTTTCGTTGATCAATGCATAATAAATTAATTTTCTTTATTACTTTATGATTTTAAATTTACTCTCTAAACTAACTACTACATCTTTTGAATTCAATCTTTAATAAGATTAAGAACTTTAGAACTTTGCATAACTATTTTTGTATTGTGATTTTTAAATTAGTGTGGGTTAGTTGAATTTAATAATTTTTCATCTTTCTTGGCACTACGCTACATATGCTTGTGGCATTTTAAAGTAGAAAAATATTTCATTTCATTCTTAATAATATGTAAACCACTTGATTTACACAGATAATCAAATTGATTTATTTTGTAATGTCGAAGAATAATATATTAATTGTATTTTAGTTTGAAAGATAAATTAAGGAAATGGTCCCATCTAATTATGAAACGTGATATTATGTGCATCATCATTAAAGTGAAAAAAGAAAATATAAATAGAAAAATATTAAATGGTTTCCTTCTTATGTTTTTTGTTAATTTGATTGGAATTAAAATTTTTATTGTAAGATTCAAAAAGACTTTTGAACAATTGTTAAGTTTCAATAGGATTTAATTATTCTAGCTCTTCATATTTCTATTAATGTCCCTTTTCTAATGCAATTGCCATATATAAAAGAAAAAAATTAAATGTTAAAATACTAAATCACAAAGGTCATTCGTGCTAAACAATTGGTCTAAATAATTATTCTTAGTTTATTTTGTAATTAAATGTATAATTTGTTGTTTGCATGTGTAATAGCAAGAGTGTGATTGCCTTCATTTAATTTTATACTCCTATTATTATTGGGTTTTGTTACTAATAACATAATTTGTTTCTTGTTTTTTTTATTTCTAACAAAGAGCAAGCATTCTATATGCCAACTTTAAATCTAAAAATCGGTCAAGTTTAGTCATGTATGTGTAAAAAAATAATTGATATAAACATAAAAATGATTTTTCAAAAAACAAAAAGGAGAAAATTTTCCTAATTCTATCCCACTACATGCCCCACTGGCTCCTTCTTTTATAAATTTTAATTTTGAATTTGCCGTTGTATTGTTAATACCATATACAAATAGAATATTTCTTTAGGCAATATAAAGTTTCATTATTACACTAATTAGATGTTAAAACTCATGTGAAGTAGGTAGCTTTTTAGTCTTGCATTAGATATTTTTTCCAATTTTATTCTTGAGGAAAAATCTTGTCCACTTTTATCTTACCCATACTTTTTTGTATTTTCTATTAATTTAAATTTAATTTAAATTGTATTATACAAGGCTTGAGCAACTTTTGAAGGACTTAGAGCTTTATTAATCATATTCTTTATGTTTTCGTTAATATCTAGTCTTAATGTGATTATGACTAAATAATGCTATTTTAGAAAATACATTAAATGCTAAAACTCTAAAATACTTAAGAATTGAATAATAAAATTAATTAATTCTTATTGCAAAATATTTGAAAAAAATTATTTCTCTTTCAATTTTTTGGTTACTATTTTTTCCTTTTTTGCTATTTTTTGATTCAACTTCTTTTTGTAGAGTATGAAATTTAAATTTTTAGAATGAGTAATTAAAAATATTTTGACAATAAAAAGAGAAAAGTAATTTTTATATTAACCTATCACATTTTTATAAGCTATCCAATTTAAATTTTAATTATAAAAGGCTTATAACACCTTTAAAAGACGTTTAATTGGATTAAAAATTAATTAACTTAACTTTTTTATGTTTTCGTTAATATAATGTGACTACGATTTGAAAAATAAAGGTGCTTTAAGAAATTTATTAAATGTTAAAACACCACATTAGTCAAGGTTGCTTTGACATTATAGGAAAGTTAAACCGAGCATTGCATAGTTTAATTACTTGTTTTAGTTAGTGTGATGTGTCATAAATCTATTGCTTAGTTTAATCGGGTGCATAGTAGTTTAAGTGATAGTTTGTATGGGATTATATCTTGCATTGGTAGAAGTTGGTTTTTGTTGGTTTTAGTAAAAGCCGTATGGCTTTATGTTTGTAAGTTTTGGTTTTGCGTTTTTTTAAGACTTTTGGCAGCCTCTTTCTCATGTTTTTTGGCATAAGAAAATATTGAATTTTCTCTATTATTTTTCTTTGTGTTTCTTGTATAATTCCTATCGGTTTTCTTCATCTATCTATTTTAAAAATATAAATATTTATTCTAACCAATAAATATATATTTTTAAACTATTAAATTTAAATTTGTAATTGTAAAAGGCTTAAAAGACTTTGAGAGGATGGTTGAATTTGATTAGGATTTGATTAGTGTAACCTTTTATGTTTTCAATAATATCCTTTTTTGAATGTCGCAATGACTTGATAAATAAGGGTATATTAGGAAGTACATTAAATGTTAAATGTTAAATCACTTAAAGTCATTCATGCTTTTATATATATATAGATACAATAATAAAGCTTCCTATATATTGCTAATAAAACCTGAAGAACAAGAAATCTAATCGCAACAGATAATACATATAAAAAAACAGATAATATAATTTTAATAGGAAACTAACAAATAATACTGAATTATGCTCAGCTTAGACATAATTTCTAAAACTAAATGGGAAACTTGTAAATCTTTAGGAGTTTAGTTTAATTATGCTAGCAGCGCTTTACTTAAACTAAACTCTTCACCATCACAAATAATGGATGTATACTTTGTTGACTTTTTCAGCTCAATCTTCAATCTAATTTTCCAAAGCACCGATTTATGATATATTTTCATATTCTAAATTTTTATTCAAGCAATCCGCATGCCTGCATATATAGAAATTCGTCACTCACTTTGTCATCACTTCCAAACCTTGTTGGATGACAACTTGATCAAAACTCGTAATTACTTTTAACAATATTGGCAAGACATCTTCTTCTTTTTTTCCCTTTAATCTCTGTTCTATCGTTCAAAGTTAACAATTTCAGTAGGATCCTTACTTTCCTTTTTTTTTTTTTTAAATCTCTGCCCAATTTGGCTCAATTTTTGCCCTAATCTTCAATACCAATCCCCAAAACCAACCTAGTGCTGCAATTTATCTCATGTTTGAGTAGTCTAATAAACACAAACCTTGTATTCCAAATCTAGCAACTAACCTAGGGACCCCAATTTTTAAAAAAAAATACAAGATCAAAGTTTAGTATTCTAATGTCACTTGTTGATGCAAAAAACATACAACATAATTTTTAGGTAACATATATAAAAAAAATTTGAGAGAAAGGAGTTACAAAATAAAGCACTTCCAACTTTCACATTGAGACTGCATAAACCCATGACAATTGTCTTAACCGCACCTAAAATTTATCCAGACTCTCTACTCTTCTTACCTTAATAAAATAACAAAATTTCCTATATATAACCCACAAGACTCAAATAGTAAGAAGCTAATTGAATTAGATAACATTATTCTAATGGGAAATTAACAAATAATAATTGACATCACTCAAACTAAAACATAACTTCTAAAATTAAATAAGAAATTTGTAAAGTTGCTTTAATTGTGCTAACATTTTACTAAATAGACTGCATCCTCAATAGCTACTAAAAATCTGGATCATTGTTAGACTTAGGCTATGTGTTTAATACAACTTTTATCAATTATGTCCGTTACATATCTCAAATGGGATAGAATGTAATGAATAATTTTATTGAGATATAATTGCCTATGATATTCAAGGGTAAGCATAATCAAAAAATACCAATTTACCGACCCATTTTGAATTGATTTCAGAAATATGAAATTGGTAATTTAGGAAATCTATTGGTAGTTTGATATATACTAAATTTAAATTCAAATTTGATTAGCATTCTCAAAGAGGGATTTTCAAATCGATATTTTCAATTTCGAATTCAATTTGATAATTTTTGTTTTCTAGCATATATTCCTACATATATCTGACTCAATATGTATTCAGTCTACATAGCTAAATACATTAAGTATAAACTTTATAATTAAAAGATCTAGTGCAACTAGAACATTGTAAATAAAATTAAATAGATTTAGTTTATGTAAGGCCCAAGTGCAATCTAGAAGGGGAGTGAATTAGGTTGACCAAAATTTGGACAATTATCCTCAAATTTCATCCAAATATTACTAAATAAATTGCCTATATAACATTGTCGCACCCCATTTTTCGAAAGACGAAAAAAGGAATTATGTTTATTTATTGGAAAAGAGTGTAAGTTTTTGTAAAATGATTTTTAGAAAATTCTTTATAAAAGATAGTTTGACAAAAGATGTGATTTTTAGAAAATGCTTTATTTTGAAAACAAAAAGAAAATGGCATAAAATGGGACTTAAAAAATGCGACGGTTTTTTGGGCCCTAAAATAGAGTCTAAAAAAAGGTTTTTAGTGAAAAGGGAGTCGCCACTTGGTATTGAGTTTTGGTATACCAAGTCACCAGAAAATGTTTTATAAAAAGTAAGAAAATCGAGAATGATTTATTTAGAAAATGATTTTGAGAAAATATAAGAAAAACAAAAAAACCCTTTTTAAGACAACTCCAGGTCTTTGAAAATAAGAGAAAAAGGTTTGGGAGTCACAGTTGAAGAAAGGGAAGGCAAAGGCTCGCGCCAAAGGCACCTTTTCAACCTAACCGAAACTAGTTGCGAGGTTTAGTTCAAATTTTCCTAATATAACCCTATGATTTTATCACATTTGGATGCAACTATATGAATGTAACCTAGACTTTAAAAAAATAGATGTCATTAAGGGACAAAAATATTCCATTGAGGTTTGGTCGGAATCGTCGCATTAATTGCGAAATCCGAATCTAGACCTCGATGGAGTCACGCGTGTAGACGCAAAATGGAATGCAAAAAGAAAAGAAAAATAGTAATATAGCTAATAAGTGAGCAAAGTGGGGATACAACATAACGGGTACGGGAGACTAATAAACTCGTGACTAACTATTCCTACTCACGGAAGGGGAAACGACATGTACGTCACCACTTCCCACGTAAGTAGATGACTATTTCTAGTCAAAAAAATCACACAAATGGCCTAAGATTCTATGTGAAATGTAACCTAAATGCCAAGCACTGAATAAATGTAAAAATAGATAATAAGAATAATAATACATAAAAACCATGCAAAAATGGAAAAAGGCCTGAAAGAGAAAATGTGTGTGAAATGATATGAAATGCACACGAGGAATGATTTTAATACTAAAATGACCTAAGGGTCTAGCGTTGGACTAGCCCATTTTCTAGAAATTCTCCGCTAGCGTTGGACTAGCGAAGAAACCGAAATTAACTACAACTAGCATTGGACTAGTGTGACGACGATACATATATATCATAATAAACAAGTAAATGAATAAAACATAGATTAAAGCAATAATCACATAAAAACAGATAGTAGCACATAGGAGCACATAGCACACAAGCATAATATTCTAGATGCAAAATCCTAGGGAAAGCGAATAAAACACATAAGCACATAGCACACATAGCACACAAAAATCCTAATATTACATCGGAGGAGTCTAATTACAATCTAAAATGGAAAAAAGATAAGAGACGGCCTATCTAACCTATCTATTACATTTTCTATCTAAAATACATAAGCTTTTTTTAAATAGATAAAAATATAAACTATCTATTACATTATCTATCTAAATACAAAATTTTTGTTAAATAGAATATTACCTATCTATTACATTTCTTTGAATAATTAAAAATTAAATTTAAATAAACAACATGACATAAATAAATAAATACTAACACATGAATAGAAATAATAAACACAAAAAGATGCATAAAAAAAACACATGGCAAAAACACATAGGAGCACGTAGGAGCACATAAAGAGATATTGAAGGGATAATAGAGGTACCTCTCATTCGAAGACTTGGTGTAAATTGCTAATAAAATGAACAAACATATTAAGACACCACTATTTAAATAAATAAACCATTAACTATCCCTATAGACATACCACAAAGTTCAAAACAATTCTAGCAACAATAAATAAGAATCAAAATAATAATAATAATTAAACATTTAGGAAGAAAATGAAGATTGTTTAGTTAATTTAAAATAATAATAATAAATAAATAAATAAAAATAAAAATATATAATAATACCTAATTAAATTTATAGCGCACAAAAATAAAAAATAATAAAATAATAAAAATACCAAAATAATTAAAAGAGAAACAAAGAAAACTAATTTGAGCATTAATTAGACAAAAAAGACCAAATTTTAGAGCATTAATTATAAATTTAATAAAATAAAAATAAAATGTGAAAATAAATAATTAAAAGCTTTGAGAACTTAATTAAATCCTTTTTTTTTGGCGAAAATAAAATGTTCCAAGGTTTTGGATTAAAAATGAAATTTTAGGCCACATTCTAGAGTAAAAATGTAATTTATATCAAACTAAAGGGTGAAATTATAGTTTCAAACCATAGTTAAGGTAATAACATGATTTACAACAAATTTGAAGGGCTAAAATATAATTTTCAGCAAGCATAATGCCAAAAATAATAATTTCCAGCAATACTTAAGGCCTAAAATGTGATTTCAGCAAACTTGGGGGGGGGGGTGAAAATGCAATTCCAGCAAGCTTGGTGAGGTAAAAATCAAATTTTCAGCAACATTTGAGGATCAAATTGAAATTCCAGCAAACTTAAGAACTAAATTGCAATTTCCAGCAATGTTCAAGGATAAAAATGAACTTCACAGCAACAATATGCCCCAATTTGTAAATTCTAACAAGTATTAAACACCAAATTATAATTCTCAACAGCATTCAAGAGTGAAAATGCAAGTTCTAGCTATTTGGGGGCAAAAATATAAATTCCAGCAATATTCTAGGGCTTAAATAGAATTTCCAGCAATGCATAGGGGCAAAGATGCAATTTTCAGCAACGCATAGGGCTAAAAATGCAAGTTCTAACAATCTTAAAGGCCAAATTGTAATTTCTAGCAAACTAGGGGACTTAATTACAAAATTACTAAACATTTATGGGCCAATCGATAAATACTTATACTATAATGAAATGATTAACAAAAATCTTAGACTAAATTAAACTAAATTAACAACTACACTATCCTAATTAGGTAAATCAAATGCTCAATCATTGGCCATATTTAACCAAATTAAATAAATCTTAAAAAGGTAGACAATTAAGTAAATAATGAATGAAATAAACTAAATAAATAAATAAAAATGAAGAAATTAAACAAAAGATTAAAATTAACTAAAAATTAGACATAAACAAACCCACCAACTGATTTTTCTTTTCACAAAATTCCAATTTCCCTTTTTTCTTTCTTTCTTTTTCTTTTCCTTCTCTTTTTTTTTTCATTCCCTATTTTCTTTCTTTCTTTTTTTTCTTTTCTCTTTTTTCCCCCCATTTTTTTTCTTTTCTCTCTTTCTTTCCCCGTTTTTTCTTTTCTCTCTTTCTTTCTTTTTTCCTTACTTTTCTCCTTTCTTGTCCTTCTTCTTCTTTTCTCTCTTTTCCCTTTCTTCCCCTGATTTCCCTTGGCTCTCATTTGGTCTCATTCTCTCCGACTCTCTCTCCTTTCTCTTTCTCCTCTCTATTGAATTCTCTTTCTCTTTCTCTCTCGGTTTCACTTCTAACGAATTCTCCCTCTCTCTCGGTCTCACTTCCATCAAATTCTCTCTCTCTCTCTCTCTCTCTCTCTCTCTCTCTCTCTCTCTCTCTCTCTCTCTCTCGGTCCAAAAATCCCTAAATCATCCATTAAATTTCGTCAATTAATTGTACAAAAATGAAAGAGGGGTTGAGAGTTTTTTACCTGGACCAAGGAAGCGTGGCTATGATTTGGGGGTATTTTGCAAGTTGTTTTGGCAGCGTTTCTGGCTGTATGTATGTGTGATCATTGGGTTTGTGAAGGCCCGTAAATTAATTTACCAAATACTAATGGTTTCGTTATTTAATTACATAGTTAATTATTGGTACAACTATTGAAGTTAGGAAGAGTAGTGATGTGGTGGTTAAAGTGGACAAATCTAATGGTAAATTTCTCACACTTGAAGATCCTAGAACCTAATAGTGATAATGCCAGTAATTTACCAAAGTCTCGATGGTTCACATTGCCACCTAATTTCAATCGTCTAATCAATTATATGTGTGTTAATATTATGGTAAAGATTAATTTGGATAGGTGATATTAGTGATTAAATTAGTACATTTAGTTCACTATGTTATAGCGCTTGAAATCCTAAGACTAAGAAACATTAGTGTAAATTGTGATCGTGTATGGTTGCGTGTGTAATAGGCAAAATGATTTGAATTAATGAATGAAATAATTATCCATTTTATGAAAAAAAAAATGGTAAACTAAAAGGAAAAAAAAAACAGAAAGAATAAAGAAACATCAAAGTCGGCTAAGATTTTTCTTAAAGCAAGTAGGAGGTGGCCAAACCTTGGATCAAAGGAGAGAACGGGTGATTAGTCACCACCAAGATTTGGCCCACCCTAAATCTGGTCAAACGAAAAGGAAAAACAAATAAACAAAAGAGAGAAAATTGGGAGAATTGGGAGGGAAGCCGAGAGGGTGATTGAGCACAAGTTCAAGAACAAAACAAGAAAAGATAACCCAAGCCAAAGCAGGCAAAGTTAAAGGGAAAACTATGTCTTGCAAGGAGTGAAGGTAACTCCATTTTACCCTTTATGTATTATGTAAGTTGCTGAGATTACAAGCCATAAACATGCTGATTTGGGCCAAGAAATTCAACCGGAAAATGGATAAGTTAAAGCAAAATTGAATAGAAGTTGCATGAGCCCGTGTATGCTAGAGTTTTGAGCAGTCTTGGTAAATTGGCTATGTCTTGTTGTAGAAAACTTAGAATTGAATGATGCTTGTTGTATTGAAAACTAGATTCGCAGATCTTTCTATAAGTATAAATATCTATATTTGATTCAAAGTGTATGGACTTCAGGATGACCCAAACTTTGACTGAAAGTCAACTCTGAACATAAATGGGTTTGGTAGTTCGACATGTGGCGGTAGAAATTTAACCCGTTTAAAATTAGATTTAGGACATGGTTCCTTTTGAAAACTTGTTATACATTGAATCTAGTTTACATGGGTACAAATTTTATGATTTTTCATTGAATGTAACTTGAGATATGTTAAATTGAATGAACTGTGGTTGAAGGATTCGTGCTGCAGACATGCTAGACTTGTTTTAGTAAATTGGTTATAACTTGGTGCAGAAAGATTCAAATCGAGTGATTCTTGCTGTGTTAGAAAATAGAATCACATGGATTTCTAATGGTATGGGTATCATATACTAGTTCTGTATGGATTAATGCCAGAAGTTGTGCAAATTGGACTGAAAACTAGCCCTGCGTAAACAGTATTGATGATGAGCTTAATTTGGGGCTGATTTTGAACTTGTTTTAGTTAGAATTTGAGTTGATGATCTCCACGAAAGTTGTTGTCCTAAAAACTTAATTTCAAACCACGTAACCCCAATTCCCTAGTTTTAGGTGGATTGACCCCAGCAATGGCACGAATTTAATTGAAAACCAACCCTGCGCAAATAGGGTTTGTGAAGCAATAGGTTGTGGATCAAATTTGAAATGGTTTTTGTTAGAATTTGACATGGTACTCTTCATAAAAGTTTTAGTCCTTGAGATATAGTTTCTATCCATATAATCACTTTTCTCATATGACATATCTATTGGAAGTTATGTCCTGTTGAATACCTGTATTTGTAAACCTGAAAACATGAGTTAACAAAGAAAAAATGGATTTGAGATGGCAATTTGATCGGGTTGCAATTGGAATCGAAATTCGGTGTCTACATAGAAACTGTTCCAAATTAAGTCTAGTTTATAGTGATATTGAGTTTTTGAAATTTGGTTGAGTGAAAACGGAATTAGGCTTTTCTCTGATAAATATTAAGTTTTAATAATTTGTACCCTTGCTTTAATGTAACAATGAAGCAACTTATTTCTCAATTATAGGTTCTTTGAAACCTCAAAGAATGGACATGTGAAGGACTTCGGGAAACCTTAAAAGTTACTGGTGAGTGTCCTAGAAAACTTCCATTTATTTACTTACCTTGGTTTTACGAAAATTACGTGATTTTCTTGCGACTTCAATGAACCTTTGTTTATACTAAAGTTTGACACCTCGGAAAACTTTATATTATGTTATTTATATGAAAAATATGATCGCCGAGGTGAGCCTTTTGTACATTTATTGACTAAGGTCAATGTTATCACTTGTTATTTCATGACTTGACATTATACTTGATATAAGTCCGGTGGTGTACTTTATCACACCAGCAGTACTTGTTCTTGTTAAATCAAAGTGTGCCTGTGCATGTTATACTTGTCATGCCCCGGTCCTGCAGGCCCAATGCGCGACCAGAGTCTGAGCAACCAAGTCCAACTTTTGGGCTCCGTCCTCGCTAGCCCATAATGAATATCCCAAGTTGGACTTGAATGCTTAGACTCAACTTATATATTGGTCCATATTTCTTCACTTTTCCGATATGGGACGGGGTATCACAATACTTGTGCATGATTTGGGGCCCGGCCTTGGTAGTTGAACTTGGCTGAGTCGGCTGTGGGCTTGGTCACCAAGTTTTGGCTATCTTGGTCTCTTGGCACTTTCCGGCTAGCAAGGAGGTTTTGCGGTCAAGGGGGTGTAGGGGAAAAGTACTTGGGTAGAACTCGAGCTACCAAAATAGTGAGAGCCGGAGGCGACATGTTTGGTGTAGTGCCGGAGGCAAACGTACTCGATTCACCCTTGACATGTTCTTGGGTAGTACTTCTATATCCTTTTCTGTTTTACATGCTACTTGATTTAATTCTATTTTTATGTACTGTCAATTTGCTTGAATTTTGATTCAAACAAATATGTTTTGAAAGATATTTTCAACGTGATTTTAAAATGGACCTCACTGAGTTATAAGCTTACCCTTCATTAAATTTATTTTCCTTACAGGTGCTAACCCACGAGAAATAGGGCAAGAAGTGAAAAGAGAGGGTTTTCCTTTGTTTAGGATTAGCCGTCAAATAAATGTAATTTGAGATTCAAGTAGCTCAATTGTTGTAATTATTTTTGAAGATATGTGTAACTTTTACTGTTTGATTATATTTCTAGTGTATGACTGTTGGTACTTGAGTCCTGGCACGAGTCAGGCAGGTGTCCCGATTAGGGTTCTGGAGTAGGACCTGCTTGGGAGCATCACAGGGTTTACTCTGTATTGATTTTGTATGTCTGTGAATTGTGAGTTGTGTGGTTGTGCTGATGAAGTGAAGTTGTGTGAATTAAGTGTTATGTGTGCGTGTGTTTTTGCAGGTGTGCGTGTATGTTTTTGCAAGTGTGCGAGTATGCTTTTGCAGGTGTAAGCATGTGCAAATGAGTGTTTGTGATTTTTGACTAGTTTCGTGTGTGATTGTGAGAGGGAGCCGAGTGCAAGGTGTGTGTGTTGTGTGCTTTCTGTATGAATTGGTAGTGGTGATGTGGAGCTTAGCCGAGAGAGTGAAAGGTGTGTGAGTGAACTGGTATGTACACTCTGTGTGTGTGTGTGTGTGTTTGAAACTGGTAATGTGTGTGCCATGTGTGTGTGTGTAATATGCATGTTTATGGTGAAGGAGAGGCAAAGAGAGTGAGGCCTGAGGTGTGTGTTTGTGTGCTTTTGTGATGTGTGTGTTGAAACGTGATTTTGTGATGTCTGCGTGTTTGTTTTTTGCAAGGATGGTGTGAGCTGTGAGCTTGTGTAAGTGTGATTGTGCTGCTAGTGAAATGAATGAATTGTGTATGTTTTGTGTGTGCAGGCGTGCAAATGAAGATGATGGAGTTGTGAGTGTTGTGCAATGTGTGTGAGTTTTTTTGTTGCCTTCTGGTGAAGTGCAGGTGTATGTATGGTGTGCAAATGAGGAAGCCGAGAGGGGAGATTGGAAGAATTGTGAAATTGTCTGGTGAAAGATGGAAGGGGGAGGGGGAGAGAATGCAAGTCTGTGTGTGTATGCTATGTGCTTGGCCAAGAAGAGAGAATTGTAAGTTGTTGGTTTTTTGTAGGCAACAAGGAGAAGAAAATGAAAGGATTCAAGTGTGATGATGGTGAGTGGGTGAAGAAAATCACCATAAATCTCCTAAAATCTACTGAATTGGATGCTTTAGGTGAATGATGGAGTGATTTTGAAGCCATGGCAGAAGCAACAGCAGCAACGCTGCTGTTGTTTTAATTTTAGTTTTTTTTAATTTTTTTTAAATTTTTTTTTTTTGAGGAAAATTTTGTAAGGAAAATAGAGAAAAACAAAATGAAATAGGATAAAATGAAAGATGCTTGGACTCCCTAAAATCAATAAGAAAAATACTAAAATTTAGAGTTATTGGAATGAACAAATAGAATTCACCGTAAAGTTCAAAATTAATGTAACATTGAAAAATGTGCCATTAATAGAAAAAGGTAAAATATTGAAATAAATACAAAATAATTTTTAAAAATCATGAAATTTATACAGAAAATTTATGAATATATGAAATGCACATACAACATTTTTCACTTGAAAATTCTCGTTAAAAAATGCATTGGGAAATGTGCCATTAAATTAAAAAATTTTAAAATTTTAAATAAATACTAAATAACTCCAAAAAATTATTAAAATTAGAAATAATGATAAAATTGTAAAACTATGTATTAACAAAAATAAATTAAAATAAAATAATATTTACATTTTGAAATTACCATTTTGCCCCTGATACAACTAATTAGACATAATTTACGCGAAAGTTACAATTAGCCCCCGAAAAATAAAAAGTATCTCAAAATGAAGTAAAATAGATTTTCTCTTTTAAAGGGTGTGTCAAAATTTGGTGTCTACAGACATCACACTTTGCAAGAAAATAATGGCCAAGATATAGCAATGTAAGCTTACAAATAAATAATAAAAGATAAAAATAAAGTGTTTGTGTGTGTGAGAGAGACAGAGAGAGAGAACCGATTTATAGTTGTTTGTTGTCCTCTTTGATACTTACATCCACTCCTATGCTTCACCAAGCTTGGAGTTTAATCCACTTGTAATTTCTCCAAACGTCGATGAAGCAAAACTAACTTATACAAGAAGGGATCATTCTTTTCTCACACTAATCACACTCTAGTTAAGCTAAGATTTTAACAACTACACCTAGTCAACCCTCTCTATGCTATAATTGTATGCTTCCTCTCGCTCAATAAAAAACTACCCTCAAATTCCAATTTAACTACCTCACAAAAAATTATAGGGTACACAATGGGAAAGTATTTTTTTCACTAAAATCACTCTAAATACTTGTAATCAATGTAGCTAAAAAGTTAAAAATTAATTCACACTTGGAGGCTTATGTAGATGAAGAAAATTTGCCTTGAATCCAAATGTCATACTTGAAAAGCTAACAAAAACTAGCTGTTTGATAGTAAAACTATCATCCTAAAGTTTGCAATGCACCATCATCCGTGTTTTCATCCTTGTTCCCGTGCATTCTATTTAGCTCTTTTCAGCCATGCGAACGTCCACGCTAAGTTCACATGCAAGTTTGCATGTGCATTTGCACCGAGTTCGCATCACATTCTGTGATGTGGACATTTGCACTAAGTCTGCATGTGCTTGCATATCGAGTTTGCATGCAAATCCGCATTAGATTTTTCTTGCACTTTCTTCTATTTTTTTATTCTCTTTTTACTCAATCAATTTCACTTTATCATTATTATCGACTGGCATTAGTTCTCCAAGAATTGCTCAAGTAGACTGTCAATATATTTCATCATTTGTTTGTTATCATTAAAACTAGATAACTTAGGACCATATGGCCCATAATCTCTCTTTTTTTTATGGTGGCAAGACAAATGATAAGAAGTAGGGATAAAGTAATCATAAATAGTTAAAAGCTTCCCCTTGATACGTGCCTAATAAATTAATAATGAATATGAGCTCCTACGTAGTGTGCACACAAGAATATGATCAAGATCGTTAATTGTAAGCTCATCATTTTATATTTTTCTTCCCCCTCATCACCAAAACTAGATTTATTATGTATTGATTATTGCGGAAGACGCTCCATCTAGATGTGACAATTTTATCAAAACCATTATCATGCAAATCTATAGAGTCAAGCCATCCAAACATACAATTGAATCCACACAAAACTTTTAAAATTTAAGAACATAATTCTGAAATCTTTTCATATTCCAAGCCCCAAAGCTTTTTCAACACATACGTCTTGGTTGATGAAATTACTTTAGAAAGTGCTTTTGCGATAATCAAAGGCTGGAAACATTCTAATTTTGTAAAATAAACTACAAATACATGAGCGATCAAAACCACATTTGCCATATAGACATGCATCATAAATTCTCTTATTTTCATTTCGAGCCAGACTGTAAGAAATTCTTTCATAGGTAATATATTTAATGAGTTCATATTAAAAAGATGAATATTATGATACTAAATTATAGTCAAGAATTAGTTATACCACTATAACAAAACACATATATCTTTAACACATAATTAATTAGTATTTAAGAGATTTTAAATTAAATAATCAACTAAGAAAATATAATAAACAATGATTTTACCCTTTCAATTAATGTTATCCATGCAGCACTTTGACTCTTTTGTAGTGATCTTCAAACCTACAAGATTAAGGGACAATTTTTGGTACCCATACCTTCTTGGATCCAAGAGGATTAGTGATATTTTTCAACTACCATTAGGCTTTCATGCTTAATTTAACATTTCTTTTAACATAACAATCTCTTTGCATATAACAACGTTGACTACAATAATAGCAATTGATATTGGATCTCTAACCAAAGAAGGTTTAATAAAACAAATACCATTTTCTAAAAATAATGTAATTTTTGTTAATAAAATTGTTCCTAACCTTTTTCTTTTCAAAAACTTTTTATTTTTCATTTTTAAGAAATTTAGCAAGGTCATCCATTCTATTTTTTAAAAAGACTTTCTCCTCTTTAATTTTTTTCATAAAACTTGTTTCCTTTCATCTAACTTTCTTTTCAAATCATTATTCTTGCATTCAAGCTCAATTCTATTTTTGAAAACTTCATTTTCTTTCTTAATCTCTTGCTTTCTTGAAAAAGCATAGAGTTTTCATTCAACAAGGAGTTTATTTTGATTTTTAACTCTTTATTTTTAGTATAAGACTTTTTAAAACTATCACGCGTTTTCATAGCAAGAAGTTCAATATCATCATCCTCGTCGTCGTCATCATCATCTTGATCATGAGAATTGTAACAAAAGCTTACCTATTTTTTCCAAAGGCCATAGTAAATTCATTGGCATCCAAAGCACTATATAAAATATTCGTAGCCTTGGCATTTAATGAGAGTTTAGTCCTATTATGAGCACTTAATTTATTCATAGTTATTGGTCTAAATTTACCTAATTCCTCATCTAGAATGGTAGCTTCATAGGAAACTTTATTAACAATATATTATAATTCAATATCCAAAGATTGTAAAAATAATTTCATATGTTCCTTCCAACTAATGAAATTTGCTCCACTAAACGTGGGAGGCCTGATAATAGATCGACATTTAAAAAAAAAACATTATTTGTTTCCTTACTCCTGAGTTAGTTAAGCTTAAAATAAGGAGATCAAGCCCTAATACCAATTGTAACGTGCGATCTAACAGGTGGAGGGGTAAATTAAGTTGATCAAATTTTGTACAATTATGCTCTCAATTTTCACCCAAATATT
The DNA here is from genome assembly GCA_024721245.1 of Mitragyna speciosa. NCBI lineage: Eukaryota > Viridiplantae > Streptophyta > Magnoliopsida > Gentianales > Rubiaceae > Mitragyna > Mitragyna speciosa. Next base: position 14,853,168 of record CM045567.1, read on the forward strand.
GCTAAATAAATTTCCTATGTGATAACATACTTTGCAAGCAAATAATAATAAAGATATAGCAATGTAAGCTCACATATAAACAATAAAAGATAAAAATAAAATAATAAAGAGAAAAACACAACCAATTTATTATCGTTCACTGTCCTCTTTGACACCTACGTCCACCTCCAAACTTCGCCAAGCTTAGAGTTTAATCCACTAGTAGCATCTTCAATGTTGGTGAAGCTAACTAATTTACATAAGAAGGGATCACTTTTTGCTCACTAGTAATCACACTCTAGTCGAGCCAAAGAGTTTTATAACTACACCTTGTCAACAACATCTCTATGCTACAATTGTATGTTTCCACTCAATGAAGAATTGCCCTTGCCCTCAAAACCCAACTTAACTACATCACAAAGAACTACAATTGTATGTTTCCACTCAATGACAAATTGCCCTTACCCTCAATACCCAACTTAACTACATCACAAAGAACTGTAAGTACACAATGGGATAGTATTTTCTTCAATAATATTATTCTAAACACTTGTAATCAATGCAGGTAAAAAGTTACAAACTAATTCACACTTGGAGACTTATATAGATAACAAAAATTTTCTCCGAAAGCCCTTCCAAGGGTCATATTTGAAAAGCTAAAAAACTAGTCGTTAGATAGTAAAATTGTCACATGAACGTACGCACTGCGTTAGCACCTCGTTCGCATCGCATTTGTATGCATTCTGTCCATCTCATTTCAGCACTTTCCAGCCATGTGGAATTGAGTTTGCATCACATTCTGTGATGCAGACGACCGCTTTGAGTCTGCATGCAAGTCCGTATGTGTGTCTGCATCACGTTTTTCTTGTAGTTTCTTCTATTTTTATTCTCTTTTGGGTCGATCAATTTCATTTTTCATTATTATTTATTGGCACTAGTTTTGTAAGAATTGGTTAAGTCGATCGTTAGTATGTTTTATTATTTGTTTATTAATCATCAAAACTAGATGACTTAGAACCATAAGTCTTTAATTTATAAAATCAAGTACCTATATTAGTGTGTGTGCGTGTTTTCAACTTATTTTAAACTTTTAAGTATGAGTTTAAGTCGGGAGCATGACATAATGGTATCAGAGTGAATCTCGTATGGTCTTTATACAATGTGAGACTGGACGAGTGATATTGGGACGTGACTATGCAAGGAAGTGGATGAACTAAGTGTGATATGAGATTAAGTTCTATGCCAATCTATGGGGGAGAGCCACCTATAGATTACAGATACTGAGTTTCCTCAGTAATCATGACAATATTTGGATAAATGACTATCTTTTGAATCAGCAACCTTGTCGACACACTTACAATTGGAAAAGAGAAAGAACATGTTAGTTTTACATTGTAGTTGGATCTTGTATATATATCTCTAGAGTATGTTTAAACTTGAAACTTTGCAAGGAACAATATCTTTTCGATTGAGTTCCTTGCAACCAAGACCTGTATCTCTGTTTGGATAATACCTTGCTCAAGGTTGAGTTAGATGTGGGGAGGTTATAGCGGAAAGCGAATTATAAGTTCCTTATTTGAAATGTTTGCTTCTCCTATTTTTTTCTTTTCAATATGGTTGTTTAGAGAGTCATGTTCCTTTTGCTTATTACAAGGTAGATTATTGTGAGTCACATTAAAGCATTTTGTTGAAAATATTTGTATATCTTTTCTCATTTTCATAATAAAGCAGGATTCCTATGATATTTGTGAGTCACTGCTCTTTGCCAACCTGCCATGTTATTTTATCAAAGTGGACTGTCTATTCAACAGTTTACTGAAAGGCTTGATTGTTGTCAGACTTAATTTCCTATGATAATTCTAGCATTGCTTCAGGATTTATTCATTATAAAATGATCTTGATTTCACTTTATTTTAGTATGGATAACATAGTGCTAAGGCTGTAGTGCAATCTAATTCACACTCTGCCGCAAACGATATTTAAAAAACTATGAAGTCTCGATACGTCTCCTTGCTTATTCAATATAATTTGGGCTAACAGTAATTAGGCTTTCTAAATTATTGAGTGGTTACAATTTAACTCCTCAAAGTTAAAAATTTCCAATTCATGCCTTCAGAAGTGTGTGCCAATCAAGATCCTTAGATAAAAATGCCAGGTTTAAATTAATCCACAATCAGACATGGCAAAACATTTGACTGATGCTTCCTGTTTTTCTGCTGCTTTGGTTAAATTTATCTTTCTTTGGTTAAATTTATCTTTCAATTTTATGTCATTATCTCCAACTGTTGCGCAAAACACTTGACTGATTCCTCCCCTGTTTTTCTACTGCTTTGGCCAAATTTATCTTTCAATTTGTGTCGTCATCTCCAATTGTTAAGCAAAACACTTGATTGATTCTTCCCCTATTTTTCTACTGCTTTGGCCAAATTTATCTTTCAATTTGTGTCGTTATCTCCAATTGTTGAGCAAAACACTTGACTGATTCTTGCCCTATTTTTCTATTGCTTTGGCTAAATTTATCTTTCAATTTGTGTCGTTATCTCCAACTGTTGAAATAATCAAATGCTTTTGCATGTCGTTACTTTTGACCAGGTTGGTTAACACTCGTGTGGTGGTGGGTTTGAATGATGCACATTTTCAAAGATAAAAATCGAGGCTCTTAATTGAGACAAATTGAGAACTTGGAGGACCAAACTGCGATTTGCAATCGATTCTTGCTTATTTTATTTTCTTCTTGATTTATCTGCCACCTAGATATTCATGTTGGAAAATTAAAACTGAGTTTGCATTTACTTCTAACGGCCTAAATTGGATGTTATAATACCATGCTTATTCAATAGTTAGTGGAGAAAGGCATAATAGTTTTAGAATTCTATTTTCAATTCACATGAAGGAATACGTGCAGAAGGAATTTCTTTTCTTCTTTGATGGCTTAATTAAGTGAATTATGATCCTTCTAAAACAATAATTAATTCTAAGAATTGACTTTGACTCCAGTAAGTCATCTGTTCACACAAGGATTGAATTTTGATTACAGTTAAAAGAAGAGAAGTTCTTTTACTTCTGTTGGCTTGAGTTTAAAGGTAAGAATAAACAAACTAAGATAATAATAATAATAATAATAATAATAATAATAATAATAATAATAATAATAATAATAATAATAATAATAATAATAAAACAAAATAAAAATGCTGAGAAATATTAACAGTTGAATCCCAGTTCTCAAAGACCCGACTTCTAAGTGAAAACACCACATTTAAGTATACACAGAAACTCAATTGTGTGTAAGTGGTTTCTCAATCATTAAAATATACTATCAAATGTGTGTAAGTTAATATATGTAAGATAAAAAGTTAGTTATTTATCAACAAAAATAAAAATAAAAAGTTAGTTGAAAAATGTGTTTGAATAATATTTTACAATAATTTTCTCAAAGACGTCTTCAGACAAATGGAGCCATATATATATATATATATATATATATATATATATATATAGTGGAACATATATTAGTTATGCGGGTGCCACAGTGTCTGTGCAGTTTAGTATATAATGTTAGCATCAATCAGTAGTGAACAAAATTCGAGAACATCAGCCCAAGTTGTATATAATAACAAAACAAATATTGTAATTATTAAAAATTTAAAAAAATTACATTAAAGGAGTTTGGGGGGAATAAAAGAGAAAATTTAAACTTCAACCTATGCACTATGCTTGAACACATTATATCTGCTAGACTAATTCTTTAACATGAATTTTGAGAATCCTATATCCACAAATTGCAAAGTGTCTTCTAGAAATATCTTTTTCATTACTCTTGTGGTAATTTCTTTGTTGGTCAGTTAATTGATTATTTATAATTTTTATATTTAAGTAGGTTGATTTTGAAGGCCAATATCTCGTGTTGGATTTGATTAGCTCATGCTCACGTTGAACCTTGCTGGCAAATATTTTTCCACAGAAACTTCCATTGGAATGCATATTTTTGCTATACTGAAATTTATGTTGTAGAACATGTCCAAATAATAGGATGGCCGCCTAAAATTGTTCATGGCGATTGCAACTTGACAGCGGTAACTCATGGAGGCCTGTGTATTCTCAAGGAATCCATGAATAAAACTGTCCAATAAATAGAAATGAACTGAAGAAATGACCAGTAAGATGTTCCATTCCCATAAAGTCAAGTCCATTGAGGTTTAAGGATTGAAATTGCATGGTAACAGTCTAGTATTTCTTGAATATTTAAATTTGTTTATATTTGCAACACGGGTAATAATTGATGAGTTTTTTTAAGATGACGATCTAATTAATTAAAAGTTCTCTTTCCTTAAAAAAAAAAACAAAAACAACGAAAATCTTTTTGACTCATCTTGTCAGACGAAGAAGGCTGATGACAATTTTTTAGTTCAGCTTTCAATCTTCAAACTGAAGCTGACCTAGGTGCCCTACCGTATATGTATTCTAGATGTGAATTTGCGGTTCAAAAGTTGAATTCAATGGTGTACTCCCGAGTTGAAGACAAAAATTTGATAAAGCTAGGTGAGAAGGGGGTGTGTGTGTGTGTGTGTGTGTGTGTGAGAGAGAGAGAGAGAGAGAGAGAGAGAGAGAGGAAAGAGCTGCACAACAAATTTCTTTTCTTGTTTTGCTGGTCCAAGAAGATACAAGAAAATTAGGAGGTAGACAATAGTCCCCCTTATATCTTTGAGGTTAAAATGCAATTTTTCATTTCTTGAGAAGGGTAGAATAGTCCTTTCACTAGCCGTGTTAACATGGAAGAACACAAACTAATATTTCAAGTAATGAATCCATGATATTTCCACTTTGAGCAGAGTTTTTTTTTTTTTTGTAATGAATCTGTGTTAACGTGTGTGTCTTTAATTACAAATTATGGCAATGAATTTTTTTTTTACTAATTCTTTTTGAAAACTTTTGTAACCGACATGTGAGTATCACGTGATTGGATTCAAGTAAGATTTTAACAAAACTGGTCAATAGGTTTAAATGTGCTAAAAATTTGAAATGTTTAGTACCAGATTTGCTTTCATTTAAACTTTAGGTACTGAAACTGCTGATGCCCAAACATTTGATACCAAAATTGTATTTTTCTCTTGTTTATATTTGCAACACGGCAAATATTTAATGAAAATCTTTAATATGTTTTTTTAATAAATTAAAGTCCTTCTTTCCTAAAAAAGAATGAGAATCTTTTTGACTAAGAAGCACGCGGATGACAATGTTTAGCCCAACTCTGAGTCTTCGAAATTCAAACTGAACCAAATGCCTGGCCGTTTAAATTGGTTTATTCTAGGGTGTAGACTTTCACTTGATGAGAAAAATTGTTTAAGCTAGGTGAGAAAATGCTAGAAGAGAACGATACTAATAATAAAAAAACAGCACAACAGATTTCTTTTCTTGGTTTGTTGGTCCAAGAAGATGCAAGAAAATTTAGGAAGTAGACAAGAATCTTAGACAGAAAAAGGGAAGTTTGAACTTTTCCGAAAAGATTTATTGTATTTTACACTTCGCCTCCCCCCCCCCCCCCCCGGGGGGGGGCCCAACCAAAAACAAAAAAAAAAAGAAAAAAAACATAAAGACAAAATATTTTATTAGATCATGTATAATAAATAGGTTATTCGGAAAATTCCATTCTCATGAAATGAATGAACACAGAATTCTTTTGACTGACTTTCATAACCATCCTTCCTGTATTTTTTTTTTTTTTTGAAACATCCTTCCTGTATTTAGAGTAAGGATATTGGCATTTCACTTGCTTTACATTTTGTTGTAAATTTTACAAAGGAGATAGATTGTCAGAAATAAAATAAATTGTTAATAATTGCCATTCCTATATCTATGTATAACTTCTCAATGTGTTGCTAAATTCCATTTATTGATGATGAAATCTAATTCTTATAAAACAAAAAACCCTCCATTAGTAGCAAACAACAGATTTATAATATGCGCATGTTCACTATTTCATTTTCAATATTGGAAGATATTTTGAAATTTCAAGTTAATGTAAGCCTTTCTAGTATAAGTATTATTGTATTTATTCACGAAAAATTATACCTGTTTGCTATCTTATGGTATTGTATATAAATAAAAAGACATATATTTAATCAATTAGTTTTTAGTCATTTGAGTATTATTAGTACCATCACAGATTATAGAATCACCTTTTATTTTTTTAAGTCGAGATGCGATTTTTCATTTTCTAAAAAGGGTAGAATAGTCCCTTCACTAGCCGTGTTGACTTGGGAGAAGACAAAATAATCTTTCAAGTCATCATAAGTCATGAATCCATAATTTTTCAACTTAGTATACTGACCCATTCTTCTTCGGACATCATTCTTCATATGATCTAAGCAAATCCAATTTTTATTCAACAAGGGTAATAATTAATGAGTTTTTTAAGATGACGATCTAATTAATTAAAAGTTCTCTTTCCTTAAAAAAAAAAAAACCAACGAAAATCTTTTTGACTTGTCTTGTCAGACGAATAAGGTGGATGACAATTTTTTAGCTCAACTTTCAATCTTCAAAACTGAAGTTGACCAAGGTGCCCTGCCGTATGTGTAATCTAGAAGTATATTTGCGGTTCAAAAGTTAAATTCAACAGCGTATTGTTGAGTTGAAGACAAAAATTGATAAAGCTAGGTGAGAAGGTGATAGAAGAGAGAGAGAGAGAGAGAGAGAAAAAAAAAAAAAAAAGAGGAAAGAAAGAAAAAGGAAAGAGCAAGAAGATACAAGAAAATTCTTTTATTGTTTTGCTGGTCCAAGAAGATACAAGAAAATTCGGAGGTAGACAATGGTCCCCCTTATATCTTTGAGGTTAAAATGCAATTTTCCATTTCCTGAAAAGGATAGAATATTCCCTTCACTAGCCGTGTTAACATGAAAGAACACAAACTAATATTCAAGTAATGAATCCATGATTTTTCCACTTTGAGCAGAGCTGCAAACACATTCTTCTTCAGACGTCATTCTTCATGTGATCTAAGCAAATCCAATTTTTGTTCAACTTCTTGTTTTCTTCATTGTATTCTCTCTTGTCTGCACAAAACTTTATGCAACCATGAATACTCAAAAAACCAGTGTCAATCTAATGCTTCTTTTGCTCTTTTCATGCCTTTCTTTAAAGGTCCATATTTCCCTTGGAGCTGACTCCATTTCTGGGAGCCAGAATCTTTCAGGTGATCAGACCCTCATCTCCAAAGAGGGAAACTTTGAACTGGGATTCTTCAAACCAAGTAAATCTTCCAATCCTTCCAACTTTTACATTGGCATTTGGTACAAGAAAGTCAGTGAGCAAACTATAGTTTGGGTTGCGAACAGAAAGAGCCCTGTAAATGACAAGTATTCTTCACAGCTGAGAATTCAAGGAAGAAATTTGGTGCTTTTGAATGAATCCCAAATTGAAATTTGGTCCACAGACGTCAGTTCCACAAGTTCAGGTCCTCTGGAGGCTGTTCTTCGGGATGATGGAAACTTTATTTTGAGAGGAGTGTCCTCATCGAATTTGTCAAACTTTAGTTCATTTTCACCAGTTTGGCAAAGTTTTGATTATCGTACTCATACTTGGTTGCCTGGAGGAAAGCTTTCATATAATAAAGTTACTGGAAAGTTACAAAGTCTTACTTCTTGGAAGAATTCTGAAGATCCTGCACCAGGGCTTTTCTCTTTTGAGTTCGATCCACCTACTAAGCAGTATGTCATTAGGTGGAATAGGACTAAACAATATTTTAATACTGGCCCTTGGAATGGGCATACTTTCAGCTTACTTCCTGAAATGCGGTATGATTATATCCATAACTTTACCTTTATTGATAATGAGAAAGAGAGTTATTTCACTTATACTGTCTACAAACCAACAGTCATAAGTAGAATCGTATTGGATGTGTCAGGGCAAGTTAAGAACCTTATTTGGTTCGAAAACACTAAGCAATGGAAAATGATTTGGGCTCAACCTACCCAACAATGTGAAGTTTATTCTTATTGTGGGGCTTTTGGTATTTGTAATGAGAAATCATTGCTCCCTTGTAATTGTTTTGATGGTTACAAGCATAAGTCAGATCAGGACTGGAATTTGAATGATTTTTCTAGGGGCTGTAAGAGGAAAATGAGTTTTCAATGCGAAAGTAATAGTAGTGCTAAAGGGAAGAAAGATAAGTTTCGAATGTACCCTCAGATGAGATTACCTATGAATCCTCATTTGGTGACATCTGTAAGTGCTGCACAATGTGAGTCAACCTGTCTGAGTAATTGTTCTTGTACTGCTTATGCTTATGACAGCAACCAATGTTCTGTCTGGAATGGGGTTCTCTTGAATCTCCAACAACTTTCAGAAGATGATGGTAGTGGAAGAACAATTCACATTAGACTTGCTGCCGCTGAGTTTTCAAGTGGCAAGAATAGAAAAGGGATTGTGATTGGTTCTGCTGTAGCGTCTATTGTTGTTGCACTAGTCGTCTTGGTTCTTGTTTTATTTGTAGTTTGGAGACATCGAAGCAGAAAGATTGTAAATGGAAAAATGGTTGGGGGTTCACTATTAGTGTTTGGCTACAAAGATTTGCAAAATGCTACGAAAAATTTTTCTGAGAAGTTGGGAAGAGGTGGTTTTGGTTCTGTTTTTAAAGGGACATTGCCTGATTCAACTGTCATAGCTGTGAAGAAGCTTGAAAGCATCAGCCAAGGAGAGAAGCAATTCCGTACAGAAGTTAGCACAATAGGGACAATTCAACATGTTAATCTTGTAAGACTTCAAGGATTTTGCTCTGAAGGTGATAAGAAGTTACTGGTGTATGAATACTTGAAAAATAGCTCTTTGGATTCCCATCTTTTCCGGGAAAATGAATCCAATGTTTTGGATTGGAAGACAAGGCACCAAATTGCTATAGGAACAGCTAGAGGGTTGGCTTATCTCCATGAGAACTGTAGGGAAGTCATCATTCACTGTGACATCAAGCCAGAAAACATTCTTCTAGATGCTGAATTCTGTCCAAAAGTGGCAGATTTTGGTCTAGCAAAAATCATGGGGCATGATTTTAGTCGAGTCCTGACAACTATGAGAGGAACTAGAGGTTATCTTGCACCAGAGTGGATATCTGGAGTTGCCATATCTGCCAAAGCAGATGTTTATAGCTATGGCATGATGCTATTTGAATTTATATCAGGAAGGAGGAACACAGAGAATCATATGGATGGAGTAGTGAAATTCTTCCCCACTTGGGCTGCAAGAGTCATGGTAGATGAAGGTGACATCCATAGTTTATTAGATCCTAAATTGAATGGGATAGCTAACACCGAAGAGGTGGCAAGACTGTGTAAGGTGGCATGTTGGTGTGTTCAAGATGATGAAAATCATAGGCCATCAATGGGTCAAGTGGTTCAGATACTTGAAGGAGTTTTAGATGTGAATCTGCCTCCGGTACCACGATCACTTCAATGGTTTGTGGACAACCAAGAGCATATAGTTTTCTTCACGGAGTCATCATCAAACCAGAGTTCAGAAACACAAAACAACGACTTCTAGTTCTTCTACCAATTCCAAGAAGAGCGCATCATCCAAAGATTGATATTATGAGGGAGGAAAACTGTTTTTATGTTAGGGTTTGGCTTGTTGCATATAAGTTGCAATATCGAGTTGTTGTTTATTAGTCAATAATTAATATTTTCGTTAAATAAATCAACTTAGTTGAAATTCCTAGTTTTCAAGTCTTCAAATGATGAAGTGGGCTTGTGTTTGCTCTAATTAAATTATGTGTACTAATATCCTTTTATGCTTAATGTCCATCTAGATGCTTTATTTTGTATTTGTGTAAGGCCATTTGAAGGTTAATTCTTTGCAAATTGTAACAGCATTTCATTTGAATCGTATGCTAATATGAGTTGTTGTGTATGTAATAAACTCCATTATCAATATAACTGAAAATGAAACATTAATTTAATTTATCTATTAACGCAATCTATTTTCTAGAGATTTTACAGCCTTAATGCTTCGCTCTAGGTACATTGACCCATTTACTCACAAATATCATCTTTCGCTTTCAATGAATACGTCGTTGGAAAGGGGAATGCTTCGATGTGAAAACCTGTTTCCTGTTGGAACAAGCTGTGAACAGCAGTGTTGTTGCTTTTGGGGGCTGTAGATATTTACAATCACCAAGGTTCTTCTTGATAAATGTGTTTCTGAGATAAAACATTAATTAAAAAATATATATAAAGTTTTTAAAAAATATATTATCAAAAAATAAAACCTAACAAATGGAGCCAGTACAGAATCTGAAATTAGCTACAGGAGTTGAAGGGGCGATCTCTGGAGTAGTTTGGTTGTTTGGGTGCATCAGAAATGAAGTCCTTTTCCAGCCATTACAAATCGTTGGACAAACAAACGATCAGTTTTGACATGACCAATTTCATTCTTTGGTCAGACATGGTAAACTTGTTGACAAGAGTGTAATGCTCCTATTTTAAACCCTATTATTCGCTCGTAACATTCTTTTTTCTTCCTAAGTAATAAAATTTTGAGCCCCAAGGTTTGCACCATTAATAACCAATATGTAAGGGTTCTAAAACATATGCATGTTATTTGGAAAGTAAAATCTCAAGGTTTCCTATTTAAATTTTATGTCATTTCACATTGATATGATACTCAACTAGTATTTTAACCAAAAAAAAAAAGAAATAAAATAATCGAGCATGAGAGTAAAACCAAAAAAAAAAGAAATTGATAATTTGCAATAGCCACAAGAGCTTACCCAGAAAGCTCTCCCAAAAAAAAAAAAAAAAAAACACACACACACACACACACACAAAATAAATAAATAAATAAAACAAAAAAAAAATTTCTTTTGGCTTATATTTTAGAGAGAAATCAATCCTAAGCATGTCACATGACCTAGAACGCTACTCAAACATTTATATTAGTTTGGCTTGTATGTATCCCAAATTGCTTCCCGTCAATTTATATCTAGTAGTTGGTAATTTGACCAAATACCATGGAACTAACATTCTTTTTTAATGTGTTCCACATTCAATTTTTTTTTTCTCGTCTTGACTACAATTTTGGTATGCAAATAAAATTTAGTATTAGATAAATTGTCATCATAAAGTGCAAATCTTTAACTTAAGATGAATAAAAGATTTTAGATGTGTTATAAAAACTTAAGGTAAAAATTGAAACAAGTATATTAATACATTGTATATAAAAACTATTTTAATTGATGTTTGATTTACAATAACTACTGTACGCAGTCAAAATATATAACTAAATTAAATATTCGAGCTCAAAATATGTGTGTATATGTAAACACACTCAACAATTTCTAATTCTATCGTTAGAGCAGATACTATTTTAATCATATGAAATATATGATCATGAAATGAAGAAAACCTGTCGACTTGTGATTATGCCTACTAACGCACGAACAAATTTTAATTACTCCCAAGTCTAACTCAGCGATATGCGCCTATGCAAGTGCTTTCTTGGAAGGCATATCCATGACACACCATGATGATCGAACGAAGGTATAGACTATCAATTCACATACGAAACTTCAAATTTTTGAAATAGTTTAAATCGTCAGACATGCAGCTTCAAATATGCTGCTCATCTAGATACCGTACACATCACTGTATAACTTTTGTGTGAGTTATTTTTTCTATAAAATAATAATAAACTACCAATTTACAGACTTCTTCTCTACTCCCAATGTAGACACTGATATTTTATTTTAATTTAATTAGTCAAGATTAAACAAATTAAATTAGTCTTGACTAATTTAAATTAAATTAAAGTTATTTTATAAGTTCATTTATGTTTGGGCTTATAAGTTGGACCATCAACATGGGCCTCAAGTTCAAGTATAATGTCCAATAAATTAAAAGTGGATTAATTTTATTAATTCACATTGAACTCTTTGGGCCGACCTATTAAGTAAAAGTCTACTTTAATGGGTTTCTTAAGCTGCAAGTAACCCAAGTTGGTGGAGGATTCTAGAGATTTTTCCTTGTAAGCCAATTAAACCCTAATTTTGGCTATAAATAAGGCCTCTCTCCACTCAAGTGGGAGGATATATGACAAATTCTCCAAAGACTTAGAGAAAGCTCTACCAAAATTCTTTAGAGATTTCTTTCTCTCAAGTCTCTCAAGCCCAAGTTCAAGTGCAAATCAAATCCTCAAGTCCAAGTTCAAGTTCAACCAAGTTCCTGTGTTCGTGTTGGAGGCTTGAAGATCCAAGATTCAAATGTTCGAGACGACAAAATCAAATCAACCGTTTCCTACGGATAATCCAATTTTAATTCAAGAACAAGCCATTTGGGCCCTTGAATTAATTGTTCGTGAAGAGAAGAATCAGAGGATAATTTCTTTCGTAAAGAAATTTATCCAGAGATTGTAATCTTTTTATTTTGAAATTAATAATATTCAATTTGTACTATTTTTCTTGTCTTTTATTCGCAGACACGAAATTTGTGCGTACAAATTTCTGGCACGCTCGGTGGGACCATCTCTGCCTCTCATCTCTTCTCTTCCTGCAAGATCCGGTTCAACGAAGTTGACAATGGATTCAATCAAGGCAAGTGGTTCCGATGTCTACTCCAAAACTGTTGCTGTGGGAGATTCCATCTTCTCCACTGCTGCAAGTCAAGAGGTGCCATATGGTGGACCAATGACAAGGAGCAAAACGAAGACCTTAGCACAAAAGGCAAAGGAGGATCCTACTGCTACCTTGGTGGAGATTTCTACAACCTTGCCAACCAAAGATGGTGACCATGGCACCCATGCTGCACACTTTGATGGCCTGACTCATTCAACAACTTCCGTGGTGATGCCCGTAATGATGACAAACACCACAACTCTTGAAGAGCAATTGGCTCACATGACCAAACTTGTGGAAGGACTCGTTGCACACGTGCAAAGCCAAGATGCAAAGATAGCGAAACTGATGGGCAAGATCGAGAATGGCGATGAAAGTAGCCCTTTTGGGTCAAAGCAGACAGAAACCCATGAAGATGTGGAGACTTCTTCTAAGGCAAAGGAGAATTCAAAGTCACATCCAACAAAACGCGTCTCTGTCTCTGCCGATGGAACAATTCACGTCGATCATCTCAAGGAATTCATTGAAGGAACGATCAAAGACAAGTTTGATGGAGCCTCAAAGTCATCCCACTCTTATGCCAAACCTTATACTGCGAGAGTTGATGGTCTAAGAATGCCTGCTGGATATCAACCTCCCAAGTTCCAACAGTTCGACGGCAAAGGAAACCCCAAACAACATGTCGCACATTTTGTGGAGACATGTAATAACGCTGGCACTGATGGAGATTTGCTAGTCAAGCAATTCGTGCGTTCATTGAAAGGCAATGCGTTTGACTGGTACACTGACCTGGAACCTGGATCCATTGACACTTGGGAGCAATTGGAGCAAGAATTCCTCAATAGGTTCTATAGCACAAGACGGACTGTTAGTATGACCGAGCTCTCGAATGCTCGTCAGTGGAAAGACGAGCCTGTTGTCGACTATATTGATCGTTGGCGGACTCTTAGTCTTAACAGTAAAGATCGACTGTCTGAGTCATCTGCTATTGAGATGTGCATCCAAGGCATGCACTGGGGGCTTCGTTATATCTTGCAAGGGATACAACCGGAGACCTTCGATAAACTTGCGACAAAGGCTCATAATTTGGAGATCAACCTTGGGGGACAAGAGCCACCTGTTTCTGATCCTCGCAAAAGTAAAGAAAAACAGGAGATGAAAAAGGGAAGTAAACCTCTTGTCAAAAATGAGAAGAAAGAATCACTGGCCGCTAGTGTAGCACCCTTCAAGGTTATCCCTAAAACAGCAAAGAAAGAAGATGAGAGGGTCAATGTTCATCAAGAACAAAAGAAGAAACCGTTAACCCTCAAAGACATGCAAGAAAAGGAGTATCCGTTTCTTGATTCTGATGTCCCTGGCATGTTCGATGATTTGTTAAGGTTGAATCTGATTACACTGCCCGAGATGAAGCGACCAAGCGAAGCAAAAAGGATTGATGACCCGAATTACTGCAAATATCATCGCTTGGTTGGCCATCCTGTAGAAAAATGTTTTGTTTTCAAAGACAAAGTCATGGAGTTAGCTAGACAAGGAAAAATCCTGCTTGAAGAAGAAAAGGTTAGTACACACCAAACCACAATTGGCTCTAGTTCAGCAAAACCTGTGGGAGTTGAAGAGCCTATCGTGAAAATTGGAGAATCTACTTCATCAATCAAACCTCCTGTCGTTGTGTTTGGGTCATTCTCTCCTGTGAAAATCAAGCCGACTATATTTCCCTTAATTGTTGGAGAGATTTCCGAACAAGAAGATGTTGAATCCACAATCTCAAAACGAAATGACTCTGATGAGGAAGGATGGATCCTTGTTACTCGTAAAAGGAGGCGAAACTCTCATTCATCTAATAAGACGAATAAGTCACCAATAAGGAGTAAGATGGTTTGGAAGAAAAAAACGAGAACGACAAAAAAGAAAGGTGTCATCTCTAAGGTTCAGACAAACCATGAGTTCTTACAAAAGACTCGCTGTCCAATTACATTGAGGGATTTCATGCCGAAGGGATTTTTCGCTAATGGCAAACTGGCCTCATGCAATACAATTAATCCCGTTGACCCTCGAGATAACAAATTTGTTGATGAATTCAAAGAAAAAATCTTTATTTCTGTTAAAGAACCCACAAAATGGGTTGCTTCAATGAACACTAAAGATGCATCTTTTCCGCAACATGCTGGTGATGACAACTTCGAAGTGAATATGGTTCGATCAATCAAGAGGTTAGAGCCATTGAAAGGAGTCCCGATTCATCATTTAGATGAAATGGGAAATCCTGTCTATCATTTCAGCAATGGTGATCACAAATACTTTGACCCATTCTGTAACTGTGACGCCTGTGAGCAAGCTGCTTTTGATGCTTGGTACGAAGATGATGAAATATCAAGAAAGAAGAAGTCAAACAAAAAGAAATCTCAAAGTCAAAAGCGAATGGAAGAGTTGCTCAAAACTGGAGATCCCTCCGTTGGAAGACTCTCTGAACCTTCTGGAAAGTACGACTTTTTAGTCTACTATTCTAATTCAAAAGGTGAAACCCCGTTTGAAGGCGATCCATCCTCACATGACCCATCTTCACCAATTGATGACTACAAGTCTAGCAATGTCGTCAATTCTAATGATATTTTGTTTGAAAAAGTTGATACGGACGAGAACTCCAACACTGCTACAAAAGCATCCATGGAGTGTGCTGCAACAATTGTTTTCAATAATGAAGATTTATTACTTGGATCTGCACCGCACAACCGTCCGTTATTTGTAACTGGCTATACTCGTGAGCAAAAAGTGAACAGAATTCTAATTGATGGAGGCTCTGCAGTCAACATTTTACCTTTGCGAATTTTGAAAGATATTGGCATCTCCGTTGATGAACTGTCTAATAGCCGATTGATGATCCAAGGTTTCAACCAAGGGGGGCAAAGAGCCATCGGAATTATCAAACTTGACATAATGATTGATGGAATGGCTTCTAAAGCATTACTGCACGTCATAGATGCCAAAACAACATACAATATACTCTTGGGAAGGCCGTGGATCCATGAGAATGGGGTCGTACCATCAACACTTCATCAGTGTTTTAAATACTCCCAAGAAGGTGTAGTGAAAAAGGTGACAGCTGATGACAAGCCATTCACTGAATCTGAGTCACATTTTGCTGATGCTAAGTTTTATCTTAGGGTCTATGATGCAAAGGAAGTCGATAATCTATCATCAAGTGTGAGTGAAACTCAAAATCCTGATATTTCAAATTTGATTATAAACTCCACTTTGAACAATGGGAAGCATGTTGATGCGCAAAAGGTTCAAAGCTCGACTACTCCATCGTCAAGTGATGGACCTGTCATTCTTCGCTATGTTTCAAAGTTAAAAGGCAATGAAGAACAATCGCCTTCAACTAAGCATGAAGCTTTGAAAGATCTAACTTTTCCCGTGACAAAGTTAGATACCGTCAAGAGGTCACCATCTCCATTGAAGGGATTTGTCCGTCCATCGGAGGAACCAAAAGTTGAACATAATGCCTTGCCACGCTCAAGAACCAAGGAAGGTTTCGATCCCAACGCCTATAGACTCCTTGCTAAAGCTGGATATGATCCGAAAAACTCTACTTCATTAAGTTCTTTACCGCCTGAAACTGCTGGTGCAAAAGTTCATGGACTGAACTCCACTCAAAAGATGTTAAAAGAGAAAGGGTATGATATGGCAAGCTCCAAAGCTGGTCTTGGTTATTCGCCGCAAGCTCCAGTTCGAATTAAAATTAATAGGGCGAATAACTATTACATTTCTGTTGAAGATGAAGCATCGTCAAATGTTAATGGTTCAAAGACAATTGATCGACTTGGGGGCGAAACTCCACGTATTTCAGTTTTTAAAAGGTTGGGGCCGAAAGGAAGAAAAATGAAAAATTCTCAGTCAATAAAAGAAAGAATTGACAAACTGATCAAGGAGTTTGAGTCACCATCATCTCCCAATCACAATACACAAAGATATGGTAGTCTTATTCCTTCAAGAATGAAAAGATATACCAATCTTGTTGTGCATTGTGGAAGTGTGTTGAAGGTTAAGGAGCATACTATAGTGCACACTATAGTTAAAGAAGATGATGCAGAGAGCATGGCCTCCTGCAACCATATAGTTGCAATTGATGATGGGAGTCTTGGAGAAGAAGATGCTGAAGAAGCTCCACCTGAATTCGAAGAAGGTGTAAAGGCGACTGTAGATCAATTAAAAGAAATTAATTTGGGTACTCTCGAGCAGCCACGACCAACTTATGTGAGTGTTCTTTTGAGTTTCCGAGGAAGAAAATGCGTACGTCGAGCTCTTACAAGAATACCGTGACATCTTTGCATGGAGTTACAAAGAAATGCCTGGTTTAGATCCTAAAGTGGCTGTTCATCACCTAGCAGTCAAACGAGGTGCTCGCCCAGTTAAACAAGCTCAAAGGCGATTTAGGCCTGATTTAGTTCCCTCAATTGAAGCCGAAGTGAATAAGCTCATTGGAGCTGGATTCATTCGTGAAGTCAAGTATCCTACATGGATTTCGAGCATTGTCCCTGTGCGAAAAAAAAACGGGCAAATTCGCGTTTGTATTGATTTTAGGGATCTCAACAATGCTTGTCCCAAAGATGACTTCCCGCTTCCTATTACTGAGCTCATGGTTGATGCAACAACTGGACATGAGGCACTATCATTCATGGATGGTTCTTCCGGTTACAACCAGATTCGTATGGCACCTGAAGATGAGGAGCTTACTGCATTTCGCACCCCCAAAGGCATTTACTGTTATAAAGTTATGCCTTTTGGACTGAAAAACGCTGGAGCAACGTATCAAAGAGCCATGCAAAATATTTTTGATGACATGCTCCACAAAAATGTGGAGTGCTATGTTGATGACTTGGTGGTCAAATCAAGGAAAAGAAGTGATCACCTTGATGATTTGAGAGAAGTATTTGATCGACTAAGAAGGTATCAACTCCGAATGAATCCCCTTAAATGTGCTTTCGGAGTCACCTCTGGTAAATTTCTTGGTTTTGTGGTTCGCCATCGTGGCATTGAAATTGATCAAGCCAAAATAGATGCTATAATAAAGATGCCAGAACCGCAAGATATTCATGATTTAAAAAGCCTACAAGGGAGGTTGGCTTATCTCAGAAGGTTTATATCAAATTTGGCTGGGAGGTGTCAACCATTTAGCCGCATTATGAAGAAAGGTGTACCCTTTGTGTGGGATGAGACTTGCTCAAATGCGTTTAAAAGTATCAAGGCGTATCTCATGAAAGCACCCGTCTTGGCTGCGCCGATACACGGAAAGCCATTAATCCTCTACATAGCTGCACAAGAACGATCTGTGGGGGCATTACTTGCCCAAGAAAATGTTGAGGGCAAAGAAGTGGCTTTATACTATTTGAGTAGGATGATGACTCCAAATGAGCTTAATTACTCCCCAATTGAGAAATTGTGCTTGGCGCTTATTTTCGTTATTCAAAAATTGAAGCACTACTTTCAAGCTCATACAATACGCCTAATCTCCAAGGCAAATCCACTTAAATATGTAATGAGTAGACCGGTTCTTTCTGACCGCCTGGCAAGGTGGTATCTCCAATTGCAGCAATTTGAGATCGTTTATGTTCCACAAAAGGCAGTAAAAGGACAAGTTCTTGCAGATTTTCTAGCTGACCATCCGATTCCGGCTGAATGGGAGTTGTGTGATGATCTTCCGGACGAAGATGTACTTCTCGTAGAAATTCGTCCACCATGGAAGATGTATTTTGATGGTGCTGCTCATCGTGAGGGAGCTGGTGCCGGGGTTATTTTCATAACACCCGATAGAGAAGTGCTTCCGTATTCCTTTGCCTTAAGTCAATGTTGTTCAAATAATGTCGCCGAATACCAAGCACTCATACTTGGACTGGAAATGGCCGTTGACATGAAACAACTCGATCTTCAAGTTTATGGAGATTCAAAATTAGTTGTTAATCAACTCATGGGGAGCTACGAAGTTAAGAAGCCAGAATTAATCCCATACCGTGACTACGCCAGACAACTCATTGGATGGCTTGGAGGTGTGACCATCGAGCACATACCAAGAAAAGAGAATAAGCAAGCTGATGCCTTAGCTATGCTTGCTTCAACACTTGCGTTATCTAGTCACGAGATGCAAGTTCCTGTGTGTCGAAAATGGGTGGTCCCACCATTATTTGATGAAGACAAGTATGAAGAAATTGAAATTCATGCTATCTCTATCCGTGAAATTGAAAAAAAAGGATTGGAGACTACCACTTGTTGAATATCTCAAATATGGAAGGCTTCCGAATGACCCACGAAGGAGGACAGATATTCGTCGTCGTGCACCTCGATTCATCTTTTACAAGGATACATTATATCGACGTTCATTTGATGGTGTATTCTTGCGCTGCCTAGGAGAGGATGAAGCCTTTCAAGCCTTGGAAGAAGCTCATTCTGGGATTTGTGGTGCTCATCAATCCGGTCCTAAATTGCATTTTCATGTCAAAAGGATGGGTTACTATTGGCCTACGATGGTCAAAGATTGTATAGAATATGCTCAAAGGTGCCAAGCTTGTCAATTCCATGCAAATTACATTCATCAACCTCCGGAACCATTGCATCCAACTGTAGCTTCATGGCCTTTTGATGCTTGGGGACTCGACGTAGTTGGACCGTTGCCAAAGTCATCTGCTCAACACCTGTATATTTTGGCTGCTACTGATTACTTCTCTAAGTGGGCTGAAGCTGTGCCACTCAAACAAGTGAGAAAGGAAGATGTTGTGAATTTTATTCGCGTTAACATCATCTATCGTTATGGAGTGCCTCGATATATCATAACTGATAATGGCAAGTCATTCTCCAATAGCTTGATGGATAAGTTGTGTGAAAAGTTTAAATTCAAACAACATAAGTCCTCAATGTATAATGCTCCTGCAAATGGTTTAGCCGAGGCGTTTAATAAAACCCTTTGCAATCTGTTGAAGAAGGTCGTGACCAAATCAAAACGAGACTGGCATGAGCGAATTGGCGAAACTCTTTGGGCCTATCGCACCACTCACAGGACACCCACACAAGCTACTCCTTATGCCTTAGTGTATGGCGTTGAAGCTGTTCTACCTCTTGAGCAACAGATTCCATCTCTAAGGATTGCCATTCAAGAAGGGCTAACTAAAGAAGAAAATGCCCGCCTGCGTCTTGAAGAGTTGGAAGCTTTGGATGAAAAAAGGTTGGAGGCACAACAAAGTCTTGAATGCTATCAAGCCCGCCTTTCTAAAGCTTTTAACAAAAGGATCCGTCCTCGCTCCTTTCAAGTTGGTGACATGGTTCTCGCTGTTCGAAGGCCAATAGTCATGACACACCGCACCAAAGACAAATTTGTGTCCTAAATGGGATGGACCGTATGTAGTTCGCGAAGTCTACACAAACGGTGCCTACAAGTTGGTTGACCAAGATGGTGTGAAAGTTGGCCCGATAAACGGAAAATTTCTGAAGCAATATTTTCCATAAAGAAGTGAAGTGCTCCTTAACGCACGAGCTTAAACTGCATGTTGCTCCTGGCCCGCATGAGCTAAAACTGTGGATGGCAACCACCAATAGTGTAGTATGTGGTTAAACTGTTAAAACACTCCACCAAGTCTAAGGTGGTAAACAAATAGATACTCCTGACCCGCATGAGGTTAAACTGTGAACGGTAAAGGAACTACGTGTGACTTGATTCCCTTTTGGGATACGTAGGCAGCTTAGGGGGCAACTCCTAAGTTCAGTTACACCATTTTTAAACACATCATGTGTTCCTTCTGAAAACTTAAATTTTACTCTAACAAAAAAAAAAAAAAGAATACAAAAAATAAAATGTATTTTGTTCATAATATTTGAACGATGCATTTCAAGTATTCTTTTATGTTAGATAAAATTTAATTGTTTGCTTTAATTCTTGCATTTAATAGTTTTAAATTTGAACTATTAAGGCAAAGAAGTAAAATAAAGCATAAAAGGAGGGAGAAATACAAATGTGAAAAAAAAAAAATTTGAGGACTTTTATTGATAAAGCAAAGGCACTTCGGATCAAATTACATGTTTGATGCTAATTTTTGCTAAAAAAATCAACTACAAAAGTCTACCCAACAAAGGAACGCAAGAGGCAAAGAAATGTCACAAAATCTAGAGTTTGAACTCTATTAACTCCTTGCGGTTTGCTTCTAGTAGTTCCTTCATCTTCTCCAAAGTTTCACTTTCTTCAGCCAGCAATGGGGTCGAAGTCTCAATCTTGGCGACTTCTGCTTTCAAATTCTCGACATTGGACTGCCTTTCAGAAAGCTCCTCCTCATCTTTCTTTACTAGTGAAAAAGTTTCTTTTCTCTGAGCATCCAAGAGTTCAAGTCGTGTTTTCAATTCTTTTTCTTCACGATCAATGTCTGCAAGCCTATTCATGCTGGACAAGACCTTCTCAGCTTGCTGTTTTGCTAAGACTTCAGCATCATTAAGGCGACGTGCAGCAGCAGCAAGTAACTTGTCATAAGATTCAGCAGAAACTTTCTCTGAAAGCATGGATTTGGTAGAATCATATTGGGCAACGTTTTCAAAGAAAGTTTTCAAAAGACCTTGCAAAGGTGAAAGATTGATAACATTGCCACTACCCATTTCCGCCATGATGCTATTGGCTTTGGCCTCCAGCATTGACATGCGCTCCAATGGTCTACCAGATATCTGTCCTTTAAGATTATTCCACAGCATCTGGATGTAACTTTGGCGACAATCCAAGATTACCGTTTCAGGACAAAATTCAGAAGTTTGTTGTTGCCTTGGCCACGTTGGTGGATCAAATATCTTGAGTTTCTTCCTCCTAGTAGTCAATTGGGCATCCAACTCTTCTTCGCAAGGATCAGAGTCTAAAGTTTGAATCTTCTCACTTGCTTGTTTTTTGATACTATCACCAGTATCTTTAAATTGGGGAGACTTAGACACTTGCTTCGCCAAGAGTTCGAAAGCATCAGGCCCATCAACTGAGCCTTGACTGGCTTCTTGATCGTCAATGAATACCAATGGTAGATCATCCAACTGCATGCAAAGTGATTCAGTGTTTGTCATAAAGACATGTAAATAAATTCAAAAATAAGGTGATGTTTTCAAAAATGAAGGCAAGGAGAAACTAGATGATGGAAATAAATCTTACAATTTGTGGAAGGCTAATGTCAGGTATAGATATATCTGGAATGGCTTCAAAGAACCTTTTAGGGTCTAAGTCATTATTATCCAAAGTAGAGGTTGTTACCTTGTTCTTTTTGCGCTTCCAATGTTGATCACTATTGTGGGATTGCTCATCATCCTCAAGTAAAGAATTGTCCCGCTTCTTTTCATGGCAACCTGCGATCTTGTGGCCATTAGTTTTCACCACTATAGAAGAAAGGCGGCGAGAAGCATTCTTTTCAGTTGTTTCCTTGTCAACAGCATCTCTTGGTAGAGCAGTTTTGTCTTTCGAGCCCTTTGAGTTTCTTTCTCCCTCTATGGTGCATTTGGCTGTTTTCGTTTTCAACTCTTGGACACTAGTTCTTTTAGAAGGTTCAGTCAAGTCTACCAAGTCTTTGCCCTTCGACTTCTTATGTTCCGCGATCGATTGAAGACTTGCCACTAAGGCACTTTGTCCTTCAAGCATATATCTTCCATGAGTCTTGGACCACCAATTCTGAAAGTTTGACGACACAAATTTGTTGGCATCTAACGGGTTAGCAGGAAAAAGCAATCTGGCATTGCTTTTATGATGAGTAAATGTACGCCAAAGTATTCGACACAATTCATAATTGGTGGAGCGTACATCGGCCCTGAGTTCTTTTGGAATGTCCTGATAAAAGTTAAATTGCCTTGCAAATCTGTACGGACTATAGGGCTCAACCAAGAATTCGCCTTCGACATGCAAGACCAAGTAGTTGGAACGTGCGCTAAAGAAATAACCAAGCTCAATGTTTGGTAATTTGTCATTATCAACAAAGAGTTCATTTTGGTTCTTCACAAGAGAAGTTACTGACCATTTCGCTTTATTGCCCATATGAACAAGGTTTCGAGCCTCGTTCTCGTCGTAATATCGGGCTCCACCTTCTCCAGAATATGCGGTCATCATAGGTCCAGGCAAAGGATTTGGAGTCGAATAATGTGTAGAGAAATAACGCGCCAGCCAACCATAAACATAATGCAAGGGAAATGAAGCATTTGAATGTCCAGGAGTTGGTGACTTTGCGATCTTGTTTAAACCTCTGTATATGCTGAGTAGTACCGGCATGGCAAGACAAGTTTTGCGTTTAGATGCTATCATGCAGGCCGCTTTAAATGTGGTTGGTCTGATGACATAAAGATCATCACTTGGAAGAGCAAAAACACACAACCATGTTGATATAAGTGCTGCGAGATAAGTCTCTTCTCTCAAACGAATCTTAATTCCAAGGATGTGAAAAGCACCGTTTTCTGGATTTGAAAGTTTTCCAGCTGGATTAATTTCTCCATCCGGATTTTGAGTCGATTGAGGACGAGACGCCTTCTTCAACCTTCTGGGCTTTGGCTTTGAATATCTTGATTCTCCACTAAACCAGAAATCTATCCATTGACTAGCACGAACGCCGGACCTGTTGCGGTCTCCTTTTTGAAGGTGGTGGAAGGCTGCGAACAAGTACTCACAACTTTGAGGAATGTATTTGACCTTCTTTTCATCAAAGCCTGTTAATTCGGCAAGACAGGGGATGACTTCCTCGTAGGGACCACCTATGATGGGAAGCCCTCCTATTCGATGTAAATCCCAGAGAGAGAGCGATAGTTCACCAGCCGCGGTGTGCAATGTATTCGTTTCTGGACACCATGCCTCGCAAAATGCTCGAACAATGTTGGGATTTCTGTCATAGGTGAAGAGTGACGCGAACAAAGCCTCATAAACACATACATCGCGAAGGGTCTGTTTGCTTCTCCCTAGGACATCCTCGAGCCATTCCCAATATTTCTCAATGAAGTTAAATTCTCCATTGAGTCTCAAGGTGCCACCCCAATGCGCCTCTCCAGAAATGATACTTCTAGCAAGAGTTTGAAAGGAAGTCGTCCTTGCGTTCTTCGTGTGGATAAGAGATTTTAGCGAATAAGCTTTTGTGTCATCATCTTGCAGTACTTCAAATGTCCAATTATCTAAGTGAGGGTACTTCTGGGGAGGCCAGTTCCCAACAAAGTTTCCATGCATAGCGTTGTGGACCGGCAATTTTGTCCCACTATCATCGACATCATCCTCATGATCAACAATTAACAAGTACTTTTGGCCTGAGATATCAAGTTCTTTGAATATCACCATGGTATAGTCTTAGACCTGTGATAGAGGCAATAAAAATGGATGAGCATGATCTGATTGAAATTTAAGTTGAAAAGTAAAACCATCATGTTGAAAAAAAAAATGGTGATGAGTTTCAAATAATATTGCAAGTGGAGCTATATTGTAGTGCCACCTCGTGTGGTGACTTTTAGTAACACCTTCGGGACCTCTCAAGCCAGTGAAGGCTATCGCTGAGGTTAGCACCTTCGGGACCCCTCAAGCCAGTGAAGGCTATCGCTGAGGTTAGCACCTTCGGGACCCCTCAAGCCAGTGAAGGCTATCGCTGAGGTTAGCACCTTCGGGACCCCTCAAGCCAGTGAAGGCTATCAATGAGGTTGACACGTCCACGGATTTCTAAGCCTTGTGAGGCTATCATCGAAATTGGTACCTCCATAGATTTCTCAAGTCTTGTAGGACTATCCTTGAAATTATTGTCTCCACAAATTTCTCAAGGCCATGGTGAAGTAACATGCAAGTTATTCAAAAAAAAAAAAAAAAAAGGGGGACGGGTTCTACAAATTTTGAGGGATAACTTACCAAAATTTGGAAGTTCCTTAAAGCTTTGAAGAATTTCACGGTTTGTTTGCGAGTGTTATTGGAGCAATCTAAAAAAAAAAAAAAAAGTGAAGATTGTGGAACGATTAATTTGAAGTTAAATAGATGCACGCCATGAAAACCGAAACATGGACGACAACAATTGTTAACTTCAAAAAAAAAAAAAAAAAAAAAAAAAAAAAAACAAAACGTGGCAAGAGAAGTGTCAAATCAATGCATGAATGAGTTGGAAGCTTAAAAAAAAAAAAAAAAAAAAGAAGCACCCAAGTTGAAAGTGGCGTTTAAAAAAAGAAAAAAAAAAGAAGAGGGAAAGTCCAAGAAATTTTGGCAGTTAGGAAGCAAGGCAAAAGTTTGACGGTAAGAATTCAGGCCAATTATGTGGTGCAAAGTTGCAGTAGCTAGTTGACATAACACACAGCCTACACAACTTGATTTGTATGCGCATTACGTAAATTCAAAATTGTAGAAGGAAAGTTTGTGCAACAAGTTTAGCATGACGGAAGTGGCCTTCAAAATTCAGGATGTGCATATTCATTGAGGACATTCAACAGATATTTTGAGTGCAAGAATAATTGTTGAAAATTTCAGCTACAAATAAATTTGGAGGAAGACCAATTTTCAACAACAATTGACAAACATCTTCAACAACATTCATGCTAATTGACAAGCTATGTTGCAGTCAAAGTTAAGATCAAAGATTAAATATTCTATCAAGAGGTGAGGTGAAGGTTACCTGCAAGGGAAGTGCCACAAGATGAAATTGCCGAGCTGATTTCTTTGTCAATGTGTAGGACGATTCTTGAGCTTTAACGTGGAGCAGTTTATGCTCGGAAAACTGCATATATATAATGGACACAAAGCGGTGGAGGGCACCTAATTTCCATTATTTTGGGACGCTCAAAGAATTTGGCAATTTCTTTCGTCTACTTGCACCGAAGCATGACGTTTTGGAAAGTTACAAATGTTTGGAATTTGCCTATTTTGAAACATAAAGCAATGAAGCCAGAAGCAGACCTGCGTTTTCGGGTACATAAGCTCTGCCACTTTCACGTAAAAGACAAATTGAAATGTTTCTTAAAAGGTTGACTTCCTAATGGCTTTTCTTTGGAGTTGGCGGGCCGAAGCTATGATTTTGCCAAGTCCTAGTCATCATGCTTTGGTGGTCAAAGCCTTTGGTTCACTAATCAATTTGGGAAGTTACTGCATGTTACTTTCTAGAAATCAATGAATACGTTGCTGACTTCTCTTGATTTATTTGGTATTTTCCTTTGGTTTAATAATGCTAAGCAATATGGAAATTGCATAGGGTGACTACCTAATCATGTTAAGGAAATTTCTGAAAGTTGTGTTCAAATGATATTTCCAAGTTGTATTCTGCCGGCTTTACTTCAAACTCAAGAGAGAATGGAGTTTAATTGTGTCTCTTCCAATTATATGGCATGCAAAGTTGCAGACATGGATGTTAATACTTCAAGCCTTGTTTACGATGTTTGTCAATAGATACTCCACCAAGCCTTGAAGTAGGGGGCATTTGTAGACACTGATATTTTATTTTAATTTAATTAGTCAAGATTAAACAAATTAAATTAGTCTTGATTAATTTAAATTAAATTAAAGTTATTTTATAAGTTCATTTATGTTTGGGCTTATAAGTTGGACCATCAACATGGGCCTCAAGTTCAAGTATAATGTCCAATAAATTAAAAGTGGATTAATTTTATTAATTCACATTGAACTCTTTGGGCCGACCTATTAAGTAAAAGTCTACTTTAATGGGTTTCTTAAGCTGCAAGTAACCCAAGTTGGTGGAGGATTCTAGAGATTTTTCCTTGTAAGCCAATTAAACCCTAATTTTGGCTATAAATAAGGCCTCTCTCCACTCAAGTGGGAGGATATATGACAAATTCTCCAAAGACTTAGAGAAAGCTCTACCAAAATTCTTTAGAGATTTCTTTCTCTCAAGTCTCTCAAGCCCAAGTTCAAGTGCAAATCAAATCCTCAAGTCCAAGTTCAAGTTCAACCAAGTTCCTGTGTTCGTGTTGGAGGCTTGAAGATCCAAGATTCAAGTGTTCGAGACGACAAAATCAAATCAACCGTTTCCTACGGATAATCCAATTTTAATTCAAGAACAAGCCATTTGGGCCCTTGAATTAATTGTTCGTGAAGAGAAGAATCAGAGGATAATTTCTTTCGTAAAGAAATTTATCCAGAGATTGTAATCTTTTTATTTTGAAATTAATAATATTCAATTTGTACTATTTTTCTTGTCTTTTATTCGCAGACACGAAATTTGTGCGTACACCCAAAAAAAAAAAGGATGCTATGAATAGTGATTTAGAGAATAAAAATTTAACCTTATCTTTTATTTCTTATGATTAAAGTAATATATTATTTAATTCATTCAAACAATTTAATTTTATCTTGTATTAGAATTATCTTATGTTTTAAGTAGTTAGGTATCTAAATATTTAGATTATTAGAAGACATGTACAAAGCAAGAGGAGAAATAAAAGAATTAAAAAAATTAGAAGGCAATAAGGTATTGAATTAAAAATCATTACTAAATATGGGGGTTAAATAGAATTTTAAAAATTTTGAGGTGAAGTTAGGGGGATTCGCATCTCTTCCAACCTAGATACGTCCATGTCTAAGAACAGTAGAGTAAGACATAAACTTGCAATATAATGCATGCGCTCTTTGGACAAAAACTCAAAATCTTCTAGTGCAATGTCTTTATTCTTTGTTCTTTACTTCTTGGACGAATACCTTTTTGGACATAAAGTGATTCTAGAAATTTAGCAGAATTTTTTTAAGAGATATTACGACCGTGTACTAAAAAAAAAAGTCAAAAAAGACTCTCTCATACTAATAATTTTGTAAACTCATGGTCTAATTGTTCTAACTTCATTTAGAGTTTCTCTAAACTCTCAACTATTCTCAACTTAATATAATAACAAAACTTCCTATATATAACCCTCAAATTAATATAGTGACAAAACTTCCTATATACAACTCTCAAGACATGAAAGATAATAAACCTAATTGAAATAGATAATATAATTCTAATAGAAAACAAACAAATAATACTAGATGCTGCTTAATTAAAATATAAGTTATAAAACTAAATGGGAAACTTGTAAATCCTTAGGGATTTGGTTTAATTATACTATCAATGCTTCCCTTAAATCAAACTCTTCACGATCACGAACAATGCTCCCTAGGATTGAAACCAAGAATCCTTGTAACAAAAACCACAGAATCAAAGTCTTGGACTCTAATACCACATGTTGGCAGAGAAAGCACAAGCACAAAGTATAATTTTTATGTAACACATATAAAAATATATGTGTGAAGAAGAGTTACAAAATAAAATATTTGCGACTTTCATATTGAGACCTATACAAATCCACGACACAATTGTCTTGACTACGCCTAAAGTTTCTCTAGAGCCTCACAACTTTTCAACTTAATAAAATAATCAAGCGTTCTATACACAGCCCACAAGACCTGAATAATAAGAAACCTAATTGGAATAGAAAATATAATTTCCACAGGAAATTAGCAAACAATTCTTAATACTTCTCAACTAAAACATAACTTCTAAAACTAAATAAGGAACTTGAAAAACTTTAGGGGTTTGGTTGTAAATATGCTAGCAATGCCTTCTTTAAATTAAACTTTGCACCATCACAAAGAATGTATGTCATAGCAATCTTCAATTTATTTTTCCGAAGCACCAATTTACGATAGATATTCATATTCTAAATTTTTATTCAAGCAATCCATATACCTGGATATATATAAATTCGTCACTCACTTTGTCTTCACTCCCAAATCTTCTTGGCTAACAACTTGATCACAACTTGGATCATTTTTAACAATTTTGGCATGACATCTTTTTTGTTTTAATCTTTGTTCTGTCATCCAGTTAAGAATTTAGTTGGATATTTTTTTGTGGTTAAACTACCAATAAACCCCGCTATGATATCGTTTTTGACCACATAATCCCTTTACAGTTTTAATATAACCACATAACCCCCCTGTGGTTTTATGAAATATGAAAAATAGACTGAATCAATGCTTTGTCTTGAAATATCCCGAATATTTCAAATCTTATTCCACTGATGTGGAATATTCCATGACGGTGAGTGGGTTACACGCCTAATGCGAAATATTCCGTCCAATTTCACATTTGATAAAACTATAGTGGGGATATGTGGTAATATTGAAAGTATAAGGGGGTTATGTCGTCAAAGCCGATACCAAGATTATTAGTAATTTGATATCTTGTCTAGTTCCAAATTGCTACGAATTTGCTATTATGTTTGCGATCAAATTCCTTGCCTCTTGAGGTGTCTTGTCAACTAAAGCACCACCACTTGTAGCATCAATAATACTCCTCTCTGTTGCTAGTAATCTCTCGTAAAAATATTGAATCAAAAGTTGTTCGCTTATCTGGTGTCGTGGGCAACTGGCACAGAGCTTTTTGAACCTTTCCCAGTACTCGTACAGGAACTCTCCAAAATTTTGCTTGATGTCATATATTTCTTTTCTCAGAGTAGCGGCCCTAGATGCCAAATAGCTCTCCAAAAATGCTACAGGGAATATATTTCTTTTCCTGCTTGCTGAATGAATGAGGTAAATACTTTATTAAACAGTAGATACCTGAACTAACTTCTCTTGTCTGTTAACTAACTACATGGATATGCAACAGAGGATGGACTGTAGAATATGAACAAACACAAATCACCCTACAGATATGTGTCCGATACTACAAGATGAAAATAATGAACAAGTGAACATGGCAAAAAATGAGCCTGGGCTATGTAAGCAATATGATTCCTTCTCCAGCACTTATAACTCAAGTTAGAGGGATCATCCTAACCTCAGTTACGGTGAGAATAGGCAAAATTTTTTATCAAAACAGGCAACAAGGTTTTCAACCACAATCCTAACCTAAAGGTCAACCTTCTTCCTCGAATGCAAGCTCAAGTATGTCTCTGAAGGATATTCAACCCAAACTGCAGAAAATGGTAGAAAGACAACTCTAATTTCAATAGAGGACAGAGTTGGGTATCAAAGATCTGGCGAATCAAATGAGCCAATTAGCGACAGCTGTCCATCATATAGAAGCTCAAAATAGAGGAAAATTATCATATCAACCGGAAGCAAATCCAAGGAATATGAGTGCGATTACCCTCAGAAGTGACAAGGAGATTGAAGACCCAAAATTAGTTACTCTCAAAAGCAAAAATGAAGACAAAATTGAAAAATAGCTGGAAAGTGTGGGAAGTGTTTCGTGAGGTAGAGATCAATATCTCTCTCTTGGGCGCGATTAAACAAGTACCAAGATATGCAAAGTTCTTGAAAGACTTGTGCATCAATAAGAGAAAATTGAGAGAAAATGAGAAGATTGTGATCAAAGAGAATGTGTCAGCAGTTTTGCAAAAGAAGTTGTCACCCAAATATAAAAATTCAGTTGTATTTACTATTCCTTACAAAATAGGAGATACCATAATAAGGAGTGCCATGCTAGACTTAGGTGCATCTATTAATGTGATGCCTAAATCAATTTATGCATCCCTAAATTTAGGACCTCTAAAAAAAACTGGGATTATCATTCAATTAGCTGACCGTACTAATGCATGTCCTGATAGTCTCATTAAAGATGTTCTAGTTCAAGTAAATGGAGTGGTGTTTCCTGCTAACTTTTATGTGCTTGAAATGAATGACCATAATTCCCATAATCCATCACCTATTCTCTTATGTAGACTCTTCTTGAGCACTGCCCAGACTAAAATAGATGTTAGTAAGGGTACCTTAACAATGAAATTTGATGGACAGGTCATCCATTTTGATGTCTAGGATGCATTAAAATACCTGAATGATTCTCATCATGTTTTTGTTGCTTGCATAACTCTATAGTGCAAAAAGTTTTTGAACTGAATGGAAAGGATAAATTAGGAGTGGCGCTCAATGCATCCCTCAGGATGGAATCTAATAATGAAATTGAACGGAGTGAGGATTTAAAGAATGTGGTTGCTGCCCTTCATTCATTGGGTTCTATTGAAAAGAGGTATATCTTGACTCCTATTCTTATTTCCAAATCTCATCAAAAATTGCTTCCTTCTGTCATGCAAGGCCCTGAGGTAGAATTGAAGCTATTACCAGACCACCTGAAGTATGCATATCTAGGTGACAATGATACTTTACCAATAATTATTTTTGCAAAGTTGTCATCTAGTCAATAGGAAAAATTACTCTGAGTCTTAAAAGACCACAAGAAGGCAATTAGGTGGACAATTGCGGATATAAAAGGTATAAGTCCCTCCTTGTGTATGCATAGGATTTGGCTTGAGTAGGACACAAAACTTGTGGCAAGCACAACGAAGACTCAACTTGCTGATGATGGACGTAGTGAAGAAGGAGATAATTAAGCTCTTAGACGCATGAATAATTTTTTCTATTTTAGATAGTTTATGGGTAAGTCCAGTACAAGTTGTTCCAAAGAAAGTAGGAGTGACTATTGAAGCAAACCATGAAGGTGAACCAATTTTAGTCTGTAAGCCAATTGGATGGCGCCAATGCATTGATTACCGAAAATTAAATGCAGTGCCCAAGAAAAACTATTTTTCTTTACCTTTTATTGATCAAATGCTAGAGAGATTATCTAGTCGATCTTATAATTATTTTTTGGATGGTTTTTCAGGTTTTCTGCAAATTGTAATAGCGCCCGAAGATCAAGAGAAAACTACTTTTGCATACACATTTGGTACATTCTATACCGGAGGATGCCTTTCGGGTTATGTAATACTCCTGTCACCTTTCAAAGGTGTATAGTAAGTATTTTCTCTAAATATGTGGAGAGTATAATAGAAGTGTTTATGGATGATTTTAGTGTTTATGGAGAGAGCTTTGATAAATGTCTCAATAATTTGGCTCTAATATTAGAAAGGTGCATAGAAACTAACCTTGTGCTTAATTGGGAAAAATGTCACTTCATGGTTGAACGTAGTATAGTTTTAGGGTATGTGGTATCTTCACGAGGAATAGAAGTTGATAAAACTAAGATAGATCTTATTTTTACTGTAACTTACCCCACAAATATGCGGGAAGTTCGTTCCTTTCTTGGTCATGCAGGATTTTATCGACGGTTTATCAAGAATTTCTCTATGATTGATGCATCCCTATTCTAACTCCTGCAAAAGGACATGGTGTTTGAATTCAACAAAGAATGTAAGGTGCCATTTGATAAATTGGAGCTATTAATTGCACCCCCGATAATCCAACCTCTAGATTGGACTCTCCCTTTGAGATCATGTGCGACGCTAGTAACCATGCAGTAAGAGCGGTGTTAGGTCAAAGAGTGGGAAAGGTTGTTCATGCAATTTATTATGCCTCGAAGGCTTTGAGTAGAGCTCATTTGAATTACATCACTACTGAAAAAGAGTTTTTTTTAGTTATTTTTGCTTTAGAAAAATTTAGGTCTTACTTATTGGAAGCTAAAATGATAGTTTATTTTGATCATGCAGTGTTAAAGTATTTATTGACCAATAAGGAAGCAAAACCAAGGTTGATTAAGTGGATCTTACTCCTACAAGAATTTGACTTGGAGATAAAAGACAAAAGAGGAGCAGAAAATTTAGTTGCGGACCATTCCAGTTGCTTGGTTAGAATGGGAACAGACTCCTCATTAAGAGAAACGTTTCTCGATAAACAATTGTTTTATGTCAATTCAACACCACCTTGGCATGCAAATATTGTGAATTACTTGATCACTAATAAGTTACCTGTAGGTTGGACAAAAGCTAAAAGGGGCAAGCTCAAAAGCGAAGCTGAATATTATATTTGGGATCACCCTTATCTTTAGAGGATGTGTGCAGACCAACTGTTACAAACGTATGTATATGATAATGAAGTTAATTTCACACTAACTTTTTGTCATACTTTTTCCTATGGAGGCCATTTTCAATCGAAGAAAACAGCTCAGAAGGTTTTGGATGGTGGATTCTATTAGCTAACCATATTTAAGGACGCATACATGTTTTGTAAATCATATGATAATTGTCAAAGAGTAGGTAACATATCCCATAGAAATCAAATGCCTCAAACACCAATACTTTTTGTGAAATTTTTTACTTTTGGGACATTGACTTTATAGGTCTCTTTCCTCCCTTTTGTGGTTTTCACTGCATTCTACTTGTAGTAGATTATGTCTCAAAGTGGGTGGAAGCAAAAGCCACCTAAAATAATGATTTGAAAGTGGTTCTAGATTTCATTAAATCTAATATCTTTGTCTGTTTTGGAGTGCCATGAGCCATAGTTAGTGATAGAAGGACTCATTTCTGCAACAAGACAATAGAGGCATTGTTTCAAAGGTATAATGTCACCCACAAAGTTTCTACATCTTATGACCTTTAAACAAATGGTCAAGCCAAAGTCTCAAACAAGAAAATTAAGTCCATATCTAATATCCTTTTTTCTCTTTCCTTCTTAACTTATTTTTCTTATTTCTTTTCTTCCCTCATTTCTCTTCTCTCTTTCTTTTTTTTTTCTTTCTTCAATTTCTCCATCGCTTTCCCCATTCTCCCACTCTCCCTCGCCGACGCTCCCCCCACTGCAACTCCAAACCACAACCCTCATTTTTTTTCTTTTATTTCTTCATCATTTCTCTCCCTTTTCTTTCTTTCTCTCCTTTTCTCCTTATTTCTTCTCCTTCTTTCTTTGCCCTGCTCCATCTCTCGAACCCACTCCCTTTCTCTTAACCCTCTACTAACCGAAACCCACTTACTTGCTATCTCTCTCCATTAACACAAGTACTCACTATTTACTTGTTTGTTTATTTTTTTTTATTTATGCTTCTATTCTTTTCTTTTGCACTATTTCAATTAATTAATTTTCTGCCCTAATTTGTGAAATCTGTTATTGCACTGTTATTATGGTAAATTGATCCCCCAGTTATACTAAACTAATTGTTGTTTTGTTTACATTATGGGTGTTGTTTGGATTGATTCTTGATCTTCTGATTCTAAATAAGAAGAATAAGCTGTTTCAATTGCCCATGGATTGCTGATTTTTAATTTATAGAGTTCTTATAGCATTAGTGGATGGTTCAACTGTTAAATTCAAATGTTTTACATGTGAGTTGGTGTATGGTTCATATTTGAACAGCAAAATTATTGTGTGTCAGTGCGGGGTAATGCATTATAATTGGTGACTGCGTACTCCCCTATCAATGTTCTAATTCTTAGTGCTTAATAGTTATTATTTTTGGTATGTCTTAGTAACTGTTGACTCATTTGATTTTATTTTTGAACAGTTTCATTATGGCTCGTACTAATATTAAATCTATGAAAAAGAATGCGAAGTCCTCTTCGTTGAAGCAATCTAAGGTTTCAGCAGCACTTTTTGCCACACACATTAATGTTGGCCAAAAGCATAAAGCTCAATCTTCACACAAGCAAAGATCTATACTTGGGATTGATAATGGTATTTTACCAATGTGCCTCGATCAATTGGGAGACGAATTAGGCAACATGAATCAAGCTCAAAGCCGACGACTAGAATTGTTTTGATTGTAGAGTTTTGCGCCATGTAAGTGCATCATGCTTCCACACTTGATCATCTAAATATTGCAATTTAGGTGCGTGATTTTTTTAATGCGGTTGGTTGGAGAAATTATTTGACAATAGTTAATTAGCCAGCCTATCTAGAGCTTACATATGAATTATATTGCACTTTTGCTTTTGAGAGGCCTTCTGATCTTAAACTCAACACCACTGGTGTGGTCAAGTATAGATTGTTTGGAAAAGAATTTCGTCAGTCCATCACTCAATTTAATGTGTCCCTGTAAGTTGTTGATTCCAAAACTACGACATCCAAGTAGTATTTAGAGAGTGCATGTGACTATGTACAGACATTTGCTTCCAATTATATTGACATTTGGAGGGACATGTCCACTGACCCTCTTATGTACAACCTAAATAAATCCAAAAGCTCATATTTGAAGGATCCCATTTTGAGATATGTACAGAGGTTTCTTGCTTATAATTTTTTTGGATGAAAGGACTCATCTAGCACATTTACAAAAGCAGAATTTTTCATCATTTTGTCTATGTTGAATAGGACTAAGGTTAATATTGGGTGTTGGTTAGCCTTTTAATTCCAAACTATTCTTGCAAAGAAGAAGAGGCCAATCACTTTAGAATCTATTATAACTCATCTTGCTGTGGAGAATGGGCTCTTCAACCTAAAGGAGGAGACAGATTTGCATGTAGCTTGTCCATCTGAGCCATTAAACTTGGCATGCCTAGAGACCGTGGGGATTGTTGAATTGGCCAATATAACCTATCAATTTTGACCACTAAGGGAGTATAAGTGTCCTATCCCGCGTAGTACCTTATGGGGTGTCTCTCACATTTCACGAATTGTAGATGATATGACATCTTCCACGTCTGACCATCCTCAACCAACCACTTGGAAATCTCAATTACAACAATTGAACGCGAGCATCCAACAATTGGATCATCGTCCCTCTCGCATCGAACAACAAAATGCTCAACTGACACAACATTTGTTGGATTTCTTTGAGTTCACAGGCTTCACCCTACCTACTATCCCCAATGATTAGCTGCTTTATTAGGGAAGTACCGGTTATCCTCACTTCTACCTTTATTCTTGCATTGGGAACAATGTAGAGTCTAGGTGTGGGGGAGGATTTATGCTTTTGCTTTATGTTTTGTGTTAATGTGTCTAGTTAGTTTATATCTCATTTTCATGCTTTCTTTAATTGTGGTAGACTTTTTTCTCTTTTTGTGTTAATATTGTCGTTATTCATTTCTTAGTAAGAGACGAGCATGATTAGTATGGTTTTCAATAATAGTATGAGTATTGCATTGATTTCTCAACAATATATTGAAATCTTATTGTACAAGATTTGACACAAAATAGCTGCTTGTGAGTTTTTGAGCCTTAAGAGCATTTCATTTGTAAATTTGCTCTATTTTCTTTTGATGAGTGGTTATCACAAATGGATGTGACATTCTAGAACTTGCTTTGTTATGCATGTCAAGATCACATTTTTATGAAATTTGGTGCATAAAAATGATAAGGGCAATTAGGTTTAACTCCTTTTGACTCTCTAAAATACCCACAATTACATGATACCACTAGTGAACCCTTTTTAGCCTTAGCCTCTTCTTCTTTTATTAGTCACTAAAACTTAACCAAAACCTCTTTGTTTGGACTTTCTCTGTCAACCTTGTGTCAAAGAAGTGTCTTAATTTCATTACATTAAAAATTACAATCCTCGTTGCAATGTTTTTTTGAAGAAAGTGAATATTGGCAAGTACAAGTTTCTTGATGTTATTTATGTTCATGTTCGAAAAGCAAAAAAAATATTTGTGAAGTGATGTGTGCATATGTGTTGTTTCGTGATGGTAGGCAAATGTCTAGATGAGTTTGTACTTGTCTAGTTTGCTCAAGTTATGAGGCAATAAAGTACACGAAAAAATGATAGTTGAATTCAAGCAGTAAATTCAAGCATTCTTTTTTACACTCATTTACGCCTAAAAACTTCCTTTTTATCTGCCTTTGACCCTAGACTCATTACAACCTCGTTCAAAAACCCTTAGATTTTTGCATTAAATTTCTATTCAAGTGGTGGAGATGTGATATATTAGCAAGCATATGGTAATGTTATTCCATGGTGTTGATATATGAGAGTAAATGGTCCCTTGAAACAATTTTGAGTGCATGGAGTGAAATCCGAGAGGAAGTCGTCGAATATTGTACATTTTGAATTCTGAGAATTTTTTGGGGGAAATATGCTATTCATGCTAGTATTTGAAATTTTTAATGAGAAATGCTTGTTTTTCTTGTTTAAGGAATGCTTGAGGATAAGCATTGTTTAGGTGTGGGGGTATTTGATAGAGCATATTTAGTTGGTAATAATTGTGTGTTTTTCTGTGATGTTTTAGTGTTTTATTATTTTTATGAGTTGATTCTACTTAATTTTATGTTTTGTGTTGTTTTTAGATACTTTAGTGTATTTGTTGTGATTTGGAGCAAAAAGGGCAAACTCCAGAAGACTTTTGCTTGTAAGGCGTTGGCGCGCTGTAGCTGAGAAACTTAGTTGCAGGATTAAAAGCAAAAACTTCCTATTGTGACTCAAGTTGCATCCTTTGTGCGGGATTTTGGAAGACCAGCACATTTTTAGGAGTTTATTATTATCTTTTGTCAATGAGAATCAATTAGCCTTATAGGAAAGTATTATTAGGTAATTAGACTTCTATCTAAAAGGAAACAATTCCTTTTGTGATAGGATTTTAATTAGGATAAAAAAAGTAGGAGATTAGGGAGAGAAGGGAAGAACGTATTATTATTACTTTTGATCATTCTAAAACAACTCTCTCTCTCTAATAGACAATTCTTCTTCTTTTCTTTCTACATCTTTTTACTTCCATAGGGTGTAATTAAACCTCTTTTCTAGTCAATGGAATATTGAAGAACTAGTTCTACAAACTGTGTGATCTAATTTATTTTCATTGTTTCTTTCAATAATTGGTATTTGTATATCTCATGCTTTTAGCGCTTAGGATTATTGTGTTAGATTGAATATTACTGGCCAGATATTTAATTCTATTATATAATCCTCTGTCATTCAAAACAGTTGAATCTGTAATTGTTTAACTATTTTGATACTTGTGACAACTAGTTTGAGAGATAAATAATCTAATTTAAATGAACCATTGTTGGTGTTTGTTAATTAGAATTGGGCTTTTCTAATTCATATTGCAATTGTGAGATTAAATACTATGGTTGTACCTTGGTTGTCTCTCAATTAGGAAAGTAATTAATGGTTGTATTTTAATTACCAAAACAGTAAGGAATATTTGGTTGTTAGATTGTATCAACAACTATAACCAATTTATCAATAATTGTTAGAATTCACTCTTGCATCGATGATCAATTGACAGAACCAAATTCGATATTATTCCTTTGGCTAGGGCTTTCTCGTTCTTGAATTCCTTTAATTTTATTTTCTGCTATTTTGTCTATTCAAGTTTGCTTAGTTATTTTTAATTATTCCAAAACTCTCCTTATTTTAGTGATATTGAGATAAGTAAATTGACCAATCATTGAGAAGACGATCCTACTCATCGCTATACTCATCATCTTTTATTGAGTGGGTTTTTAATATTAATTTTTATGCGGTTGACACCCATCCACTATATGTAAATATATATTTTTATGTATGTAGATATTCTTATATATATGTATGTGTGTATATATGCGTGCATGCATGCATACATACATACATACATAAATGTGTGTGTGTGTGTGACATGAGAGTTTAAAATAACTTGAACTTACATATTTACACACACACACACACACATATACACATACACATGTGAATATGTATGTATGTTTGTATATATAAATACATATATGTGTGTGTATGTGCATGCGCGTGTGCATATATGCATGCATGCATGTATGTATATATGTGTGCATGCATGCATGTATGCACATACAC
Source organism: Mitragyna speciosa (assembly GCA_024721245.1). Taxonomy (NCBI): domain Eukaryota; kingdom Viridiplantae; phylum Streptophyta; class Magnoliopsida; order Gentianales; family Rubiaceae; genus Mitragyna; species Mitragyna speciosa. Next base: position 14,891,167 of record CM045567.1, read on the forward strand.
ATACATATACATAGACACACATACACACAAAGTTGGTTAACACTCTTGTGGTGGTAGGCTTGATTGATACACATTTTTAAAAATAAAAATTGAGGAAATTCAAAGCCCAAAGCTCTTAACTAAAACAAATTGATAACTTGCAGGAACAAATTGGGATTCGCAATTAATTCTTGGTTATTTTAATTGCTTCTTGATTTATCCGCCGCCAAGCAGTTCATGTTAGAAAATTAAAATCTGAGTTTGCTTTTACTTAAATACTACAGTACGATGTTTATTCAATAATGAGTCCGTGTAAAAAAGCATAACAGTTTGAGAATTCTATTTTGAGTTCACATGAAGGAATTTCTACTACCGTTCTAGGAAATGGGGGCTTTTCTTCTTTGAAGGTCTAAGTGGGGAATGGAGGTTTTTCTTCTTTGATGGTCTAAGTGTAATATGACACTTCAAAAACAATAATTACTTCTAATAATTGACTTTGACTCCAGTAAATCACCTGTTTAATTTCAAATACAGTTAAAGAAAAAGGAAGTTCTTCTTCTTTGCTGGCTTAAGTATTGATTCTTTGAAGATAAAAATAAACGAACTAAAATAATAATAAAACTAAATAAGTATATGCTTATAAAAATTAACATTTGAATCTCAGTAACTTTTGTTCACAAAAGACCCAACTCCTATTTGAATACCATCTTTAGTGTAAGCAAAAACTCAATTGTTAGGCATACTATTATGGTTTGTTCCACCGAAAGGCCATGTGGTTTTAATCCAATTGATACAGTGCGCGAAATAAAATGAAAAGTATCCGCCACATAGGTGTTTTTTTTTTTTTTTTTCCTGTTTCTAATACGAGTCACACCTCCAATTGATAAAAATGTGAAGAAAAAAATGTTATGCAACTAAGCCGTTCTATTAAAAGTTACGTACTGGTATATTTTTTTTGAGTGTGAGATACTATGATAAGTTCACGGTTTGATATTATTTTAAGAATAATATTATAGCACTTCTTAGATTGTAATCTACATCTATCTATACTATATTAAAAGAGAGAGTTTTGTAAGCAATTATATTTTCTTTCCCAGGGTACCTTTACAAAATAAATTAATGGCAATATTATGGATGTCTTTTCTTATATTTATTAGGGATAGCTTTCTAATAATAATATTGAGTGCATATTTTAGGAGTGTAGTTTTTATTGAAGCATGTTTCCTTAGATTTTTAAGGAATAAATTTTAAATTGGACGGAATTTCAAGTTGTAGAAATTACTTTGGAAATTCTCTAGAAACTAAAGAATAATAAAAAGAATATGTAAAAAGTTTAAAAATCTAAATTCTTATAAAAATAAATTACAAAAAAGTTTTAAAAAGTTTAAAGATTCATACTAAATTTACGGTATTATTTTTTGGAACTTTTTATTTCCAATTAACTATATTATAGCTTTGAATATAAGTTTTCTTGTTAGATAGAAAAAATATCAATACTATACTTTATTTCCTTCTTGATTTCTTTGTTTTAGTTTATGTGTGTGGTTGACGAGTGTTGATTAGGTCAACAAAATATGTAATAAAAACTCCACACTCAACAATTAACAAGACTTAATCTCCTGTTTATACACCAAGTATCCAGGTTATTGTAGTTTAAAAAATTATATGTCGAATACTACAAAGAATCAAATTGTCGCAATTATCATAACTACTAACTTGCTCTATTATCAAAACTATTAAATATCAAGAGAGTTGATTAAATTAATGAGCAAATTTATAGTAAATTCAATTTTCAAAGTAAACAAACAAATGCAGAGTTTTGAGTTGAACCTTACTGGCAAATATTTTTCCACAAAAACTTACATTGGAATGCATAATTTGCATCTAGCTTGCATTTGTCTATAACGAAATTGCTGTTGTAGAACCTGTCAACATTGGTGTATAGCTAACCTAATAATCCTTCATGGCTATTGCGACTTGACAGATTAATTCATGGTGGATTGTGGTTTTCTCAAGGACGAATAAATTCCTGTAAATAGAAGTGAACTAAATTACTAGTGAGATGTTCTATTCCTATAAAGAAAAGTCCAAGGTGGTATTTCTTGAATATTTAAATTAGTTTATATCTGCAACCGGGGTAAAAATGAATGAAAATCTTTAATATGATAATTTGATAAATTAATGTCCTTCTTTCCTTAAAAAAAAAAAAGAAAAAAACTAAAGAAAATCCGTTCGACTTGCCTCGTCAAAGAAAGCAGTTGACGACAATTTTTTATTATTCTAGTCAGAGAGAGCACTTGAGGTTCAAATGTTGAATTCACGGTGTAGACGTCAGTTGAATAGAAAAATTGACAAAGCTAGGGGTGGAGGTGACAAGAAGAGAGCCCAAAAAAAAAAAAAAAGAGAGAGAGCTGCACAACAATTTTCATTTCTTGTTTTGTTGGTACAAGAAGATAAAAAAACAAATAAATTACGAGGTAGACAATATGTCTTACATAGAAAACGGTAAATTTGAATTTTTCCAAAAGTTTATTTGTATTTTACACAACGAAAACTCCCCTATTAGAAAGTTAAAATATTTTTACTAGGTCGCACATCATAACAGGTTATTCAGCCAAAAAAAAAAAAATACACCATAATAAATTAAATAAATGTGATATAGAAATTTATCCGCAAAGCACTGAATTTGATATCATAAAGAAGAGTACATTTCTTAAATAGATACAAATTGTGAAATTCTTCGAATTATAGTTTCTTCAAATTCTATTCTTATGAAATGAATGAACAGACAATTCCTTTGATCAACTTTCATAAAACTATCCTTATTATATTTAAAAGGGTAGAATAGTCCCTTCACTAGGCGTGTTGACTTGGGAGAAGACCCATTTCTTCGCCAGACATTATTCTTCACATGATCTGAGCAAATCCAATTCTTATTCAACTTCTTCTTCTTCTTCTTCTTTGTTCATTCTTAATAATTTCTAAAAAAGGTCTTCGGAAAAACATAGTCATTGTTTATGATATATTGGAACGTGTATTAGTTAATTGGAAGTCTATGTGATAGTGTATGTTTATGTAAATATGAGTATTGGTTAGTAGTTAATAAAAATTGAGATCATTACCCTAAGTTGTATATGACAAAAATTAAATATTGTAAATATTGTATTTTTAAAAAAATACATTAAATGACATTGGAAAAATGGAAAATGTAAACTTCAACCCATGAACGATACGTGCACCATTATAAGGTAGTAGTAGCATCACATATGTTTGTATAATATACGCACGTTCTGCCTTTGTATGAGTGTTAGTTTTCTGCTAAAATTTAGGCTGATTAGGGGATATATTTTATTTTGTATATTTGTGTGATGGAGATTGGATTATAACTTCATTAGAAATTGTAATATTTTGGATTATAACTTCATTAGAAATTGTAATATTTGATACTTCTATTTTCCCATATTATATCAGTGAAACTGACCCTTTAACTTGTATTTTGAGAATTCTCAATCCACAAATTGCAATACGTCTTCTAGTAATATTTGGATTTGTCTATAATGAAATTTATCTTGTAGAACCGGTCCAAATAAGTGGATGGCTAGTCTAAGAATTTTTCATGGCGATTGCGACTTGACAGATGTTAGTCATGGTCGACGGCTGGACTGTGGTATTCTCGATGACTGATGAATAAAACTGTCCGTTAAATAGAAATGAACCAAAGAAAGTGAGATGTTCTATCCTATAAGGTGAAGTCCTATGAGGTATAGGGATTAAATTTGCATGGTAACATTCTAGTATTTCTTGAATATTTAAATTTGTTTATATTTGCAAGAGGGGTAATAATTAACGAAAAATCTTTAATAGGATGATTTAATAAATTAAAGTCCTTCTTTACTTTAAAAAAAAATCAAATGAAAAACTTTTTGACTTGTCTGGTCAGACGAAGAACGTGGATGACAATTTTTTAGCTCAACTTTCAGTCTTCAAACTCAAACTGACCGAAATGCCCTACCGTTTAAATTGGTGCAATTTAGAAGTGAATTTGGAGTTCAAATTTTGAATTGAAAGGAGTGGACTTCAGTTGAAAGGAAAATTTGATAAAACTAGTTAAGAAGATGATAGAAAGAACGACAAAAAATAAAAATAAAAATAAAAAAGGGCTGGACAGAAAATTTCTTTTCTTGTTTTGTTGGTCCAAGAAGATACAAGAAACTATAGTAAGTAGACAAGAAATCTAGATAAAAAATGGGAACTTTGAATTTTTCCCAAAAGTTTGTTTGTATTTTACACCACAAAAATTCCTCCTACCATAAAGCCAAAATATTTTATTAGATCATGTACTACAATAGGTTACTCAGCGAGAAAAACAGTATACCATAACAGGTTAACTATAAATGAGCTCTTGAGATTTTTACACTAAAATCTAAGTTCTTGTAAAACAAAAAACTCCATCAGAAAAAAAAAAAACAACGGATTTATAATATGTGCATTTTTGCTTTTTGGTTTTTCAATATTGGAAGATATTTTGAGATTTTAAGCTAATATAATCCTTTCTGGCATAAATATAATAGTATTTATTTACGAAAAATTATACCTATCTGCATCGAATAGTATTGTAGATAAGTTAAATATATTTAGTCTCCTAGTTTTAGTCATTTGAGTATTATTAGTAAAAACAAAATATAAAATCCCCTCCTATTTTTTAAGTCCAAATGCAATTTTTCCACTTGCCGTCTTGACTGGGGAGATGACTAACGAATCTTCCAGGTCACAAGTCACGAATACATGATTTTTCCACTTTTTAACGAGTTTGCTGCCCCATTCTGCTTCAAACATCATTCTTCAGATGATCAAAGCAAATCCAATTTTTATTCAACTTCTTCTCCTTTTTCTTTATCGTATTCTCTCTTGTCTACACAAAAATTTATGCAACCATGAAAACTCAAAAAACCAGCTTCAAACTGATGCTTCTTGTGCTCTTTTCATGCCTTTCTTTAGAGGTCCATATTTCCCTTGGAGTTGACACCATTTCCGATGACCAAAATCTTTCTGGTGATCAGACCCTCATCTCCAAAGATGGAAACTTTGAACTGGGATTCTTCAAACCAGGTAATTCTTCCAACTTTTACATTGGCATATGGTACAAAAAAGTTAGTGTGCAAACTATAGTTTGGGTAGCAAACAGAGAGACCCCTGTAAATGATAAGTATTCCTCACAGCTGAGAATTCAAGGTTGCAAGTTGGTGCTTTTGAATAAATCCCAGATTCTAATTTGGTCCACAGATGCAAATTGCACAAGTTCAGCTCCTCTGGAGGCTGTTCTTCGGGATGATGGCAACTTTGTTTTGAGAGCAGTGTCCTCATTAAATTTGTCAAACTCTATTTCACTTTCACCAGTTTGGCAAAGTTTTGATTATCCTACTCATACTTGGTTGCCTGGAGGAAAGCTTTCATATAACAAAATTACTGGAAAGCCACAGAGTCTTACTTCTTGGAAGAATTCTGAAGATCCTACACCAGGGCTTTTCTCTCTTGAGTTCGATCCACCTGCTAAGCAGTATGTTGTTAGGTGGAATAGGACTAAACAATATTGGAATAGTGGACCTTGGAATGGGCATATTTTCAGCTTAGTTCCTGAAATGAGTTTGAAATATGTTTATAACTTTACCTATATTGATAATAAGAACGAGAGTTATCTCACTTATAATGTCGACAATTCAGCAGTCATATCTAGAGTCATAATGGATGTGTCAGGTCAAATCAAGAGCCTTGCTTGGTTGGTAAACACTAAGCAATGGATAATGTTGTGGGCTCAACCTAGACAACCATGTGAAGCATATTCTTATTGTGGGGCATTTGGCATTTGTAACGAGAAATCATTGCCCTTTTGCAACTGTTTGTATGGTTATAAGCGAAAGTCAGATAAGGACTGGAATTTGAATGATTTTTCTGGTGGCTGTAAGAGGAAGATGAGCTTTCAATGTGAAATTAATAGTACTGCTAAAGGGAAGAAAGATAAGTTTCGAATGTACCCTCACATGAGATTACCTACGAATCCTCAGTCTGTAGCAGTTGGGAGTGCTGCAGAATGTGAGTCTTCCTGTCTGAGTAATTGTTCTTGTACTGCTTATGCATATGACAGCAACCAATGTTCTATCTGGAATGGGGAACTCTTAAGTCTCCAACAAGTTTCAGAAGATGATGGTATTGGAAGAACAATTTACATTAGAATTGCTGCCACTGAGTTTTCAAGTGGCAAGAATAGCAAATGGATTGTGATTGGCTGTGCTGTAGGGTCTGTTGTTGTTGCACTGGTCGCCTTGGGTCTTGTTTTATTCGTAGCATGGAGACTTCGACGTAGAATGGTTGTAAGTGGAAAAATGATTAGGGGTTCACTAGTGGCATTTGGCTACAAAGATTTGCAGAATGCTACGAAAAATTTTTCCGAGAAGTTGGGAGGAGGTTGTGGTACTGTTTTTAAAGGGACATTGCCTGATTCAACTGTCATAGCTGTGAAGAAGCTTGAAAGCGTCAGCCAAGGAGAGAAGCAATTCCACACAGAAGTTAGCACTATTGGGACAATCCATCATGTTAATCTTGTAAGGCTTCGAGGATTTTGCTGTGAAGGTGATAAGAAGTTACTGGTGTACGATTACTTAGAAAATAGCTCTTTGGATTCCCATCTTTTCCATGAAAACGAATCCAATGTTTTGGACTGGAAGACGAGGTACCAAATAGCTCTAGGAATAGCCAGAGGGTTGGCTTATCTCCATGAGCAGTGCAGGGAAGTCATTATTCACTGTGACATTAAGCCAGAAAACATTCTTCTAGATGCTAAATTCTGTCCAAAAGTGACAGGTTTTGGTTTGGCAAAGCTTATGGGGCATGATCTTAGTCGAATCCTGACGACTATGAGAGGAACAAGAGGTTATCTTGCACCAGAGTGGTTGGCTGGAGTAGCCATATCAGCCAAAGTAGATGTTTACAGCTATGGCATGATGCTTTTTGAATTTATATCAGGGAGGAGGAACACAGAGAATCATATAGATAGAGTAGTGAAATTCTTCCCCACTTGGGCTGCAAGAGTCCTAATAGACGAAGGTGACATCCTCAGCCTATTAGACACTAAATTGGACAGGATAGCTGATGCAGAACAAGTGTCAAGATTATGTAAGGTGGCATGTTGGTGTGTTCAAGATGATGAAAATCATAGGCCATCAATGGGTCAGGTGATTCAGATACTTGATGGAGTTTTGGATGTGAATTTGCCACCAATACCACGATCTCTTCTTTGGCTTGTGGACAGCCAAGAGCATATATTTTTCTTCACGGAATCATCATCAAACCAGAGCTCAGAAACAGAAACCAAGGCTCCCTAATTCTTCTTCCAATTCCAAGACAAGCGCTCATCCAAAGATTGATAATTCTAAAGAGGAAAACTGTTTTTGTTTTCGCGTTTGGCTTGTTCTATATAAGCTGTAATATCAACTTGTTGTTTATCAGTTGGAATTTTCAAATTTAAATAAATCATTTTTGCAACTTAGTTGAAATTCCTAGTTTTGAAGTCTTCAAATGATGCACTTGGCTTGTGTTTCCTCTGATCAGATTATGTGTACTAATATCCTTGGTATGCTCAATGTCCATCTAGATGTCTAGATGCTTTATTTTTATGTGAGTGTAGAGCCATTTGAAGGTTAATTCTTTGCAAATTGTAAGAGCATTGCATTTGAATTATATGCAAGTATAAGCTGTCCTGTATGCATATTAAACTCCAGTAGTGATATAATTGAAAATGACACATCAATTTCGGTTATCTATTTATTTTCTGGATATTGTACTGCCTTAATCCTTTATATTGACAATTTACTCAAAAGAAATCAAGTTTTGCTTCCAATGACTGCGTCGTTGGGAAGGGGAATGGTTGGATTCTTTCCCCTTGTTACTGTTGCCTTGGCTGAATTTATCTTTCAATTTGTGTTGTTATTTCGAACTCTCAAAATAATCAAATGCTTTTGCATGTGGTTACTTTTTACCAGTCTGTAAAAACTCTTATGGTGGCGGGCTTGATTGATACACACATTCAAAGATAAAAATTGAGGAAATCGAAATTCGAAGACTCTTGATTGAAACAAATTGATAACTTGGAGGACCAAATTGCGATTTGCAATTAATTCTTTTTTTTATTTTCATTGCTTCTTAATTTATCTGCCATCTAGCTGTTCATGTTGGAAGATTAAAATCTGAGTTTGCTTTTGCTTCTAATATCCTAAATTGAATACTAGAATACCATGCGTTATTCCATAATGAATAAGTGGAGAAAGGCATCACATATAGTTTCAGAATTCTATTCTCCGTTCACATGAAGGCATTCATACAGAAGGAATTCTATCAGCGTTGCCGGAAATAGAGGTTTTTCCTCTTCGATGGCTTAAGTGAAATATGATCCTTCGAAAACAATAATTATTCCAAAATTTGACTTTTAATTATAGTTAAAGAAAAAGGAAATTCTTCTTCTTTTGCTGGCTTGAGTTAAGTATTGATTCTTTTAAAGACAAAATAAACAAACTAAAATAATAGTAAAAACAAAAAAAATGCTTAGAAAAATTAATATTTGAATCCAGTAACTTTTGTGCTCAAAGAACCGACTCCTATGTGAATACCATCGTTAGTGTCAACAGAAACATAGTATTATGGTTTTGTTCTATTGAAAATTTGATAAAGCTATGTGAGAAGGTGACAGAAAAGAACATACGAGAGAGAGAGAGAGAGAGAGAGAGAGAGAGAGAGAGAGAGAGAGAGAGAGAGAGAGCTGCACAACAAATTTCTTTTCTTGTTTTGTTGGTCCAATAAGAAAGAAGAAAACCCAGAAGTAGACAAGAAAATTGGGGTAGAATAGACCCTTCAGTAGCCGTGTTGACTTGGAAATAGACGAACTAATCTTCCAAGTCATAAGTCATGGAACCAATAAGTCATGTAACTAATAGAGAGTTTAGTAATTAAAACTCTACGAATTGCCTTTAAAGGTTGGAATTCAATTTCTACTAAATATTATTATTCTTTCTCTAATTATAATAGTATAAATATGGTTATAAAAAATGAGAAGTCATGAATCCATGATTTTTCCACTTTGTGCCGAGTTTGCTGACCCATTCTTCTCTTGGCATCATTCGTCTCGTCAGGTGATCTAAGCAAATTCAATTTTTATTCAACTTTTTCTTCTTTTTCTTTATTATATTCTCTGTTGTCTGCACAAAAATTTATGTAGCCACGAAAACAAAAGGACTAACAATCCTAAAGAGGAAAGTAGTTTTTATTTCGGTGTGGAAGATAATCTGAACGGCCCAACTCTATACTTTTTCCGAACTTGTTGAACCTAATTTGGGAACTCAAGAGGCCTAATTATGTGCTCTTTGAGAACTTATTTACAATGGATCATCCGGTGCTTCTCCAACACACGGGCCCAACAATTGTATAAACCACACTTATAAATGTCTTCGGATTCAAAATAAATAAATAAATAAATGTCTTCAAAGCCTTATCCCGCTTGGACCTCGGCTTTCTCTACTGGTGCCCCCGGCATGGTATTCCTCAATAAATACGGGTGACAAAAGCCAATTAAGGTCCTCCGTCTCAAAGAACCTCAGCAGATAGCGCCAAGCAATAAGCCACCAAGCTCAAGGAATTACCAAATTTGTAATTAAAGACACTAATTTGAGTTCATATATAATAAATAAGTAAATAAAACTAAAATATTTGCCTGGACAAGACATTCGTATTTGCCTTTAATTACAAATTAGGATAATTAAATTTTTTTCTTTTTAATTTTTTTTAAAATTTGGCCATTGACAAGTGAGTATCACATAACCGGAATTCGGTTAGATTTCGGCAAAACTAGTCAATAGGATTAAATGTGTTAAAAAATTGAGATATTTTGTACTATATTTGAATTGGTCCAAACTTTAAGGACTGAAACTACCAATATTCCAAACATTTAGTATCAAAATTGTAATTTTCTGATTGTGGTATCCTCTAGGACTAATAAAAAAACTGTGCTACAAATAGAAATGAACTAAAGAAATGACAAGTGAGACGTTCTATTCCTATAAGGAGAAGTCCAAGGTGGTATTTCTTGAATATTTAAATTTGTTTAAATCTCCGCTCGTCTCGTCAGAGAAAGCACTTGGATGACAATTTTTTAGCTCGAAAATTTTTTGATTCTCGTCAGAAAAAGCTCTTGAGGTTCATTTGTTGAATTCAAGGGTATAGACGTCAGTTGAATAGAAAGATTGACAGAGCTAAGTGAGAAGGTGATAGAAGAGAACCCCCGAAAATATATATATATATATATATATATATGAGGAGCTGCACAACAATTTTTTTTTCTTGTTTTGTTGGTACAAGAAGATACAAGAAAATTACGAGGTAGGCAATATATCTTACATAGAAAACGGGAAATTTGAATTTTTCCAAAAGTTTGTTTGTATTTTACACAACGAAAACTCCCCCACCAGACAATTAAAATATTTTACTACGCAGCATATCATAACAGTTATTAAGCAACAAAAAAAAAAAAACATAACATAACAGATTAAAAAAATATGCTATTGAACTTTTTTGGTGTTTCAAAAAAAAAATTTTTTTTGGCAAAGCACTGAATTTGATATATTAATGAAGAGTACATTTCTTAAATAGGCAAAAATTGTGAAATTCTTCGAATTATAGTTTTTTCAAATTCTATTCTTATGAAATGAATGAACATAGAATTCTTTTGATCAACTTTCATAAAACCATCCTTACTATGATCAAAAGGGTAGAATAGTCCCTTCACTAGCCATGTTGACTTGGGAGAAGACAAACTAATTTCCAAGTCATGACATATGATATAAGCAAATCCATTTTTTATTCAACTTCTTCTTCATTTTCTTCTTCTTCTTTACTCATTCTTAATGATTTTGTTAAAAATGTCTTCAGGCAAACATCGTTATTGTTTTTTATATATTGGAACATGTATTAGTTAACTGGATACCTATGTGATGGTGTATGTTTATGTAAATATAAGCATTAGTTAGTATAGGGCCTAAGGTTGACTACGACTTCAAACATCATCACTATGTCATTAGAGATGTGAGTTCAGCACTTTATCCTCATCTCCTTTATTCATTATTCATTCCACTTCGATTGGACAAACAACATCTCAGCCTCCATCCTACCTTAGCACTTCAGTTACACTTCATATAGCCACCTGGGTAGTCAGCTTGTGAGTTCACCAAGCACCTCGAAGTTCAAGGATTACCGAACTACTCTAAAGGTTGACCACAGCCTGCTAAAGTCATTGACATCTTGACAAGACAAGATTGGACCTAAGGAAATTCTATTAGAATAGATGACGAATTAGGTATCAGACTAAATCACTGTTCACATCCCCTCTTATCTCTCTTCAAGAATATAAAAGGTCTCTCATAACCCAAGAGATAGGTACACTTACTGTTACATTTCTAAGTCTCTCGATCTATTCGTCTAAGCTTCCTAACTATCTTAAGCATCGTAGACATATCGAGGAATGAGCCTCCATATGTTTTCTGACATCTCTGTATTGCAGGCATTCGTTCGTCCAGATCAACTTGTCCAAGGAAAGTGAGAAGTTCGGACACATTAGTTAATAGTTAACAAAGATTGAGATCATTACCCTAAGTTGTATATATGACAAAACATAAATATTGTAATTATTGTAATTTTTAAAAAAAAATACATTGGAGGATGTTAAGAAAATGGAAAATGTAAACTTCAACCCATGAACAATAATGAACACTTTATATCGGTGAGGCTGACCCTTTAACTTGTATCCTGAGAATCCTAAATCCACAAATTGCAATCTGTCTTCTAGTAATATTTGTATTTGTCTATAATAAAATTTATATTGTAAAACTGGAAATGGGTCTCACAATTTTCATTTTCAACAAGTTAATGGCTTAGATGTAAAGGGCTAAAAATGAATAGATGAGATTGAATCACCAAGACCAAATTTAAAATGAAAAAAACATCATTTTGAAGTAATAAATGGTTACATTATGCTTCAACAAAGTTACACAATCATTTTAACATGGTTACAGTTTTTAACTAATGTATTATGCATATTTCAAATTGTGAGAAATGAAAGAGGCTTAAATTGTGTGTCCCTCGGTAAAATCGTCCAAATAAGTGGATGACTAGCCTCAGAATTTTTCATGGCGATTGCGACAAGATAGATGTGAGTCATGGTGGATTGTGGTATTTTCAATGATAAATGAATGAAATTGTCCAATAAATAGAGGTGAACCGAGGAGAGTGGGCTAATTGATTGGAATATATGCCCAAAAAAAGACAATGTCAAATGTGTAGCTGTTAGAAACAGATTGGACGAATATATACTCGACGTGTTTGTTAAACAGGTCGAGGTAATTTTTTTTTTAAACAACCCCAACGTGTTTCCGGAACACGTCGAGGCCGACGTGTTTCAGAAACACGTCGGGAGTTGATGTGGCTTTTTTTTAAAAAAAAAATTGATTTATATTTATTGTTTTAAATGTAAGTTATAAATATTTATGGTTATAAATATAACTTATATTATATTTATGAATAAATACACAATATAAATATAAGTTATCTGATATTTATATTTATATATGAATAAATATTAAATTATATTTATATTTACACAATATATGAATTATATTCATATATTTACACAATATTCATATATTTATATTTATATATGAACTATATTTATCAATAAATACGCAATATTTACAAAATTATCAATTGTAAAATTCAACTATGTACTGCATATTAAAAAAAATATATTATGATATATATTAACTTCTTAAAATTTTTAATCATAAATTTTACTTTTTTGTTCTTTCATTAAAGACAATTTGTTAATTAATAACAATTGATTGGTGATTTATTTGACTGGATAATACTTATTGGGGCTAATGTACATTTTTTCAATGTTGGATTGAACAAAATGGACGATGATTTCTTTGTTGATTAGGCTTAGAGAGAGGGATGGAGAGATAGAGAGGGATATAAGAGAGGCTGTCCAGTGTGGAAGTCAAAGAAAAGAGATCGACGGAACGGGGTGACAAAGAGGGAAGAAAAGGCAGAGGGGAGGCAAGAGAATTGGAGAGAGAGAGAGAGAGAGAGAGAGAGAGAGAGAGAGAGAGAGAGAGAGAGAGAGAGAGAGAGAGACGGTGACTTGAAGAATTAGGTAAGACTTAGGAGAAGTTTTTTCTTTTTTCTTTTTCTTTTTCTTTTTTACAATATTATCATACTTTTTTTTTTCTTTTTTATAATATTATCATGCTATATGAATTAAGTATTATGTAATGGATAGTATGGTCATTTAACTAGCATAAGGGAAGTAAGTGTAATTATTCAAATTTGGGGGAGTTGTCTGTAATTGTCAAAAATCTCAGGGGAGGTTTCTAAAATTATCGTTTTAATAAATTAAAGTCCTTCTCCACTTAAAAAATCTAATGAAAAGCCTTTTGACTTGTCTGGTCAGACGAAGAATGTGAATGACAACTTTTTAGCTCAACTTTCAGTCTTCGAAACTCAAACTGACCGGCATTCCCTACCGTTTAAATTGGTGCATTTTGGAAGTGAATTTGGCGTTCAAATGTTGAATTAAAGGGCGTAGACTTCAGTTGACAGGAAAAATTGATTAAGGTGGGTGAGAAGGTGACAGAAGAGAACGACCCCAAAAAAGAAAGAGCCGCACAACAAATTTCTTATCTTGTTTTGTTGGTCCAAGAAAATACAAGAAAATTTAGGAAGTAGACAAGAAATCTTTGATAGAAAAGGGCAGTTTGACTTTGTCCCAAAAGTTTGTTTGTATCTCACACAACAAAAATTCCTCCTGCCGTAAAGTCAAAATACTTTATTAGATCATGTACTATAATAGGTTACTCGGGGGAAAAAGTATACTATAACAGGTTAAATATTAAAGAGCCACTGAGATTTTTAAGTAAAATCTAAGTTCTTGTACAACAAAAAATTCCATCAGTAGAAAGCATCAGATTTATAACATGTGCATTTTCACTTTTTTATTTTCAATATTGGAAGATACTCTGAGATTTCCAGCGAATATAATCCTTTCTAGTATAAGTATTATAGTATTTATTTACAAAAAATTAACATATCTGCTATCGTATAGTATTGTAGATAAGTGAATCCAATCAGTAGCCGTGCTGACCTGGGTATTATAATCCCATCAGTAGCCGTGCTGACCTGGGAGAAGACGAACTAATCTTCCGAGTCATAAGCCACGAATACATGATTTTTCCCCTTTTTAAGTTGAGTTTGCTGCCCCACTCTGCTTCAGACATCATTCTTCAGATGATCTAAGCAAATCCAATTTTTGTTCAACTTGTTCTTTTTTCATTATTGTATTCTCTCTTGTCTACACAAAAATTTATGCAACCATGAAAACTCAAAAAACCAGCTTCAAACCGATGCTTCTTGTGCTCTTTTCATGCCTTTCTTTAAACGTCCATATTTCCCTTGGAGTTGACACCATTTCCAGGAACCAAACTCTTTCAGGAGATCAGACCCTCATCTCCAAAGATGGAAACTTTGAACTGGGATTCTTCAAACCGGGTAATTCCTCCAATTCTTCCAACTTTTACATTGGCATATGGTACAAGAAAATTAGTGTGCAAACTATAGTTTGGGTAGCAAACAGAGAGACCCCTGTAAATGATAAGTATTCTTCACATATGAGAATTCAAGGTAGCAATTTGGTACTTTTGAATGAATCCCAGATTGTTATTTGGACCACGTATGTAAGTTCCACAAGTTCAGCTCCTCTGGAGGCTGTTCTTCGGGACGATGGTAACTTTTTTTTGAGAGAAGTGTCCTCATCAAATTTGTCAAACTCTAATTCAGTTTCACCAGTTTGGCAAAGTTTTGATTATCCTACGCATACTTGGTTGCCTGGAGGAAAGCTTTTATATAATAAAGTTACTGGAAAGCCACGAAGTCTTACTTCTTGGAAGAATTCTGAAGATCCTACATCAGGGCGTTTCTCTGCTGAGCTCGATCCATCTGCTAAGCAGTATGTTATTAGTTGGAATAGGACTAAACGATATTGGAATAGTGGACCTTGGAATGGGCATATTTTCAGCTTAGTTCCAGAAATGAGCTTTGCCTATATGTATACATATAACTTTAGCTATATTGATAATGAGAATGAGACTTATTTCATGTATACTATCAGCAAACTAATCACCGTCCCAACTAGATTCGTAATGGATACGTCAGGGCAGATGCAGCTTCTTGTTTGGTTGGAAAACCGTAAGCACTGGGTTACGATTTATGCTACACCTAAACAACAGTGTGAAGTTTACTCTTATTGTGGCGCTTTTGGTATTTGTAACGAGAAATCATTGCTCTTTTGTAATTGTTTGGATGGTTACAAGCGTAAGTCAGATCAGGACTGGAATTTGAATGATTATTCTGGTGGCTGTGAGAGGAAAATGAGCTTGCAATGTGAAAGTAATAGTAGTGCTAAAGTGGAGAAAGATAAGTTTCGAATATATCCTCACATAAGATTACCTGTGAATCCTCAAGTCTATGGCAGTTGGGAGTGTCGCAGAATGTGAGTTGACCTGTCTGACTAATTGTTCTTGTACTGCTTATGCTTATGACAACAACCAATGTTCTATGTGGAATGGGGAACTCTTGAGTCTCCAACAACTTTCAGAAGATGATCGTAGTGGAAGAACAATTTACGTTAGACTTGCTGCCTCTGAGTTTTCAAGTGGCAAGAACAGCAAAGGGATTGTGATTGGTTCTGCTGTAGGGTCTGTTGTTGTTGCATTAGTCGTCTTGGGTCTTGTTTTATTTGTAACAGGGAGACTACGAAGCAGAATGATAATAAGTGGAAAAACAGCTGGGGGTTCACTACTGGCATTCGGCTACAAGGATTTACAGAATGCTACGAAAAACTTTTCGGAGAAGTTGGGAGGAGGAGGTTTTGGTGCTGTTTTTAAAGGGACATTGCCAGATTCAACTGTCATTGCTGTAAAGAAGCTTGAAAGCATCAGCCAAGGAGAGAAACAATTCCGTGCAGAAGTTAGCACAATCGGGACAATCCAACATGTTAATCTTGTAAGGCTTCGAGGATTTTGCTCTGAAGCTGATAAGAAGTTACTCGTGTATGAATACTTGGAAAACAGCTCTTTGGATTCCCATCTTTTCCATGAAAACGAATCCAATGTTTTGGACTGGAAGACGAGGTACCAAATTGCTCTCGGAACTAGCAAGAGGGTTGGCTTATCTCCATGAGAAGTGTAGGGAAGTCATCATTCACTGTGACATTAAACCAGAAAACATTCTTCTCGATGCTGAATTCATGTCCAAAATTGGCAGATTTTGGTCTGGCAAAGCTCATGGGGCGTGATTTTAGTCGAGTCCTGACGACTATGAGAGGAACAAGAGGTTATCTTGCACCAGAGTGGATATCTGGATCAGCCATATCAGCCAAAGCAGATGTTTACAGCTATGGCATGATGCTTTTTGAATTTATATCAGGAAGGAGAAACACAGAGAATCATATGGATGGAGTAGTGAAATTCTTCCCCACTTGTGCTGCAAGAGTCCTAATAGACGAAGGTGACATCCTCAGCCTATTAGACACTAAATTGGACAGAGATAGCTGATGCAGAAGAAGTGTCAAGACTATGTAAGGTGGCATGTTGGTGTGTT
Organism: Mitragyna speciosa; assembly: GCA_024721245.1. Lineage (NCBI taxonomy): Eukaryota > Viridiplantae > Streptophyta > Magnoliopsida > Gentianales > Rubiaceae > Mitragyna > Mitragyna speciosa. Next base: position 14,907,892 of record CM045567.1, read on the forward strand.
CAAGATGATGAAAATGATAGGCCATCAATGGGTCAAGTGGTTCAGATACTTGAAGGTGTTTTGGAAGTGAATCTGCCTCCAAGTACCACGATCCCTTCTATGGTTTGTGGACAACCCAGAGCATATAGTTTTCTTCACGGAGTCATCACCAAACCAGAGTTCAGAAGCACAAACCAAGACTCCCTAATAATTCTTCTTCCAATTCCAAGATGAGCGCATCATCCAAAGATTGATAATCCTTATAGGAAAACTGTTTTTATTTTAGCATTTGGCTTGTTCTATATATGCTGTAACATCAAGTTGTTGTTTATCAATTGGAATTTTCATATTTAAATAAATCATTTTTGCAACTTAGTTGAAATTCTTAGTTTTCAAGTCTTCAAGTGATGCAGTTGGCTTGTTTTTCCGCTGATCAAATTATGTGCTCTGATATCCTTGTATGCTCAATGTCCATATTTTATATTTGTACGGAGCCAATTGAAAGTTAATTCTCTGCAAATTGTAAGAGCATTGCATTTGAATTATATGCAATTACAAGCTATTCTGTCTGCATTAAACTCCAGTATCGATATGATTGAAAACTCCGGTATCTCGAATTCTCGAAGTAATCAAATGCTTTTACATGTGGTTACTTTTTACCAGGTCTGCTAACACTTATGGTGGCGGCCTTGATTGATACACAATTTCAAAGATAAAAATTGAGGAAATTGAGATTCGAATGCTCTTAATTGAAAACAAATTGATAACTTGGAGGACAAAATTGCGATTTGCAATTAATTCTTGTTTATTTTAATTGCTTCTTAATTTATTTGCCATGTATTTGTTCATGTTGGAAGATTAAAATCTGAGTTTGCCTTTACTTCTAATATGCTAAATTGAATACTGCAATACCATGCGCTATTCCACAATGAGTAAGTGGAGAAGGAATTTCTATAACCGTTGCAGGAAATTGAAGTTTTTGCTCTGGCTTAAGAGAAATATGATCCTTCAAAAACAAGAATTCACCTTGAAAAGTTGACTTTTAATTACAGTTAAAGGAAAAGGAAATTCTTCTTCTATTGCTGGCTTGAGTAAATTATTGATTTTTTAAAGACAAAATAAACAAAATAAAATAATAATAAAACAAAAAATGCTTAGAAAATTAATATTTGAATCCCAGTAACTTTTGTGCTTAAAGACCCGACTCCAATGTGAATACCATCTTTAGTGTCAACAGAAGCATACTATTATGGTTTTGTCCTATTGGAAAGCCTGCAGCTTTTGGTAGAACCTGACGTTTTCTCCTCGAATAAAATATGATGTGCCTCATTGTTCAAAAGTCCTTTGTGTACTCACAATTTCCATTTACTAACAAGTTTAAAGTCCAGATTAAATAGGCTAATAATAGAAAGATTAAATTGGGCCATGCTGACCAAATTGAATAAAAAAATAACAGTCGTTTTAAAGTGAAAAAGTTGTTATAAATTTTCACTGACCAATTACAAATCTTTACTGACTACTTACACCGCTTCTAACTTGTCCAAACTAGCACTAAGACCAACTTTCGAGACCCATGCCTGTTCAAAAGTGTTGATACCATGAGTGTACAGTTCGATATGACCCCTCCTATAAAAAAATACGTTATGCACTAAAGCCGTTCTATTAAATAGTTACTCGTGTATTTTATGAGTTTGAGATACCTTAATAAGTTTACGATCTAACACTTTTTTATTAAAAGATAAAATTGATTGGTCCCATCTGTTTGCAATGTGAAGTTAGCAAACCAATCACCGTTATCAAAATAAATAAATAAACTAATATTTGAAAACAGCATCTTATGACAATATTGAATCTTTGTCCACAAAATTCTCTAGATATTTTAGGAGATGATGAAATGTTAAGTTCTCAAACTATGTTACATTACTCTGTATCAATTGATTTTTTTTAGAATATTATTACTAAAATAATACTATAGCACTTCTTATCTTGTGATATATAATAAGAGAAGTAGATGAAAAACGTGTTTAGATAATATTTAACAATGGGTGTATTTGGATGTCATTATTTGGGATTTTTTGAAAAAAATTTTCAAATGTGTTTGGTTAGTTGAAAAATTATTTGGCCACAAGTCAAGAAATTTTTGACCAAAATTTTTTTCCCACTTTTTCAAAAGCAATGGTTCAAATTTTCTCACCAAATATTTTCATTTTAAATTTCAAATATTTTTTCAAACATTTTTTCAAACTTTGTAACAATTTTAGGGACTTTTAATACAATTATTTACAAAAGCAAGCATATTTATATTCAAAATTTGTTTAAAAAAATTAGAAAAATCACGATTAATAAAATGAGATCCATCGTCGATGGTTTTATTGTAGGTTTTGTAGACCAAGCACTAATATCGGAAGCTGAAAATTTTACGAGCGTCCGATACTGTCTGAATATTAAAAGTTTATCAGGCATTCATTATTTTACAAGCGTCCGACATCAGTGCTCATTTCACAAAATCTATCACAAAACCCACCGACAATGGATCTCATTTTGTTACTCGCGATTTTTTTAATTTTTTAAAGCAGATCTTTAATATAAATGTATTTGCTTTTGTAACTAATTTTGTTAAAAGTTCCTAAAGTTGTTACAAAGTTTTTAAACAAACCAAAAACTTTTTCACAATTCAAACATTTTTTTAACTTTTCAAAAAAGTCAACAAAAAATTATTCACTATCCAAATAATAATTTCAAAAAATTTTCACAAATCAAACACTTTTTAACTTTTTAAACAAATCAGCAAAAATTCTTCAAATAATCTTTCCCAATAATTCCTCCGAATAATGACATTCAAACACAGCAATTGGAATGCATAATTTGCATCTATCTTGCGTTGTCCATAATGAAATTTGTATTGTAGAACCTGTCCAAGTGGAAGACTAGCCTAAGAATTCTTCACGGCGATTGCGACTTGACAGCCGTAATTCATGGTAGACTATAGTATTCTCGAGGACTAATATATAAAACTGTCCAGTAAGATGCTCTATTACAACAAGGGAAGTCCAACGATGTTTAACGATCGAAATTCTTTGATATGATGATCTAATAAATTAAAGTTATCTTTCCTTACAAAAAATAATGAAAATCTTTTTGACTTGTCCTGCCGTTTAAATTGGTGTATTCTAGGAAGTGAACTTGGGATTCAAATGTTGAATCTAGGGGTGTAGACTTCAGTTGCAGAGAAAATTTGATAAAACTATGTGAGAAGTTGACAGAAGAGAACATCTGAGAGAGAGAGAGAGAGCTGCACAAGAAAATTCTTTTCTTGTTTTGTTGGTCCAATAAGATACAAGAGAAACCGGAATTAGACAAGAAAATTGGGGTAGAATAGACCCCTTCGGTTGCCGTGTTGACTTGGAGATAGATGAACCAATCTTCCAAGTCAAAACTCAGGAGTTCATGATTTTTCCACTTTATGCCGAGTTTGCTGACCCATTCTTCTCCAGACATCATTCGTCAGATGATCTGCGCAAATCCAATTTTTATTCAACTTTTTCTTTTTTTTTACTATATTCTCTCTTGTCTGCACAAAAGTTTATGAAACTATGAAAACTCAAAGACTAATAATCCTAAAGAGGAAAGTAGCTTTTAATTTAATGTGGAGGCTAGTCTGAACGGCCAACTCTATGCTTTTTCCGAATCTGTTGAACCTAATATGAGCACTCAGGAAGCCCAGTTATGTGCTCTTTGAGAACTTATTTATAATGGATGATCCCGTGCTTCACCAATATTCGGGCCGAAAAACTTTATAAACTACACTTATAAATGTCTTCGGGACCTTATCTTACTTGGATCTCGGCTTTCTCTACTTGTGCCCCCGCCACAGTGTTACACCTCCAATACATAAGGGTGAAAAAAGTCAATTAAGGTCCTTAGTCTCAAAGACCCTCAACCGGCAGAACCAGACCATAAGTCACCGAGTTCAAGGAATTGCTAAAAGCCTCTAAATAATTATGAAATGACATGATGGAAGCCTAAAATGTTATAAATTTCCCATGATCCAATATCAGATATTTGAATATAACTTTAGCATAAAGGCGTGCCTGGATTCATGTTTGACTGATATGCTGCTTGAATCCTTTGTGACTTGGGGTGGTCTTCCAAATCTACACGTATGATCCTTTGAGAGAGCCCTTTAGTTTTTCTCTTTGGTATCTTTCTTAACGATGGGATATTAAGAAAGGAACGACTGAAATAACGATACGTGAGATCCAGGGACCATAACCCTACTTATAGATAACTCATTTGTTATCTTTTAGTATTTCTATTTTAGCCCATCATTAAAATAGAAATAACCTTTAAGTCTCTACACATTAAAGGCCCACATCCTATTAGATACATTAAAGCCCAAATCACAATTGATCACTTTAAATTGGGCTTAACTTTATTTGACAGTCTGCAATACATAATTATTAACATATAAGTCCAACGTTGGATTAAGGATCCAACAATCTCCCACTTGGACTATATGTGTAACCTTATAATTAAGTTTTGCAATATAACCTTATGAGCTCAACTTTACTGTCATTACCAAAGTGTATCTACAACCAATTCAGTCCATCAATTATATTAACATAGGATCAAAGCGGCCTTTGTTATATAATCATAACTCGACCCATCAATGGTCACATATGCTGATACAATTGAATGACATGAATCATGATGTGGATGTGTAGCATGAAAATTTCATGCAATGTGATCTTAACATGCCTATTTTCAATTGGTCCACTTTAAATTATGTGAGATCAACCATACAAAAATCAGAGTGTGAATAAATTAAAACTTTATTTAAACAACTGAAAACATCAATGTCATAAGAGCATTTAAAATAACAAACTCCCACTACATCTGAATATCACTTAATGACATGACACCCATATGAGCAGTATGCTCGTGAAACACTTTGGGTGGCAATCCTTTAGTAAGCGGATCCGCAATCATGGAGTTTGTTCCGATGTGCTCTATAGACAACTGTCCACTCTGAACTCTTTCCTTAACTGCTAGGAACTTGATGTCTATATGCTTGGATTTTGTAGACGTCCTATTATTGTTGGAATATTGAACTGCTGACTTATTGTCACAAAATAATTTGAGTGGTCTTTCAATGCTATCCACCACTCGTAATCCCGTGACAAAATTTCGCAGCCAAATACAATGATTGGACGCCTCATAACAAGCTATGAACTCTGCAGCCATAGTGGAAGAGGCTATAAGAGACTGTTTAGCACTCTTCCAAGATATGGCACCTCCAGCTAACAAGTAGATGTAGCCTGATGTCGATTTCATACTATCTTGGCATCCAGCATAATCGGAATCAGTATATCCAACGATCTCGAGCTGATCTGATCTCCGATACGTGAGCATGTAGTCCTTTGTTTTCTGTAGATACCGCAAGACCCGTTTGGTTGCTTTCCAGTGGTCTGATCCTGGATTGCTTAAGTATCTACCCAGCATCCCTGTAATGTACGCAATATCCGGACGCGTACAAACCTGAACATACATCAGACTCCCTATTGCTGACTGCGTAAGGAATCTTCTGCATTTCTTTTTCCTCAAAAGCATTCTTAGGACACTGATCGAGACTAAACTTGTCTCCCTTAGCAACAGGGGTGTCACCTGGTTTACAATTTTGCATGCCATACCTTTTGAGAATCTTTTCAATATAGACCTTTTGTGATAGTCCAAGAATACTCCGAGAGCGATCCCGGTGTATCTGTATACCCAACACAAAAGATGCATTACCAAGATCTTTCATCTCAAAATTCTTAGCTAGAAATCTCTTGGTTTCATGCAATAAGTCTATATCATTACTGGCAAGCAAAATGTCATCAACATATAATACCAGAAAAATATACTTGCTCCCACAGAACTTATGGTATATACATTCATCAACCAAATTCATCTCAAAATCAAATGAGATGATCACTTGATGAAATTTAAAATACCATTGTCGAGATGCCTGCTTGAGCCCATAGATGGATTTCTTAAGTTTGCAAACCATATTCTTTGGATCTCCCGATACAAAGTTTTCTGGTTGCACCATATAAATCGTCTCATCAATGTTACCATTGAGAAACGCTGTCTTTACGTCCATCTGGTGTAACTCAAGATTGAAATGCGCCACTAATGCCATTATAGTCCTAAAAGAGTCTTTCGAAGAAACCGGAGAGAAAGTCTCTTTATAGTCGATGCCTTCTTTCTGTGTAAAGCCTTTTGCGACAAGACGGGCTTTGTACCTCTCCACATTGCCTTTTGAATCCCTTTTGGTTTTAAATATCCATTTACAACCAATGGGTTTCGTTCCTTCTGGCAATGGGACAAGATCCCAAACGTCATTGTCTTTCATAGACTTCATCTCTTCATTCATGGCATCGATCCACTTTTGAGAGTTAGAACTTTCCATGGCTTGATGGAAGTTGATTGGATCATCTTCCATCACTCCAATGTCATCCTCATGTTCTTGGAGAAATACAATGTAATCATCTGGCACTGCACTTCTCCTTTCTCTAGTGGATCTCCTTAATGGCACTGGTTCTTGAGGTGGTAGAGTTTGTTCTTCTCGAACAGTTTCTTGAATGGGAGGAATCTCAACATTGTCTTGATTTGTTGTGTCATGAACAAGATCAGGAATAGGATCCCGAGCAAGATCAATGACACCTGTGGGAATATTAATATATTCCTCTTCAAAGACAATGTCCCTAACTGTATCTTCTCCCCCAAACTCTACATCCTCAAAGAATCGGGCATTTCCTCGTCTCAAAAATCGACTTAGTTGTGGGATCATAAAATTTGTAACCCCTGGATCTTTCAGAGTATCCAATAAAATAACAACTCACCGTTCTTGAGTCCAGTTTCTTTTCATTTGGCCTATAAGGCCTTGCCTCAGCTGGACATCCCCATATATGCAAATGGTTCAAACTGGGTTTCTTTCCAGTCCAAAGCTCGTATGGGGTTTTGGTAGTTGCCTTAGTTGGAACTCTGTTAAGGATATATGCTGCAGTCTTAAGTGCTTCTCCCCAGAGTGATTCTGGTAAGGTAGAATGACAAATCATACTCCTCACCATGTCTTTAAGTGTTCTATTTCGTCTTTCAGCAACACCATTCATGGTTGGTGAACCAGGCATGGTGTACTGTGGGACGATACCACATTCCTCTAGGTACTTAGCAAATGGCCCTGGACGTTGTTCACCTGAACCGTCATATCTACCGTAGTATTCACCACCACGATCAGATCTGACGCTTTTAATTCTTTTGTTGAGTTGGTTCTCAACTTCAGCCTTAAAATTTTTAAACACGTCCAGTGACTGTGATTTTTCATTAATGAGATATATGTAGCCATATCTTGAGAAATCGTCTATGAACGTTATAAAATATTGTTGACCATTCCAAGCAGATGTAGGAAATGGCCCACAAATATCTGTATGTATAAGTTCTAAGACGTCCAAGGCCCTATTGGCTTCAAATCTCCTTTTATTGGTTTGTTTCCCCTTTATACAGTTGATACAATTATCAAAATCTGTAAAATTTAAGGGGTTGAGAATTTCATTTGACACAAGTCTCTCTATTCTCCGTTTGGAGATATGACCCAATCTTTTGTGCCATAATGTAGCTGAATTCTCATTAGTTAATTTTCTTTTTACACCTCTGGTACTCAAATGCAAGGATTCATTAAACGAGGCAATAGTATCAACCATATATAGATTATCGTAATATAATAAAGAACCGGAACCAACTAATTTTGAATCATGAAACAATCTAAATTTTTCATCTCCAAATGAACAAAATAACCAGATTTGTCCAAAATAGAAACAGAAATCAAATTCCGTCTAAAAGACGGTACAATAAATGTTTCATTAAGATCCAAATAAAATCCAGTCTTTAACAATAATCTAAAAACTCCTATTGCCTCAACTTCAACTGTTTTGCCATTGCCCACGTAGATATATCTTTCATTATCATTAGGCTTTCGGCAACTCAGGCAACCCTGCATAGACACACTGATGTGAGTTGTTGCACCAGAATCTATCCACCATGTGTGTCTAGGTACCGAAGTTAAATTAACCTCAGAACAAACCAAATTAAGAAGCATACCTTTCTTAGCACGCCAAGCGTGATAGTTGGTGCAATGCTTCTTTTTATGCCCTTCGGCTCCAGCAGAAGAAACAACCATTCTTTCCCGGTTCAACCGGTTTCTTTTGTTGTTTCTTTTGAGATGCCGTACCTGCAGCTTCTTATCCTTCTTCCTTTTATGTCCCTTACCTTTATTATTAGTGGATGAGACCAGGTGAGCACTTTCTGTCTTGTCTTGCTTCAACCTTTCCTCTTCCTGTACACAGTGTGAGATGAGCTCATTCAGAGACCAAGTCTCTTTCTGGCAATTATAGCTCACCTTAAATTGGCTATACTGTGTAGGAAGAGATATCAAAACTAGATGCACTAATAATTCCTCAGAAATTAATAGATCAAGTGCACCCAACTTAGAAGCAAGATGAGACATCTCCATAATGTACTCCCTTATATTGCCTTTACCACTATATCTCATTGAAATTAGGCTTGTCAAAAGTGTACTTATTTCGGCCTTTTCACTTTTGACAAACCTCTTTTCAATGTCCTGAAGGAACACTTTAGCTGTAGTTGTATTTTCAGATATTGTGCCTCTGAATGCTTCCGGAATGGCCTTTTTCATGATCATCATACACATGCGATTTGATCTCTCCCACCTTTCCATATCCCTCTTTTCATCAGAGGTACTCTTATCTGTAAGAGGTGGAGGAGAATCATTCCTTAACGCAAGGTCGAGATCCATGACTCCAAGAACTATCAAGAGATTTTCTTTCCAGGACTTGAAGTTTGTGCCATTCAGCATAGGAATAGAACTGATGCTGGTAATAATATTTGCAGGATCATTCATAACTAAACAGAAAACATTAAATAATTAGAGACAAGCTCACATAAACCACAATAATAATAATAAATTCAAATAAGGTAACCCCATCTCAAGATACCAAAGTTCCATTAATATTTTGTCTTTGGACAATAAATATTAACTTCTAAGTGATATCTTGGTGTAGTAATAAACACTGATAATAAGTACATATCGAAAAATAAATTTTCCTTTGGGCCAATTTATAATTCACATGTAAAAAACCAAATAATCATCACGTGTTTATCACGATAAGTGCACGTGCAATTTTATTAAACATTGACCTTCCTTTGGGTAGGCTAATATTTACAAAATTACAAGTACAAAACTAATTATATTTTAGAACAAATTAATCTCCACAAAAGAGGTCACTTTGGCGACATATTATTTCAATTAATTTATCCCAAAATATATATAAACACACCAATATTTGAATTTAAAATTATACAAAATTTTAGAACAAAGTCAACTTGAGTCAACTCTGGTCAATCTGGTCAAAACGGGTCAAACCTAGTCAAACTGGTCAAAGCGGGTCAAACCAAGTCAAACTCGGTCAAACCAGATAGACCCTAGTCAAACCAGTCAGATTTGGTTCAACCAAACAATTGGGTCAAAACTTATTGGATCAAAGATCCATATCTATAACTTTGACCCAAAAGTTTATCATTTAAGCCCAAAATCTTATTCAAGCCCATAAATACCTTATAATTACATATATTCAGTGGGCCACTTTTTTGGACTTTATTGGACTTAAATATCTCATACAACTTTATTAGGGTTTCAATTAAATTAGTTAACCCTAATTTACTTAACACAAATATATGCATATGGAAATAACCAAATTAATATTCCTTAACTTTATAATTCTAAAAATATATTCCATATGCCAACCAGTTCACGTAAGTACCAGAATTGAAGTAAGAAAAAGTAAAATAGATTTCCTTTTTTTTTTTTTTCTAACTTCAAAGCGTTAAAAAATGGCTACTGGAATACAATAATCGACAAATATTCCAAAGTTTGATTTCCGAAGTAAAAAACACAAAGATGCCAAGGCTACTGGAATTGAAAATTTTGGTTGCTAGTAAAGACAAAACAGTCAAACCCAATTCCAGACGTGATGCAGCGTATTTAATGGCACGTGGAAGTCAACCAAATTCGGGGAACATGAATACACAGCATACAATTCGGGAAGCCCACCCAAATTCTTTGCTTTCACGTGCAGAGAAATCAAACAATTACTACTGGAAGCTATCTTAACAAATTTATGGCTGCAAATTCTTGAAAAAGTCTCTGACCAAAGATGCTAAAGCCACCCGATTGAAATTAATAAAATAATTTCTACTTAAGAAACTTAAAGGGCTCGTAGTACTGGAATCAGAATCAATACTGGAGCCCATCAATTTAGCAATACAAGTCAAACATGCAATTCAACATTGAAGATTCATGCATGAAAATTAAAGGCCCGCCGTACGACGCCAAGATTTGCACACTCAGCCAAGACCAGAAACAGAACCAAAATAACGGTAATTGGACCTTAATAAATCATGCGTATTTGTAATCTTTATAAATAAAACTTTTAAGACTACAAATCATGAACTTTAAACTTTAATAATTCAAATCCTGATATTGGGGCTCTGATACCACTTGTTATAAATTTCCCATGATCCAATATCAGATATTTGAATATAACTTTAGCATAAAGGCGTACCTGGATTCATGTTTGACTGATATGCTGCTTGAATCCTTTGTGACTTGGGGTGGTCTTCCAGATCTACACGTATTCTGATCCTTTGAGAGAGCCCTTTAGTTTTTCTCTCTGGTATCTTTCTTAACGATGGGATATTAAGAAAGGGAACGACTGAAATAACGATACGTGAGATCCAGGGACCATAACCCTACTTATAGATAACTCATTTGTTATCTTTTAGTATTTCTATTTTAGCCCATCATTAAAATAGAAATAACCTTTAAGTCTCTACACATTAAAGGCCCACATCCTATTAGATACATTAAAGCCCAAATCACAATTGATCACTTTAAATTGGGCTTAACTTTATTTGACAGTCTGCAATACATAATTATTAACATATAAGTCCAACGTTGGATTAAGGATCCAACATAAAAAGCATCACTTGTGCTACTTGAGCATGTCATATGTGTTACCTGAGCATGCATAAATGAGTTTACTTCTTGTTAGTTTTGTATTAAAGTCAATTAAGTGTAAGATTATAATTTATATTTATTGCCAAGTGATTAGGAACCTAAAGGGTCACACACAATAGAACTAATTCTTGAGTTAGATAATTTTAAATAATAATGTGATAATTATGGGATTAATTTGTGAGATAATTAATTCTAATGACTTATTGATAAATAGAGTAGTTATAGTAGTGGAAGAATTTCATTTTTAAGGAAATTAAAACCTACTGAATATCTTATTTGGTAATCCTAATAGGTAAGGGTTACCTCTAGACACCAAATTTTGACACACTATTTATTTTCAAACATTGGGGGGCATGTTTGTATTTTTTGGGCCAAATTTTAATTTTTCAATAATCTTGGAGGCAAAATAACAATTTTAACTGTAAATATTTTTTTCCATTAGCTTTGGGGGTTTTTAATTCATATTTTTACTTTCATACTAATTTGTTAATTTCTTATGACTTTTTCAGATATAATTGGTATTCTTTTTATATTTTTACCAGTACAAGGCCAAGATAGTAATTTCACCTCGTGAATACCATTTTAGCTCATTTTAGGTTCCAAATTTATTTTCTAAATTCTTTAAGCATGTTTCTAAATTTTTTTTATTTTTTCGAAAATGATTGCTATTTCTTCTGTAAATACTGCATTCAAGGGCAAAATCGTCATTTTACAGTTCAAATTCATTTTTCATCAATTTTTGAGTCATAAATGCATTTCTTAGGGTTTTAAGATTATTTTTAATTTTTGATAATTTTTTGAGGCTAATAGCTATTTTCTGTGTATTTTCGTCGTCCATGAGCAAAATCGTCATTTCACACCCCGAGCGCTTTTTTGATCAATTTTAAACTCTAACTTTTAATTTGAAATCTACTTTCAATATTTTTTGGCAAATTTTAGAATTTATTGTCATTTCTTTGTATTAATTCTTGATTTTTTATTTAAAATATTTTTTAATAAAATTAAAATTTTTATTACCGGTGGCGTTTTCGTTATTTTGTAGTATTCTTGGTAACCAAGACAACTGACCCTATAAATACCCCCCTTAAGTCAGAAAAAACCAAGAAGAAAAATGAAAAACCCTAAAAATACACTCACTTTTTATTCCTAAAGATCAAAACACATAGTTTACACAAAAAAAACACACACTTGAAGCCGTTGGTTACTGTTCATCGTCCCATCTATTCCATCTACTGTTCATCATCAGATTAATCTTCAAGCTAAAAAGGTGAGTTCTTTCTTTTATTTCGCTTCAGTTTCTTCTGTTTCTCTAAGTGAATCTGATTAGTTCTAAGTGTTCATTTGGAATTTAAGTTAGATATGTTTGTTTTTCTTTTAGTTTAAATGTTCTGGGATTATGGTTTTCTGGGTTTTGTTTTCTTGTTTCTAGATTCTTCTCTCCTCTCTTTCCCACTTCTGTTTCACCGTTCTTCATCTTCTCCACCAAGACCATAGTCATTTCCTTTTCTTTCTCTCCTTCTATCACAACTACCATGAATCATCAAACGTTAAGCCCCTCCCTTGCAACCTCCTCCCTCGGACCATAACTGCTAATTTCTACCTCACACCACCAGTTTTCATCATCAATTCCATAGCCACCAACTTATCCATACCCAACACATACCAATCAGCTATAGTCACATACAAATAAGTTACACACACATAAACAAACAACCAAACAACAAATTAACCACAGTTCCATACACACACACCCAATTTCAGAAACCCCTGTCTATAGCTATTCCACCACCCTCACTCAACCACAAGTCGATTAAACCCAGAAACTCCATTTCAACGTCTTTAACCCCTCAATCCCAACCAAAATCCTCCACAACCCCTTGCTTCTCCACCTGCAACCACCATACTCCACCAATTCCCATCGTCGTTGACAAACCTGCAAAAGAAAAAACCGCAAACCAGAATCACACATCAATAGTAACGGCCAAGCACAACCCCTGCCCACCATCAACCACCCGAAAACCACCACAACTTGTGACAAATCCAATTTCCACTGCTATCTATAAACCTGCAAACAAAAATTTCAGCAGCAAACACACCATTCTAAACCACCCATTCACGCAATCAACCAAACATACATGCCCATTTAACCATGCACGCCACCAGATTCAACAACAACCAGCCCAGAAACTCATCCACTGTCCACGCTTATCACCACCTCCTCTCACAATTGCCACCAATAGATACTGTAGCATCACCAACCCCCATTTCCCACCAACTTCGCATCAAAAGCTGGCAGCCAAATCGTTTCTGTTGGCCTTTGGAAGAGAAAGGGAGAGTGAGACTGAGAATGAAAGAGAGACCAAAGAAAGAAAGCAGCAAGTAGCGAGAGCTAGTAAGTGAAGAGAAAGAAATGAAAAATCGATTCTGGGAGGGAGAGAAAAACAAAAACGGCAAGAGAGAGGGAAGGAGAGTGAACTAAGAAGAGAAATCAGGGAGAGGGACAGAGAGAGAGAGAAATCAGATAGGGGAATTTCAGTGAAGAGAAGAAAGATAGAGAGGGAGAGTAAGATTAGGTGAAAGAAAGAGAGATCGAGCGAGAGGGAAAGAGAGAAAGATGAGGAGGAAAGAGTGATTGGAAGAGAGAGAGAGAGAGAGGAGAGGGACATTCAGTTCGAGAGAGCATAAGAGAAAGACAAATGTGGAGAGAGTGAGTAAAGAAGAAGAAAGTGCTAGGAATTTTGGGGAAATCAGATTGCAGAACAACTGGTGCACTTGGGGAGTTCAATTTGGGTTCAATAAACCCGATTGAAGAGTGAAATTATGAGCATGCTTGGAAATCCAATTGGGGGGGTAATGGTAGGGGTGGCAATTTCGGATACGACCCGAGAACCCGACACGAGCCTAACACGAAAATAACAGGTTTGGGTGGGGGGTTTTCGGGTTCGCGGGTTGGAGGGTCGGACCCGACTGACCTGAGAAAAAAACAGGTCGGGTTCGGGTCGACCTGCGAATCTGGAAAAAAAAAAAAAAAACTCTAACATTTTGTAGCTTTGTTTCATCCATTCACATTCAAACATAACAAATTTCACTCACTGAATAATTAATCAAGTAAATTGTAAGAAAAAGTAAGAATTTTATCTAGATTTATAAAGAGTAAATTGTAAGAGGAGTGAAGTGTATGTTAATGAGTAACTTTAATATTAATGTACGCAAAAAATGTATTTGATCATTTTTTTGTATGTGTTTTAATCTCTTTTCTTTGCTCTTTTCTTCTTATTCTTCTTCCTCTTCTTTTTCTTTTTTTTTTTATCGAGTCGGTTGGTCGACCCGCCAATCCATTTTGGGTTGTGTTCGAGTTGGCTATTTTCCGGTTGGCGGGTTGGTGGGTCGGGTTCGGGTTGGCAGGTAGACTGTTATATTTGGGTCTCAACCCGACCCGCTAACTCGACCCGTTGCCACCCCTAGGTAATGGGGATGTTTAGTGTCTGATGTTTGATTTCCTGGTTAATTTGTTACATTAATTTGTTTAATTCAATTTAATTCTGTCAGCTAAGCTTACACAGGTGATAAATTTAGTCTTGTATGTAGTTTAGCATTTTTTTTTCTTTTCTTTTCTTTCTTTTTCTTTTCTTTCTTTTTCTCTCTCTCTCTAGATGTTCAGTTAGTTATTTTCTTTTATCTTTAGCTTGTCCTAATTCATTTTTTGATTCCTAGTTAATTAGTTTAGGTATTTAATTGGTTTTAATCAATCACGGCTATTCCATCTAGTTAGTCTTGAGTGACAGTCCTCATAATTTTGGTACATGTTATTTTTCCCCTAAGAACTTTCTATATCTCACATTTTAGTCCTTGTTTGTCATAGATTGACCCTTCCTAATTTCAGTTTTCTTCCAATTAAGTCTCCTAATTGCAAATAACCCCATTGTGCTCGGATTTATATTTTTGCTCCCCCAATTTTCTTTAATTTACATTTTTGTCCCTAGACTTGTGTCAAATTTCAATTGTACTCCAATTGGTTTAAATTTACGATTCGGCCCCTAATTTACTCTACTTTCTATTTTTCCCCTCTATCTTGCTATAATTTACATTTTCCTAATTAGTTAGAATTTCGCATTTGATTCTCTATTTTATTAAATAGTGGTCCCTTTAACTGGTGTGTTCATCTTGTTAGCATTAATACCGGGTTTTCGAAGAGAGGTACCCCTTATATCTCGTTAGTTTTTTTTTTTATGTGCTCCAATGTGCCTTATGTGATTTTTATGCATTTTCCTCACATTTTTCTTATTTTACATACTTTTGCGTATTTATTTACTTTATGTTATTTAATTTTGAATTTTATTATTTTGGCAGAAAAGTGTAATATTTTGTATTTATCTAGTCAATGTAATAATTAGATTACTTTGTTTCGATTTTAGCAAGTATTTTTGTATTTAGATAGCAAGTGTAATAGATAGGTCATTTTTATCCTTTTTCCCTTTAAATTGTAAACTAAATCCCCCGGTGTAATAGTTAGAGTTTATTTATTTTTACGTCGCTTTCCTTAGGATTTTGTATCTAGAATATTATGTTTACGTGTTATGTGCTCCTA